>JBBMOE010000049.1:3460427-3917732 GCA_037975065.1 Chaetodon trifasciatus
GAGACAGCCACTGTATTGCCTCGCTGTATATACACATATATATCTATATATATATATATATATAGATATATATGCACACACACATATAGTATTTTCTGTGCATCAGCGCGATGAACTTCAAGGCCACTTTCTAGTTTTTAGTAAATTTGTGCCTTTGTTAAATGTGCATGACTCGGCACGTTAAGGCAGGTTCAGCTGTTCTGACCTTGAACTCTAAAGCTTCACATTGTCCTGAACAAGGAACACAGTCGGTGAATAACTTGCACATTAATAATATTTGTCTTAAAAAAGGTTTCTGCAGAAATCCCTCGTTTCAGGACTCATCCTAAATAGGTAACACCTCCTTGATAACCTGCAGGCCATTTCCAACCTGCAGTCACCACAATAATCAATCACTGCGTGACAAACTGCCGGCTCGGGAGTTCTCGCAGGGAACGTGATATTAGTGAGAGCCCTAAGTTTTCCAGGAAAAGTGTTCTCGCCGCTGTCTGTCCATTTGAGGATTGCGGGCCGTCAGCGCCGATCCGGCCCCCTTTTAAAGGCCTCTTTCACCTGCACTGACCACTGACTGATATTCCTGCATGTGATCAGCTTTCGCTCGGGATGCTGGTGGTCACCTCCGACAGCGCCCAGTCCCTCTGATAGGCCGGCTGCTGCTGCCGCCAGATCACAGGATTCTTCACTATAATTAACAGACAGCGTAACTGCACTGGAGATGTGTTTGAAATAATTTAGGTTAAAATACCAAATACTAGAAAGAGCAGGTAAAATTCACACTGATTTAACTGGAACTCAGATCTCATAGTTATGTGCTGAAAAATTAAAGATCCATGCAGCAAAGAAAATAACAGCACACAGAGTTTATGGAGAGCCTAGCAGGCTTCATTTTCAGTTTTATAGCTCTATTTACCTTAAAAGTCCTACTATCCTCATACAAAATGTTGCAATTGTGAATTTAATCCACATATTCAACGCACCACCTCCTATTTCCTCCCCTCCTTTGTCAAATCTCTGGGAAACCGAGCCTCGGTCTCCAAATCCCACTTCCCCTGTAACAACAGTTGCTGCATACTCACGACTTGTGCTGTGCATTCTCTCCACGCTAACACCAATCACGCTGATTATTAGACCTAACTGGGCTGCTGACTCAATCAGCTGTCTAAATATTGCACCGCTGCCAGTTGCATGAGATAGAGCCCTGATTAAATTTCACCATCTGGACCAGAAACCTGAATTTAGATACAGACATAACAACAAAACCTGAGAGCTCATTTCCATGCTAGGTTCACCCCTTTCGCGCAAATATGAAGCGTCTCAGCTTTCTGTGTCTAACGCTCGGTTGTGATTGTTTCCTCAAGGAAGGCCATAGGGTGGGCTAATGAGATGAGCCAGCTCCTTGGTATTTTGGGTGTCTGGTTTCTGCGGAACCGGCTCATTTTTTGTGGCCATGCTGGAGAGTTTTAGCCCTATAGAGTGTCGGTTGGTCGGTGCACTGTGCTGAGTGTCTGGGTTATATTTGCATGGACTCGTCCTGTCATGGGAGTGGTCGTGCTTTAAAAAGTTACTAGATTTTCTGCGTGGAACAATAAAAGGTGCTTGAAGTCTTATTTTGTTGAGGCGGTGCTGTAAAAAGGAGGAGGCCTCTCGCTGGCACACTTTCCCTGAGAAGAAGCTTTAGAAAAACAAAGCGGATGCGTTGGTGCGCTCCACTTCATTCTTGTGTGTGCCGCTGCAATAATATTTTACAAAAGGAAAATAAAAAAAATCATAACTTTCACTGAGGGAAAACAACTAACATGCAATTTTCCGTCATGAGCAAAAAAAATCAGGACGTTTTCGGTGACAGGATTTTTTCGAGGGTCCCGGCTGCGCTGAGCTCAGTTCATCGGGGAACCCTAAACGACGTGCCCTGTCTGGGTCTGGGTGCGTGTATTTTTCTCATATTATTCCTCCTTTTTTGTGGAGAGATGAAAGTTACAGCAGGGACCTAATTGCTGTGGTGTAGCGGCTGTGTCATAAAAGCCCGCCGCTCGTTTTAACTCCAGGCCTGCTGGTCTGAACCAGCTGGCTGTGTTATTCTTTTATTTCTCTTTACACAATGTCTGTGTTTACCAGAGAGAGAGCGGATAAATACGAGCGGAGGCCCGCTTCAATCAGCCACACGCTGTTTGGAGCGCTCGGCTCGAAATTACAGGGAGGGAACGGCAAGGTCAAGGGGGGAGCCGGACACAGGCTGCGGGTCAAGCAATGATCTGTTTCATTTCATAAAATTCATGTGGGAATTCTTGCAGTTTATATATTTGTTTGTCCTTGGCTCTTAAATTGCCGTACAAATATATCTTTTGTAGAGCAGTTTAACTCTCATCTTCTCTTTAGCTTCTCAAGGGAGTTATTTAGTTCTGAAAAAAACCTCTGACAGAAAGACAGAGCTGACAGGGGTCCCTCGGGGTGGAGGTTTTAGGTGAAGAGAGTCGCTGCTTTGACGTGGCTTCAGGCTTCGCAGCATTTGGGAGTCTGGCTCCGGGCTGCAGGACTATTTACAGTTTGGCTTGACGCAGGCCTGCTGGATTAACACACACGACAGAACAGGACCGCAGATGAATTAGCATGCAATCACTGCTGCCTTCAAGTGCAATGTGCAACTGAAGCGTGTCCAACAGAGAAACCACAGAGGCTGCACACAATAGGAAAGTTTTGGAGGGCAAATTAACCGAACGTGTTTTCTTCGGAAAGTTTATGGAAATACCAAAACAAAAAGTATTTTTCCGGGTTGATGAGCTAAAGTGGAGACGACGTGCTGGGGACTTTTATTTTACATTTTTCTCATGTGTTTATCCCACATTCTTCATCAGGAAATTCATAATATGTTGCGAGTGCTCTCCATCCATTCGGTGCTCACACGTGTATGTTTTCATGTTTGTTTTATTTTCACTGAAGCTAAAACACCATCACATTTTCCCCTGAACTGCTAACATCAAATGTTAGCTGACAATGGAAGCATAATGTTTCTGAGGACCTTTGCCTGCAATTTTCCAATTTTTAGAAATATTTCTCGTAAGATTGCAGGAGGTTTATTGTTCACCTGGATTTCAGAAATCTGCAAAGAATGAACGAAAGATTAAGCTGAAAAAGGGAAAAAAATGTATTGCAAATAGCCGCAGTTAAGTAAAAAATAACCTAAATAATATATTTTATGTATCCTGCGAAACTGTTTTCTTCCATATTTGAAAAGTAAGTTTGTAGCAGCAGATTCTTTTAAGACAAATTAAACCCACGTTGGCAGTATGAGAGGCAGCCTATTGTAACAGCACAGCTGCAACAGTCAGACACACATGGAGCCGCCCGTGAGTCCTTCCAGCCACTTAAAGTGTTCATAAACAATGACTGAACAATAAAGTGTGATTGACAGCTCCCATTGTTTCTCTTACCTTGCCTCTTTTCTTTCCCTGCCAACTCGCACCTGCCACATAACACTGGCTTTATTTTTATTTTTGTTGCATATAAATCTGCCCTGAGTGGAACAGAAACCTGTGTGGTGTTTGGTTTCAGAGTCCCAGGATGGGAATTACAAGTCAGACGTGAGCAGCAAACCCAGGAAGGAGAGGACGGCGTTCACCAAGGAGCAGATCCGAGAGCTGGAGGCCGAGTTTGCCCACCACAACTACCTAACCAGACTAAGGCGCTACGAGATCGCCGTCAACCTCGACCTCACTGAAAGACAAGTACGTCCCCACCCACCGCAGCTTGTTTCCCCCTGGGTTCAGACATCATTGAACCCCCCATTAGCACATTAATGCCATGTTGTGAAAACAGACTCGGCCTCAGGACGCGAGGAGGCTTTTCAGCTCGCTACTGTGTTTTTGTAACTCCAGTGCGAGGGCTATTGTGCTCCAGATGTGGCTGTGTGACGGGACTATCATATTCCAGATGTTCCTGTCTATTCTTTCAAGCGGGCCACAGTCAAGGCAGGGAGACGGGTTGAAGGAAGTGCTGTCTAGCAAGTCACTTCCTCTCTTCTACTACCCTTGCAAGCACAAATTGGTCTCTGAGCGTGGGCCGGCCGCTGTAAAACGCAGGCACATGAAATAAATAATAGGAGACAAATGGTTGGGGGAAGGAAACGTCCTACAGCCTGTTGTTCTCTGACACCCGTTTGGAAGCTATAAGTCACACGTAGTTGACACCTTGCCAATGATATCTTTCAGTGTGATACAGTGTAGACTGGATGTAAAGAAGAGACTGGAGTCAGGCGAGGCCTCAGAGGCAAATCACAGCTCTGGAGCCCACAGATATTCACGCATGAGCCTTATAGATCATGTGCTTTTGCAAAGATTTATGGATCTTCTGTCAAACTAGCAATTATAATTGCAGATGAACCTACACAAACCTTCTGAGGGAGAATAATAGCCAGACATTTCTCACCGTGGACATTTTGATTTAAACAGGTGGAACTAATAACATCAGCAATGGCTCCATCCCATTTAGTAGCAGGGCCCTGCTTTTTATTGTGCATGCTGGTTCAATGGTCCAGCTCACTGGGGCACCTAAATGGAACACAGCCATGTTATTAGTTGCACCTGCTTTTCCTGCAATCGCATGATAAAATTCAAGGTCTGCAGGATGTGAATTGCCCAGAAATGTCTGTATTATCTCGGAAAGTGAGAGTAAATTCATCAAATCAACATAGACTATCGATCCATTCTGTTGTAGCTGGGAACATCAATAATGTTGTCAAGGTTTGTGGGTTATTTCCCACTTGGGCTAAACGTGCTAAAAATGTTGAGGCAACCACTGCGCTCCATCAGGGGCTTCAGATGAAAGTGTCCATCTCAGAAAATCTGAATAAAAATGTCTGCAGGTGTGCGTTAAGGGCCTCTCAAAGTAATGCGAGCAGTAAACCTGCACAGTCGAGTTTAGGCTCTCACCCCTCAATCTGAAAGCAACTGGAAAGTGTGATAAAAAGTGACGAATGCATCATAAATCGCGTCAGTAACACTGCTTTTGCTTCATATCACAAAGGTGTAAAAAGAAAAACTTCTAAGTGCAAAATCCCATTTAACTCCACGGGGCCACCAAGCACACAGTTTGCCATTGTGGTTCCACTTCAGCCCCCTTCCAGACTGTTGCAATTAATCTTTTTGAGGCTTGAAGCTGCATAAAATGTGCATGAAATCTCTCCAGCTCATGCAGCATATGTTGTGTGTGACCTCAGTTTTGTCAGGGAAAATATACAGCAGGAGATAGTGAGGTAAATATTGGCAATACCAACAGCTGGCCAAGGTCTTTGATTTATGCTGCATGAGCTGTTTGGGGGAATTTGATGGATGTTTTATGTTGTTTTCGGCTGTGAAACCTGGAGTATTTTCAAAGATGGCAGAGGTGGAGCTACAGGGCTGAATTAAGATTGTTTACACTTTTACATGTGCAAACTTCTGGATCAAAACCATGCTAAATTTAGTTCAAATGGATGTTTTTAAACCTCTAAGTTGCATCGAAATCTTGCCTCAACTATAATTTCAGTGGAAGTATTTACGACACATTGATTTATAGTCATTGAAATGCTGTTAATGTGCTTCACCTTTCAACCAAATTTAGCTCAGGTTTAACCTCAATGTCGAGACATCTTTTCACTTGGAAGCCAAATCACAGCAAGTCAGTACTTGTTCTTTAAAGCATGCAATTCACTGTCAGCGCTGTGTTTCTTGTTAGGTTTCAGGCTTTAAAAGCAAAGGAGTTGAGCAGCCCATTAATGCTCCATGGATGCTTAAATGAGCCATTTTAAACCAGTGGGACACCAGTTTTTCTGACCAATCAAAGGCTAAAATTGATGTTGGGGTTGTGATTTAACTGTGAGTGATCACTATGGGTGTAATGTCAAGCAGCGCAGGTACAGTGCTGGTGAGTCTGAGTAGTGTGTGTGCACATAAACCTTGAGGATCACATGTTTGGTTTGACATTAGAGCCTGGCACATATAAGCGATCCTTTGCTGGACTCGCAGCCCCCTCCCCTGCTCTCAGAAAAGGCCCAGAGGCTTGTAAAGAATCCGAGGTGATACTCAGCACGACGTACGCCCCTGACGTTTAAGACAAACGTTTGTGCTGTCAACTAACTTCCTGACCATGTGACCGCTCGGTCCCCTCGGAATGACACTCCCCAAAAATAAACCCACCCCACCCTGCGTGACAGGAGCGAGCCTCCCCCCTTCCTCCCCCTCCCTTCAGGCGCATGTGTCAACACTCAGAGGGCCTCTGCTGCTACTTGACGTGTAAACCGTTTTAAGCAACAGCTTAATCATCAATCTGAGAGACGTAAATACGGTCAAGGCTGTTGAGTCAGGGAAAAACAGGTAGACGCCAAGCGGCAGATGGAACGACATCCAGACGTAATTGCAGCTGTAGAAATAGCTGCCAAACTTTCAGAGAAAGTTGCTATTAAGCAGCAAGGCTTTCTAATTGTTCTTTGATTATTTTTGTGACTGCTTGCTCTCTCCTTCAGAGCAGTGCATTTGACTTTTTCTGTCTGCTTCACCCCGTAGGTGAAGGTGTGGTTCCAGAACAGGAGGATGAAGTGGAAAAGGGTGAAAGGCGGCCAGCAGGGGGCGGCAGCTCGGGAGAAAGAACTGGTGAATGTGAAAAAGGGGACGTTGCTGCCGTCAGAGTTCTCTGGCATCGCAGCTCTCCACCACTCGACGGACTCCTTAGCCAATGAGGACAGTCACGACAGCGACCAGAGCTCCGAGCACGCTCACTTATGATGCACGCACCCCCGCCCCCGCCCCCGCCCCCTCAGAGTACAGGCCCTGCCTCTGCCTCAGGACCGTCCTTAGAAGGACTGCTGTTTGCTGATTCGCCATCGTCATACAACGATGCTAAACAAGTGTACAAATGTACAGAGGACTGACGTGTGTAACATAATGCAGTCATCGCGCAGGCAAAAGGAAATTTCAAGAAGTGAGCACATAAAGGAGGATGTTGACATATTTCAACGCGCCATTGGTTAAAACCTTCCTCGATAAATGCCAAAAAAAGGAATAAGATGAAAATCGAAACGTGGTGTTTTGCTCCACAGATTCACTGAACATTGCGTAACATTTTGGAAATCATATTTAGTCAAACTGTTGTAAACATTCCATGTTGTGTGCCTTAAGAGAAGCAGGCTCAGGCTTTGATTTGCACTGCTGAACATACAGTCTGCACTCCATCAGTTTATACTGTATAAAATGTAAATTACGATGTAATTGAGTTATTGATCAAATCACGTGCCAGGAAATCTAATTTGCCTCGCTAATATAAATGATCTGTAAATAATTCTCAGTATTGTCTTACCTTAACAATAATTTTATAGCCACACTATCCAGCTCACGCAGTAATAAACACAGACAGTTCTTTGGTCAACACTTTTCTGCCTGGAGATGACATTTTGTAAACAAATCTGAAACCTGAAATAAGTATTTTATTAAATCCTTTCAGGGAGAGTTGCAAAGCGAATAAAGTTTAACCAGTGGTAAATGGAATCCCACGTGACTGAATAACTTTTTTTCCAGCCGTCTGTCCACATGAATTCAGGCTGATGGATGTGTGTTTCACGACATGAAGCTGTGATGAATTAAACATTGCAGAGAGTGCAGAAAGCTGGTGATGGGGGTGCATGCTAAATTCACCTTTGCCTCGGGGCAGGGTCGCCACTCCTGCCAAGACTCGGAGAGAGAACCCGCAAAGGATCGGATTCTGTTACAAAACCCAGTTGAAAATAATTTCATGACTTGATCTCATCTTTCACCACTTTGTGATTGTGCATTCTAATTTGTTGAGGAGGAACCTCACACAGCATGTGAGGAGTTTCATTTTTTTCTTTGCCCCCACAGCTACCCACAGGATGCACCTGCAATTCAGTGCAAAGTATTCACAAATATGGAGGACACTCATGTCCTGCAGGCTTTAATAATCTAACACGTGCACACTATCGCGGATTATCATGTATGAGTCATAGCACACTCACCTCCAAATAGGGTCATCAAACTTCACCTGAAGCGACAGACTCCAGATTCTTGTCTGTTTAATGAAAAACAACAACAAAGACGTGAACACATTTGGCCTCAAACCTTCAATATGTGCATTTAATTTCATGCGTGAAGAGAGACGGGCTTCAACTTGCCTCTTGAAATGTCTCAAAAGTTGAGTGAGCATGTGTATGGAAGCACATGTGCTAATGTTAAATGATGTTTGGAGCCATCACTGGGGCCTACAGCGTGTATCAGGTTGTGCAGGTTATGCAGGTTACGCTCAGGTTATGCTCAGGTTATGCTCAGTAGATTTATATCTTCTGAGCCCTCTTACAGGTGACTTTTTACAACCCTGACGTAACCTACCTTTAAACCGTCCTTGAATCTCACCTTGACTCGCACAGAGAGCACTTACTCGGATGTATAACCAGGCCTCATATCGATATTGTATCTGCTCAGGTTAACCTACAACTTCTGGTACGAAGAGCTTTTCCATTCATGATGCCCCTTGACCTGTCTTATCAAGGAACGAAACGGGTTTCACTGTGATGTTGTGTGTGAGTGTGAGAGTACAGGAAGCCGTCAGGGTCATTAGATGGACACGCTCCCAATAACTGGTGTAAGTTGCTTTGAATTGGCGTAGACGTCAACTAATACAGACAAGCTAACCAGCCTCGCTAGGTTGGGTGACATGCTAAGTTAACCGGGATAATGCCAACACTGACAGGATATGGCCTAACCAACCACTATATATCTATATATATATATATATATATATATGTATGTGTGTGTGTGTGTGTGTGTGTGTGTGTGTGTGTGTGTCTTTGGAGGAAGGAGATTTATCCACAATTAAAATCATTATAACTCGCTGTAGTTTTAACTGATACTAAAAACTAAAAATGTGGGTTTTCCTACCAAAATACTTATATAGATAGTAACAGTAATTTCCTATAATAATTTTGGATAGAAATGTAAACTAGATAATGAAGAAAGACATAATTACAACAAAAACTATGTTAAATGATGAGTAATGGAGTAAATTTCGGGCAGGTTTCTTGTGAAACATTCACATTTTGCTGATTAGGTCATGTGTACAAAAGATAAACACAGATATCAGCAGCGTTGCAGTGTAACAGTAAAACACTGATTAAAACAATCTTACAACGTTTTACAGCTGAAAATTAATGACTTGAGGCTGCAAGTGTAAACATGATATAAAGCTTACATATTCAAAAAAAAGGACAGACAGTTGGTTTGAAGTAACATCCCGCCTCTCACCGGGCACACAGCCAATCATACTTGAGGATAATAGGGTGGCAATTGGGGCGGCCAATCAGATTTCAGAGAAATTCAGTGCCACCCCAGGTCAACCCCCACTGGACACGGCCCTGTGTCTATATGACTTACATCAGTCTCATATTGTGTACTGTCTCATGTTTATTATTTTAAAGTCTACAGAAGGTCGTATGACATAATTGGTGTAATACATTTTAAACCCCTAAAAACTCATCTCTTTACATCACAATTACATAATTAGAAGGTTTTCCATGAAAAGAAACCCATTCATCCCTTAAAAAAGCCAAGTAACGCACAAATGTAGGCCTGTTTTCAGTTACACTTACCATATAAAATGTCCTGTCAGCATTTGACATGAATCATCATGTAACTTGGCAGGCTAACGCTGGCTAACATTATCTAGCACACAGCAGATCTGTTTGGACTCTGTCAACGGATAAAATACAAGAAACACAAACTCACCAACAGGTTGGCTTGTGCTCGCTGTGTCCTCAGGAGAAATGGGTGGAACAGTGTCGGGCTTCAAATCTCTGGGATTTTCAGATCCTTTGCTCGTACATACTCCTCTTGTAACTATGCAAATGAAAACAGAACATGCATTGCCATTGTTATAACACAGTAAATATAAAAGGTACTCTACTCACGTTACATTTATCAGACAGCGGGAGTTGATATTTTCACAAATATTTTACACAATACAAGCTCATAAAACTGCTGTCAGTCAAACTGTTATCTAAAATGTTTTTCACAACTGTTCAGTAACTTGTTTGGGCTCAATAACACGACCTTTAGTCAGTGCCGTATCTATTCCCTCAACTTCTCCTGTGGGACATTAATAAAGTTTTATCTTGAAGAGTTTATGAAACTGTTCTCAGCCTGGTGTTTTCATTTTGTCTTTCTTCATCTTCACCCAATATAGCAAGTCTCAGACCTGGAGATATTTTCCTCAAATTGTCTTATGAAACGTCCACTGGATTTGTTCTGGTAATCTCCATAATGTTCTGGTAATTTTTTTTTTTATCATTTTGGCTGATATTCTATAAACTAATTTAAGTATTTTTTAGACTCATATTTGAAGTAAAGGTTTAGCATTTTGGTCTGGTTGGTTGATGTCTTTCTGGTGGAGAGTTAGATCAGAGGACTGATACTCTAACGTCCATCTGTTAGCTAAATATAAAACTACAGCTAGCTTAGCATAATGAGTGGAAAGAGGGGGAAACAGCTAGCCTGGTTCTTAATAGTAACGCAATTAATCTACCAGCTCAGTAATTAACACTTTACATCTTAATTATTTAGTCCATAAAAAAACAAAGTTTAAAAACAACTCACAGTTTTACCTCACAGGAAATTACTGACCACGGCTAAAACTAAACCAAAGCTAAATTGAGCTAAACAGCTGCTAGCTGTAGCCTTATATTGATCAGACAGATACAATCTTAACATAAACTCAACGCCAGAAACCGGATAAGCATATTTCCCAAAATGGCAAACTATTTCACCACTTTTAGTCAACTAAAAATACACTCCCTCTCCACACTTCTAGGAGCATGGAGAGACTTTTTTTAATCTTAATGTTGGGAAATATAGAAAGTTGATAAAAAAGCTAGATAAAACATGGACATTTTAAATTGCTAGCTATTTTAAAGAATACAAACTTCTAACGGTGTCTGGAGGAGTGACTCGCTTGGCCGCAGTTTCTATGGCAACAGAATACGGAAGTGGGCGTGGTTTAACTTGAACTGGGTCGTGAAGACGTCACACGGGGCCCTGATGAGGAGTCTGCTTTATACTTTAGATACACATGCGCGTCCTGTGTGTGAATAACTTTTAACACCACTCAACAGACTGAGCGCGTGGATATGAGCACGTGAATAACTTGACGTTGGCTGCTATGGAAACACCCTGAGATACACACTGACAGTCGGCTGTACACATGAGCTGTGAACTCAAACTCTCGCGAGATTAACTGACAGACTGGGACGCCTCAAAGTGTCTGTCACTGACTAAAGGTGAACTCTCGTCATATAAAACGAAGCGGTTTTAGTAGTAAGGCGGTCACAGTGACGTTACCCTGCAGCCTGTCAGTCCCGGACTCACCTTCTGCTGTGTGAGAAGTTTGCTCATCAGCTGTCACGCTCTCCGTTCCGTGATTGACCTCCTTGACTCTCCAAAGGGAAAAACAAGCGTGTTAAACTGCGAATAGCAGAGTTAGTTTAGCCCAGTGTGAGCTGTAATACCTGCATAGGTACCAGAGACTCACCTGGAGCAGCGGGGAGGGAGGTGCTGTGCGTCAGTGGCTGAAGCTATGGAGCTCGGCTCGGTGTCCACGGGGGTCCGGTCCCTGTTTGCCATGCTGACACCGAACGAATCATCTTTTGAGAAAGTGGAAGATGTTCCTCACTATGTGGACCAGGTGGGTACAGCATCGTTCACTCTGTGGGGATATGTGATGATTTGTTGAGAGAAAGTAAAAAGTACCCCCTTTCTGCGTGAGACACCACAGGTGACCTCTACTGTCAGCTCGAGGCAGAGCTCAAAGCCTCCGGTGCAGTAAAAATAGTGAATTCACATAAGAAACTTAGAAATTATCAGTTCAAAACTTCCCATAAAAGTAAAGGTGCAAGTATCAGCTAGAGCTGCAAACATAGTCAGCGGCTATTTCATTATCTATTCATTGTTTTAGTCATTTTTCAAGCAAAAACGCCCCAAATTCAGTGGTTCAAGATCCTCAAATGTGATTTTTTTTTTGCCTTTGTTTCTCATATATGACAGCAAACTTAATATGTTTGGGTTTTGGCCTGTTCTTTGCATAAAACAATCTCTGATGTTTCATCGACAAAACAATAAAGTAGATAAAAGTTTGTTGAATTCTGAAGAACTTTCAATGGAGTGGCATGAAAGTGAAAATCCACTAAAATGGAAATCCTGAGAGCTTGAAGTTTGTAATAAACATGGTGAAAAACCTGCAATAGAAATGCCCCTGTTATTTACTTTATTGATTGATCTGCTCATTATCTCCAAAGTTTGATTGATTTATAGGTTAGAAAAAGTATAACAGATCTCCGCTGCAGTGTCCCACAAACCAAGGGGACATCTCCAGTTGCTTGTCCAAAACCCAAATATATTGAGTTAAAAAAAAAAAAAGAAAAGCAATAAATCTTCACACTGGAACCAGAGATTTTGACTGGAAAAGAAAAAAAAAACACAGCACATGAAACCAGACTTCATCAGTGCAGAGCTGGTCTGAGAAACTTTTAAAGGCGCAGGTGTAACCTGTCACCTGGGGTCAGTTTCAAACTTAGATCATGTTTAAGCTCCAATAATCAGACTGCGGGTAGACACCTAAATGCAACTGAAATCTGCTCAATGTTTTCCCACTTTTACTGAATTCACAATTTCAGCTAAAAGTTTGGGGTTTCTTCTGCTTCTTGCTGTCAGTTTACAGTGTCTCAATTGCCGTTTATGACGGCGAATGTCTGGTGCAGGTTTAACAGCACATGTTTGTTATGAGGTTTTATGGAGCACGTCAGGGGAGGAGAACAATTACCCCCACAGCAGGATTCCTTATAATCCACTACCAACCCTGATTAAACAAATTTGTTATTGCTGCAGAGCTTGATGGTGATAAAAGTTTGCATGGGTGTGTGTGAGCACTTTGCGACTTGTGATGTGTCATTAATTATTCTGCACCGCTGTTATTCTCTGATCCCAACAGGCCAAATTAATTGGAAAGAAACAAAACACAATCTTCTAATTTTGGAGTTGTTTGGAATTATGGGTTTGTGGGTAGTTTCCAGGTCTCTCAGCTATTCACTGATTCGAATGCAAACACAATATTTTTCTCAGACAGCGGTGATAAAAGTGTATTGTCAGCCTGCGTGTTTTCAGCCAACATCAGTCATCCGTGACCTTATAAAAAGAGTGTTTGGGAAAATGCAGACATCTGGTCCACAAATGTCACGTTCAATGCAATGTTGAATTCGGAGCAAAATAAAATAAAAGTATTAGATGCCACAACAAACAGTCCACACAGGACTGAAGTATGCTGCAGTATAAAATAGGCTTTCTATAGCGCGATTGTTGTCTTTATGTATAATAAGATAAAGAGTGCCAGATCAAAAAGGGAGTTAAAAATGTCTCAGTGACAGAGGAGGAAGAAGATGGAGGATGAATAAAATCAACTAAAGGAGGAAAAATGGGCAAAAAAATGGAGACAATGATGAAAAGGCCACCCCCCCCCCCACCCCAAAAAAAAAGAAAACAAAGGCAAGCTTTTTCCCCTTCGCCCTCTTTTCTGCACAGCATGAGAATCAACTTGCCCTTCTGAATAATTTTGTCCCGAGCTGTCAAGAGCGCCGGGCTGCGGAGGTAAAACTATCTGCTGCACAGGAGAGAATAAAGGAGGGAAGGGTTTAGGCCGGCGTCCAGAATGATAATCTCTCTCTCAGCGGGTTTGGAGGAGGTCTGCCTGCGCTGCGAGCCCATTTGTTAGCTGCAGCTCTGCAGTCTGCTGCCAGATGTTGGAGCGTTGCGTGTGATCGCAGGTCCCCGGTGGCGCTCTCGCCTCTGCTTGTGCACACACACACACACACACACACACGCACACCTGCATGCTAAAGTGGAGGCATTCACATGTGGATATGCACACACATGCATGCACACTCACTCTCACTTGTGTCCACACATGAATACGCGCACACACTTCCTGCCTCCCCACCTGCAGATGTGCTCCTCTGTGGTCTCGTCACGCCCTTCATTCCCCCCTCTTGGCGAGCCCATGTGTCCCAGTTACAACTGCAGTCACTTGTTCAATGAGCGCCTTGAAGCTAAAGCTAACCAGCAGGCTGACACGCCGCCGAAAGTCGCAGTCGTGACCTGTTTGCTAAGTACGTCTCTCACTAATTGGTTCCATGTTTGACAGACCCATTAAGAGGTTATTAGTATGTTTCCAGCACAGTTAGAATAGAGGCCTGTCACTGACTGGTTGGTTAGTGCTTACCATTTGTTTAGTCATAGCGAGTTAATAAATGCAATCCATTCTTTTCAGCTGGTGGGAAGTAAAGTTTTGTCATTTTAATTGTTGTTGTGTCATGAAAAAATGAAAGTCATGTGACATCTCGGACAAAAATAGCTGCTGATTCAAATGAAAAACGCACTGTTTGTCTTGATGGATCACACATATGTCAGCCATATTGGTGAAGCCTGTGTTTTAAGTTGGTGAATACAGCAACACAACAACAAGTTATTTTTGATAAACAGGAACTTGCTAATTTAAGTTGTCACCTGATTGAAATGACTTTTATACCATGAAACAAAGTGAAGGAAAATGTTTCCTTGTAAAATCAACTTTCTGCAGCCCTGCCAGCTGCTACAGGTTACCAGGACATGCTGCCACAAAATGTGCAGTAGCCTGGAGGTTTGTGCCTTTAAACTTCACATTTTCACATATAGGATAGCGATTTGGAAGATGTTATTTTGGGTAAAACGGGTTCCAGAAGTGCAAATCCTGTTCGTTTTCTGCATGGACAACGTTAGATGACACTGCTTTAGCCACTTAGGTGAGCTCCTTCCTGGTTGAACCAGATGTGCAATCTGCTTCTTTGATAAAAGGTCAAAGGTGTACACCTGTTCACATAAAAGAGAGAGAATTCAGCTGTGCATGTATGTGCACGAAACAAACAATCACCAAGGTTGAAAAGCTGTTAATAGCTAATAGCAACTTTAAGCTAAAGATCACTCTTCATAGAAACCTGAAAATACATTCAGCAATTTAATTTAGTAAGTTTTGTTCCCAGTTTTAAGGACAAAATATTCTGAATTTGGCACCGCTCTGATTTACATGCCTGACAGGCTTCTTCTCCATAGCCACAGCAGCTGAGGCTCATGGGTAACTTTAGAGCCATAGGCTGTTTTAAACAAGTGGGAAAAAAAAGCTAAAAAGCTAAAGTTATGTATGTATCTGTTTCAACACTTCCAGAGCGTTGCAGCCTTCTGGAACAAAACTTTGGTAATTAGCAAACTCAGCTAGCTAGCTCACTTTACCTGCTAGCTACACATCATTATGGCTACTTAGGCTAACAGGCTAACTAGCTAAACATTACCAAGACAACTATGTTTGGCTTTTTTTTAGCTGTGAACATCAAAAAATTAAGTTTCCAGCCTGACGACCCGGAAAATGGGAAGATGTGGTTTGTTTGCACCGATGTTCAATCGACCGGTGAGATCATTTCTACCTCCGGTGCAGCTCTGCTCAGACAAATGTTTGTCATCTTCAATCTGCCAACTCATTGTGGCTTTAGACCCGTTGCTTTAGCCTCGCACAGTGAAACAAACATCATGGATCACAAGACATGAAAGTCCTGCAAGCTTTCTGCTCATCTGCCAAGGCAAATATTCAAGGTCAACACAACTGCTAAAGCTAACAGTGGACTTGTTTTTACAGTTTGTAAAAGTGCTGAATCATGATTCCCTGTATGTGCGTGTGTGTGTGTGTGTGTGTGTGTGTGTGTGTGTGTGTGTGTGTGTGTGTGTGTGTGTGTGTGTGTGTGTGTGTAGGCCACTCCTTTCTTTATAGGGTTGATGGTGCTGGAGCTGGTGGTGGCCCTGCTGAAGAGAGGACCCTCGCTGGGCTCCATCAAGGATGGACTCACGTCCATATCCGCTGGGATGGTCTCCAGACTCCCAATGTGAGTGTTCACGTTGACTTTCATCTGTTTGATCAGACATTCATATCATCTTCAGAGCTACCTTTCCTGTTTTGAATGAAAGATATGGCACCTGCATGATCTGTGTAGATCAGAAATGTTTTGTTGTTGTTGCCGTAGCTCTAAATGTTGCTCATTGAAGGACCATTACCTTCTCCAAAGTAAGGTCATGTGATGTGAGCAGCAGGAAGTAGGTGTGTCAGGTGGTACATGGTGTTGTTTATCCAGTGGGTCCAGACAGTGTGCCTGGCTCAGTGTGGACGAATCAGAGGCTGCGTCTCATTCCCGCCTCTGACCGCAGGGCGTAATTTTCTCAGGGGACGGAGGACGGACGTGTCCCCCTCACTGTTATTATTTCAGGTTGACTTTCTTACAAAAGTCTCTTTGAACACTTGTCCATAGTCCAGATAGGAGGTGACTGAAGTTGCCCTCAGTGCAGTCGCCATGTGCTCAAAGCAATAAGCTGGTGCACTGAGAGCCATGAGACTTTTTTGCCCTGGCTTTCGTCTGTCAGGCTGCATACAGGTCCCACCGTGTCTGCTTAGAAAAATTCTGGCCATTGGACAAATGTATGTGATGACCCCTGCTGCATATGAGGAAATGAAAGGTGTCATGATCTCAGTGCATTGTCCAGTGCACCTGTAGCATGAACAGTTGGACTTATGGACACACGGTGAACTGACAGAGCTCTGACTCCCTCAGGTTGTTCATGAGAGGCTGCGAGCTGTCCACATACATGTACGTGTGGGACCAGTACCGCCTGGTGGAGCTGCCCTGGGACTCCTCCTGGACCTGGTGGTTCACCTTCCTGGGCGTGGACTTCTGCTACTACTGGGTCCACCGCTTTGCTCACGGTACCAACACCAGACACTCACACAGCTGATCCCAAATCATTTATTGAGAAACACTCGCCTCTCTGAAGGCTGGAAACTTCTTTGGATTCATGGTGTTACTGAGGCCACTTTTCAAACTATACCTGCAAACTAATCCTTCTCTCCACTGTCAATGCACATGCTCAGTATGTTTCAAACAGCTGTACTTTATTCAAAATATGGCTAAATAAGCTGCTTCCATCTCATTCATGTCTCAAAGACGCACCTCTGAATTTTTTACGCAGTCGATCGATAACAGTGATGGTGCATCTGATGTGTTTGTGTTCTCAGAGTTATGAGTGTCAGACTGCTCTGCCAATCCAATCCTCTACCTACCAGAGCCAAAGGAGCGAGCCCTCCCCTTCCTCTTTCAAGTGTCCCTCAGATAATACAAACAGAAAAACTACAAAGCGAGCTGATGATGAACGGTTGTGAAATGTTGATTTAGTTGCCATCCCTGCAGGGAGGAGTCGCGAAGATAGCGCACACATCATGCTTTCCTGGACGTTGTGGAGGAAGCAATTATTTTTGAGTTACATCCAGCTGCTTTTGAGCCGTGCAGATGTGAAAGGCCGTGGTCTCCAGAGGGCTGCGGTCTTAACCCCGAGCTCTCCACAGCAACAAGCTGTATATAGTCACGGCTCTAAGGCCGCGACGTCCTGCAGCGTCACTATAAAAAACAGAAATGAAAAAATACAAATACGGAGTTTCTGCAGCAGTGGCTCGACATGTTTCCATGTGCGTTGGCTCTGTGATGCACGTGCCAGATGCTCGGCTGCCACCCAGCACACCGGAAGAGAGGTATTTATTTGTGGCCGGCACTGATGTTTATTTGTGTCAGTGGCACATGAAGGTGCCCGCCGTCTAGTCCGCACAGCTTTGGATGAGAGTTTGCCATGTTGGTGTTAGGATCTGACTAAACAGAAGCTGTGTTTTTAAACCGTCTGCCGCAGACCTGCCCAACACGATTTTGAGGTGACTGAGAGCATCGCCTCAGGACGCTTGGTGGAGATCATTTTTACTCTGCTGGAAACATGCACCACAGGTGTTTTTAGCTGCCACCATCATAGCACAGAGCGGAGTGGACGTGGTGGTTTGTGTGTCTGTCTGCAGAGACGGTGATCTAACTGGATTTGGGTGCACATTGCAGCATCAGTTTACTTAAAACTGAGGATACTTTAGAATATATTCAAAGTTTATTTTGGCCGTGTTAATCATGTTATAATGTGCATGTGCAGACAAGTATGTTGACACAGAGAGCATCATAGCAGCCAGGGACAGTCTCTTATATCATCTCAAATGATGATTTACAACAAAACAAAACATCCGTCTGAGGCTGCAACTAGTAACTTATTTTCCTTGTCGATGAATCTGCAGATTATTTATATCAGAAAACAGCTCACAGTGTCCGAGCTCGACATGCTCATACAGTAAGACTTGTTTTGTTTGACTAACAGATCCAAAATCTAAAGGCACTCAGTTTACAATAATAAGAAGCTGAGGGAAGCAGCAAACCCAAACATTGGAGAAACTGCAACTATTTACTTAAATGATTCATCTATTATCAGAATACTTTCCAAATAATATTCTGGCTTTCGATTCAGTCAGTTAATCGCTGCAGTGATGCATCATTCATGCAGCTTCTGTCAGATTCTGGGCTTGGAGGAGCAGCCACAGTGCTCCAAGTCCTCCTTTATTTTACAGATTCACATTTGCCACAGTTCCTCTGTGAGTGAACGTGTGTGAAGGATGTCGAACAAAGCAAGTCCAGCTATCGCACAAGTGTTTATCGGACAGAAACGTGTGTGCACGGAGCAGAACTGTGCAGTGATCTCATGTTGATGTCGAAGCGTTGCCCAACAAACATGCGAGTCTCCTAACAGTGATTGAGCTCTAAATTCCTCAGTGGATGATGTTATTGGCAGCATAAAGACGACAATATTTACCACAATAAAATCATGTTCAGAGAAGTTACTTTAAGTGAGTGTGAGCTTCTCTTATGTGGTTTATTCTGCCGGGCGAGGACAAGATTATTGTTAAGACTGCAAAAAGGAGAACTGGAGGCTCTCTGGAGCAATAAATAAACAACAGTACAGTTATATGAAGGTTACACTGAAGTTCAGCATCTTAGTTCCAGTCTTCAGTTTTCCTCAAACACATTCTGTTAATCTCGTGAAGACAACCTGACGAACAAGCAGGATTTCTCAATCATTTTCAGAGTTTTCATGTGTTTATGTGCAAGACAAAGACCAAGGACAGTTACAGCATCACTGTGAATGTGGAGCAGAGCATCGGCATGAAAAATCAATGTTTTCCGCCGTGTGTCCTTGAAACTACTGAGCGGCGTGTTGTGGAGCTGCAGTCAATGCAAATATGAATAACCTGGTTTCTTCTTCATGGAATGTAATCTGTAGTGTAATCTGTAGACTGTGACGATGTGGGAAAGCAGGTCAGGCTGCACACGCGTCCACGTGTGTGACCTTATTTTTGGAAATGCGCTGGTAATGCGTCTGCTGAGTAATATTCAGCGAGGAGGGTTTAATGATGTGTGCGTTCCCGTCGTTGGCCTCATTGTCTGACGATGCGGAGGAATGACGTCTGCAGGATCACATATCTGCTCGGTTCATTTGGATGTCTTTTATTTTTGAGCAGCAGAATCATTTTTATGCTTAAAAAAAAAAAATAAAAAAAACAACTTTCCACTTTCTTTCATTTCCTCTTCTTCCAGCCTGTTGGGGTTGTTATTATGGAACATTGTGGGGTCGCACATAATTGTCTGGTGCTGAGCGGCCGCAGCGCTCACTCAGGATATAAGCTTTTCCCCTTGTTACCAAAGTCCTCCCCGACCACAGGACAGGGCCGGCACGGTCCTCTCGCCTCGCTCTGGTCAGCCGAGGTCATCTCGGTCAACCAGAGCATGACCTCCGGCTCTTTCCAGAGCGAGATTCAACCAAAATATACCGACGTGTGGGATGGATGTTTTCCTATGATGAAGCACTGAGGAATGAGACAGATGTAGGATGCGGGTAGAGAGTATTTTTCAGCCGTTTAATGAGTGTCAAATTGTCATGTAACGCTGCTTTAGAAGGGCCTGTCTTATTTTATTGCGCTCATATTTTGGAACAGTTTTACAATCTTGCCAGTTTTTGCCTCAAAACAGCAGGAATACTGCATCTCTAACACAATTGTGTCAAGACATATGAGCTATAAATCTTAATATTGCATAATAAGGCAAAGACTACAATAGAAATCTGTAAAAAGAGGCAGAAGTGACATCCTCTGCTGGGAAATATGAGCCCTTATTAGCCTCAGTGTAAAATATCATTTTCAGTTTGACCGGTTTTACGGCCGTTTTTTCCGAGTTTCCCTCTCATGACTCCCACATGAAAGGACAGCTCCAAGATAATTGAGTGGAAAGTACTTTGTCGTCTGCGCTGAGGACACATGACCGCTTGGCTTCGCTCCGGCCAGATGCTGCGATCTTGGAGGAACGTGAGCCACCCCTGTCTGCAGGATGGAAGTCAGGAGTCTCCACTGAAGCCTGAGACCAGAGCGCATTCGTGGCCTCGGCTGTATTCGGTCTGAATGTTAAATCAAACATCTCAGTGACCTTTGCGCACACGTGGACTCAAATGAGACGCTCCTTTATCTCTTAATATAAATATTTGCTTGAACTCTGGTCATTGGTGCATATCTCAGAATCAATAAGCTGTAGCTTTAGTGCGTCCTGATTTATTAATTATCTGTTCTCATTGCATTTTATAGCGGTTTTGTCTTTGAACAAGCAGCATTTTGAACTGCAGACAAAGCGTAGCTCCTCCAGTCCCTGCAATGATCACTGACCGCTGGTTTATGTGTTCACAGCCACTCTTCGTAAACACGTTGGTTCAATAACCTGGATGACTGATAAGACTTAAAAACAAACTCCAGCTGAGCCGGTGTTTTGTCTGCCGCTGCCTCCGCTGACCCTCTTCCACCATCAGACAGCCTAAATGTGTTCAAAACCTTTCTATTCTCAACCCGCCTGGAACCAGATGGTTTTGGGTGAGCAGGAGGCCGACTTGGTTCGGATGCGGCCGTGTTGCTGACAGGCCTGTTGATTCTGTTTATTCTACCCTCGTATCACAAGCGCCACTAATAGCAGCTCTGCTCTTGGGCAGCATCTATATCCAGGCACACCAGCCAGGCTGAAGCCATTAATCAGCCGGTCAGCTGTCCGTTCTCTGATTATATGTGAGCTAATGCAGTTACGCTGCAGTCGTCTCACCACACTGCTGCTCCATGGTACGCTTATAGCTCAGAAACATCTGATAATTACTCAAAGGTCCTGTGAAGTAGTCTGATTACTCCCTGACTGTGACGTGTCTCCTCTGAAACAAGACAGCGAGCGATTGATCTGAAGTGGAAACCGATCGGCTGTTAATGATTGAGAGGAACGTTTTGATCGGTCTGGACGGGATTGTTCAAACATCTGCGATGATGGTCTTTGGATGATTCTGCTCGATCCATTAACAGTGTGACAGCTGCCGCGACACACGTTTACGAGCCAATCAGAAAGCAGCATGAAGTGACGCGGGATACACTGGGCAGTTAGCATGTTGCTAATGCTAAAAACAGACAAACCTCAGGCTCAATTTGGAAAATCAGCATTTCACGTTTCCCTCTTTTCACCTCGTCACCTGTCACCAATGAACCCGTTTAGCTGTGGAATGTTCCAAACAGGTGTTTCTGGAGCGTTCCATTGTTTTCCCAGTCTTAAGCTGCTCCCGTCCCAACTTGTCTGAAATGTGTTGCTGCATCAGATACTTACAGAAATCAATGAAGCTGATGAGGACAAACATTAAATATATTGTCTCTGTGCTGTTTTCTGTTGAGTGTGCGTCAAGCAGGATTAGCAAATCATCACAGCGTCCCAACTTTTTTGGAATCGGGGTTGTGTAATAATTAAAAATAAGTCATTGTTCAGGCTGTGTGAGCACCTCAGGTGTTTCATTCACTGTGTCACCAAAAGAGTCAGATTCTGTTTGTTTTTTGATTTCAGGGAATATAAAAGCACATGAAAACATGCGTGGACAGAATATGTGTAAAAACTTTATTTAAAAACTGTAAAAACACATCACTCAAAACATTGGAGCTACAGAAATCTATCTTCAGAAGCTATCTTCTCTAATCACTGATCGCGTTCATGCATTAAGCAGTGTTTCCTCGCCGACCCTCGTGTCTTCAGGACCCTGGAGCGAGCCGTCCTTTTGGCCTTTCTGTCTCCTCTCTACGTCCTCTCTATCTGTCTGCTGGTGTGTCCACACTCCTCCCGCTCCTTCGGCCTTGCAGACAGCAGCAGTTGTCAAGACAAACAGATGTGCTCAGCACTCCTCTGCTCCTCTCCGCTGTCCTCCGTCCCAGAGGAGACGCGGCCGATGTGGATGTTATTGTTTAAAGAGGAGCACCTCCTGGCTGTGTGGCAGGGCGGAGGGGTTGGAGGCGGGGGGTTAACCTGCCCTCGGGCTCCATAAATCTTCACCGTGACGGCGAGTTCCTGGCCCGGTGCAGGTTGCGGGTACGACAGAAGAATCCGGGCCCCCGCTCGGCACGCCGGTTCTGACTGTATGCTTTGGTCAGGATGTGGGGGTCTCGCTCACGGCAGCAGAGGAGATCAAGTGAAAGGCCTCATGGGAGGCAGAGATAACATCAGCAGTGATCTGCAGGTCACTGTGCTCTCACTCTGTCTGCTGTGTGCGATGAAAGAGAGGGAGGCCGGTCTGATTGAAGCTCGACATCGCAAAGGCATAACGTCCGCAGGCCTGTACGTGCAGCATTTAAACAAAGTGTAGAAGAGAAGAGCGCGTTATGATCGCCGAGAGGCCGCAGTCCGGCTGTCTGCTGCCCTCGTGTGCTTCTTCCTCCTGTCAGCAGACGAGGAGCTTTGGACAAACCTCCCCTGATTGGACGGGTGAAGTGTGAATATGAAGGATGAATATGAGCCTCCATGCCTCACATGTGGACCGCTTTAAGCTTCAGAATACAGTTTTTTTCATGGACGCTCGTAGTTCTCACCGCTGTCGTTGGCAGAAGTCCATTAGGGCATGAAATGAGAGTCAAGTGAACAGAGAGGTTGTAAACATTTCTCCAATTTGGCCAATAATATCTAAAACACATCAAAAATGACCAAAAGTATAAGCTGTCTATGGTAAACGTTTGTTAGATTCAGGTTTTGCAGAGCGACTCTTCTGCTCCTCTGCTTTGTTGTACTTATAGTGGATGTTTTGGGGTTTTTCCAGTACTCCTGTGTACTTCAACATCTTTGCCTTCAGTTTTTTTTTTCATGAATTTTGTGTAGTTTCTGTTTGTTTTGTACATATTCCAACATAACTTCATGGCTAGCAGTGATTTCTTTCTTCTCTCAATTTGTCCTTTAGCCTAATTTCATCCAAGAAATTCCAACCCAAGCTCTATGGAAGATCTAAGATGCCTAAATAGAAACAAATAAAGAAAACATGAATACAGTACACACTTTTTCAGAGAAGAAAAAGCTCATGAAAAGTGAAGATCTAATAATATTGGCAGCTTTTAGCTTTTAGATAACCAAAAGTCGCTTTCACTTTGTCTTCTGCGTGGTGATTTGATTTGAGGGATGATTCATGTTACAGTGAAAAACAATAAATGAAAATCTTAAAATCTTCCGTAAACTCTGGCTTCCTATAGCATCAGACATGAAAAGAGAATGAAAACACTTCTATGTCTGTTTGGATTTCAGTGGAACAGAGTCGGGAATGTGATCAGGTGAAACAGAAAGTTGATTTAATAACATAACAGAAAATCAGTTTTCCCTCTCTGCTCGCCGTTTTTGCACCCGGTTTGTGAGAGCTGTAAGTGGGCCTGACCGGGCTTCGTGTGTTTAGTTTAGCGTGTGTGACTGAGCTGTGTGGACAGCATGAAGTATGGCGGCGGCGTGAGGGAGTTGGCCGATTGTCCCTCCGAGTCTGACGCCCGCTGTTTGAGTTGGCACCCCATCCGAGGGCCGTCCAATCCAAACACATGAGGGCCGTTCACAGGCCATTACCCCTGTGATTGACAGGGCAGCCCACCACTCAGAGGGCTGCACATGAAGGACGCCGTTAGTCCGTGCCAGGAGTTTGTCGCTGAGGGTGATGATCAGGCAGCTGATGGATGGAGCTGTACGCCTTTCAGACGTTTTGGTGGTTAAAGAGAGTGGATTACTCCTTCTACGCTGATTATTGTTCTCTGTCACCGGCCATACTTTGGTTTTATAGCGGCATTATCAAGGTACAGTTTGATAATTATTGGCTCTTACTACAGGTCTCTGCTGGAGCTCAACAGGACTTTGGGCCCTGCGTTTATATGACTCTGGTTATGTAAGCACTGCTCCTGACAGGGCCGAGGTGGACGTAAACAGACTCTGTTAAAGTCTAACTCAGTCACGTAACATGACTGATTATGACTTATAGGCCTTGATTGTGTGTCATGATATAATTCAGCAGTGTAATCTAAAATCGTGGAATTGCGTCACCCTGCTGCCAGACCTCCTCCTGCAGCCCGGGGAGTCCTGGAGGAGAATGCCGGAACAGCACGGCTTGTTTTAGCTCCACAGTTGGTATTACAGGACACATCGATGAGCATCAGAACACCTTCCAGTGCATTATCCTGCTATATTATGAAGATTTTCACCACTGTACCTGAACATCACACAGCCCGCTCCTTTGGCACTACATTTTCTCAGCGCTCCACACAATGGTCCACCACTAAATAAGCCAGATGCCGAACCATCGGGTGAGATCGCACTAAATACCCAGAAATAAACGACTTACCAACCAGCCGGTGAAGAAGTGAAGTTTCCGCAGACGTCTCCTCTCTGTCTCTCTTTTCCGTTGAATCTGCAGACGTTCCTCCTCTGCTCCCTCTGGTTCATGAAGACATCCTCTTGTCTCCACAGCGAGCAGCGTCTCATTGTTGCTGCTGTCATAATCACTCATTTTTATTTTCTTGTGTTTGTCGTCTCTTCCATAAACCGCTGAAACTCGAACCGTGCAGCTGATCTGCGGCGGCCTGCGTAGGGATACGGACGTCTGCGCTTGAGAGAATGTAGTTCCAAAGGGAAGAGGACGGCAAGCACTGAAAACATTCATTATATAGTCAACACTTACACTGGTATTGATTATTTTCGGTTGGCCTTTTTTAAGGTTGAGGTAATGCTTTGCTTAGCTTGTGTCGACTCTGCCGACCGCCATCTGCAGGTGATACAAGAACATCACACAGCCCGGCTGCAAAAACCCTGAACTATCCCTTTAGCTGCTCCTGGAAAGCTGCTGCAGCAGCTTCTGGCTCGAGTGAGCTCCTCCCTGAAAGGTTTTGTGGCGCTGCAGCCATAATTCACGCAGCCACTAGAGGTCCTTATTAGGTAAACATAAACAAAGTGTTTGAGGGATTTGAATAAATGACTGATGCTGTTGTCGTTGTGAGAGCGGACTCATATGAAGTGTCGGGACTGCTCGTCACCTGATTAGCGTGCACTCATCCTTGTTTTTCCTGAGAAAGCGTGAGCTGAGGCTCGCCAGAGGCCAGATGGAAGTGCCGTCCTCAGCGTTTCTCGGCTCTTGCTGGGAACGTGGGCTCTGTGGCATTGGTTCTCACCATTAACGGGGCTTCCCTCCTGAATAGGCCGTGCCAAACTATGCAGCGTCCCGCCGAGTCCGAGAGATGAGGACATGGGCTTGCAGTGAAGCCTAGCGGTTCCTACTTCCTATCAATGACAACAAGCATCAATCTTAGCCGCCCTTAGTCCTGGACGCTGCCAAGCACGATTCCAGTGAGGAGGAGAAAAAAGCAAAAGACTCAGGCTGCTGGAATTAAACAAAGGCTGGATTATCCTCTCAATATGTCTCTTAGCAGGAGAGTTCATCTCTGAATCCCCCATGGTTCAGAGAGGAAGGAACGTCATCGTTTTTGCGCTTGGCTGCCGGAGATGCAGTCAGTCTTCTCGTCTCTCTCCTCTCACACTCACGCCTTGTCTGCAGACTGTCATCTGCACTGAGAGGGCAAATAAAGTTTGAAAGAAAATCCATTGCAGCTCAATCCAAAAAACGCCGTTTAACACTGTATGTGACGCTTCCAAAAACATTCCCAGCGACATTTACTCTCTCACACCTGCTGAAACCAGCAATAACCCCGTTAAATAAGCGAGGTGTGGAGTATTGTCGGGAGCAGTAGTTTTCTCTTGGAGGTCCTCAGGGTTTCCCCAAACGCTTGACCTCAAACGCGTGAGGAACTCCACCTGAGTTTCACTGATTGGGAACGACTCCGGGCAGATCTCGCGCTGCACGCACCTTCAGTCCTCAGCGGCGTGTTTGTTCAGGTGCAGCGGACCCTCGACCCGCCGGGGTTTACGACTGCCCGCCGTCGTACAATTCACAAGTTTATTAAACAGCGAGGGAGGAGGAGTTCGAGATGTGGCTTTTGAATGATTTTCTCAAAATTGGAAGAGTGTGTGTGTGCGTGTTTAAGTAGATGTGTGTGCTTACACCATGCTAAACTTCACAAGTCCACGATCTGGTGGGGAGTCGAACGTTAGATGGGAACATCGATACCACTCTTATGAAGCTATTATGAAGCTATATCCAGGAGATGGTTAGCATAGCTTAGCACAAACACCGGAAAAAAGGGGAAAAGGCTAGCCTAGCTCTGTCCAAAGGTAACAAAATCAGCCTGCTAGCACTTCTAAAGCTCACTAAATAATTCACTGTTTAATTCATCATAAAAATCTTTAAAAGCTCAGTTTTTCGGGGGTTATGTGCTGGACTGTTTCTGAGCAACCAGCAGAGACTCCAGGAAGTCACTGGACCTGAAATATTGTGGCTTATAACTTCCTGTAAAACAGCAAATTATTGTTTTTACTCGTGGGCTTTTGTACCGATTGAAGAAACAGGATGAAACAGGCTAGCCGTTTCCCCTGTTTTCAGTCTTTATGCTAAGCTAAGCTAGCCTGCTGCTGACTTTGGCTTCATATTTACGACACTGACATGAAAATGGTGTCAATCTTCTCGTTTTTACTCTTCACCAGAAAGTAAATAAGTGAATTTCCCAAAATGTCAGACTTTAGATAAACTGAAAATTGCTTCGTCATCAAGTTAAAATGAAGTTTGTGCGCACACACACACACACACACACACACACATTATGGGTGTCATGTGTGATTCTAACCCTGACATTTCAGCTTCTCACCCGCCCAAATGTGACCACATTCATTCATCCTTAATATCTGTCTTTAATCAAGTTTGATTGTTTGATAATTGAACCCTTAATCACAAATCCCATCAAACATCAAGGCTGCCTCATAAAACGTAAACCTCATGTAATAACTCGGGCTGCTTTTACGATAACAAATACATTACTATACATAGTCTATACGGGGCTTCGTGGTTCTGTAATATTTGAAGGTTACTGTTCTCTCTTGTACGGCTGCAGAAGCCAAAGTGGACGGGAGGTGCCAAAAAGCACAGACCAGACGGGGTGGTCCGGAAAACGGCCCGGAGATCCAGTGAAACTTAACAAGCATGTTCCCTTTGGATGTTAAAATGAAGTGTAACACAGATATTAATGTAGCAAGTATCACAACACAGCAGAGGAATGTAAACTGGAGCACTGGGACATCAGGCTGGACGCTAACCAACTGCAGCCCCCCCACACACACACACTCACACACACACACACACACACACACCCCCGCACGCACACACTCCCAGTGGCCAGTTACAGTCAAGCCTCAGCTTTTCATCACGGCTGGCCAGGAGCGAGGCTGAATGACTCCTTCTGGGGGATGGAGGTGTTCGGTTACTCATCTGGGGAAGGAGCAGAGTTGATTTTTGAGATAAATCACTTGCGGTGATGTAAAGGCAGCTGAATGTGTGTGTGTGAGAGTTCAAGGTCCGTGCATGAATCTCATGCAAGTGACCTGTTAGCTCTGTCACACATTAATGAGCAGGTCAGTGAAGTGATAACCTCATGGGAGATATGGATTCTCTGGCTCCTGTTATGTGATGGATCTATGTGTGTAATCTCCTCCAGAGGTGTCGTTCATATGGGCTGCCCACCAGGTTCACCACAGTTCAGAGTACTACAACCTCACCACCGCCCTCAGGCAGTCCCTCACCCAGCAGTTCACATCATGGGTAAGATATTATTCATTTTTATTGTCAGCGCATCACCAATGTGGAATGACCAATAAATTACCTGACTACCAGAATTATATAAGACTCATCTGTGTTCCATGGATAACTAAAACTATTAAAGCACATCAATGAGCCAAACTGTTGTGTGAACGTGCACCTCATCGAACTTTAATTCCACCGGCTGCGTAACGTTTGTCCGACCGAACTGATCGCTCCAATGTGTGCATTTCATTCTCAGAAGCATCCTCCTCGCTTATTTTTCTCTTTTTTTTAATTCAGTAGAGCAGATTGAGCCAGACAGGAAGTCAGACGCGGGCACGTGTAGAGAATCTGGTAGATTTTCAAAATAAAACACCCTGTGCAGACTCTAGATCGTACATCAACAATAGACGCAATAGACTTACTCGTTATAGAAGCACAAATATCAAAGAAAAATGACCAAATCTGAGCAAGGCAACAAAACGCTCTGCTCCTGAAAAGCGCCTGGTGGGGTTTGACAGCCACATGGAGGGCAGAACAAAAACCTCACGGCGACACACCCGGTGGAGTCTCGGGGTTGGTCCCATATACACTGTCCTGCTGCTGTAAACAGTGAGCAGCTAAAAATAGCTCCCGACAAATGAACTCTTTGTTCCTGCTTGAGTAATGTTCGGTAAAAGCTACGGTCTCCATATTGTTTGTATCAGGTGCTCCAAGAACACGTTAGTAACAGACAGACTGTGAATGAAAAACAATCTCATGCGTGCACAGAGGTTTCTAGCAGCATGAACACACCCGTGCAGGAGAAGCTAGTGATGCTTCTGAGGCTGCATTTCAAGGTTTTTCTGGACTCTCTGTCCATCTGTAGCAATAAAATCACTGGATGTGTTCTTGTATTATGCAACATGTTAATAAAAGATGACTTGGAGTCTGTGTTTCAGCCTTGGTGTGACGACCCCACGAGGAGACATGTCAGATGTTTACTGTCTTAATTCCTCTCTTCCTCAGATTTTCTACCTGCCCCTGGCTCTGGTTGCACCCCCCTCGCTCTTCGCCGCTCACATACAGCTGAACCTCCTCTACCAGTTCTGGATCCACACAGAGGTGAATGTTTAAACACGACTTATAGATTATCTAATCAGCTGGACTGTTGAGACATCGGGGTCCTAAAAACACGAGCTTGTGTATTTGTCAAAGGTCAGCGTTGGAGTTAAAACCTTTGACTGGTGCAGTTAAGCTGTCCAACAACAACTCATTTATCACCTGCATGTGGAGGCGTCTATCTTTGTTTATAAAACGGAAAGGTGAAATCCGGCAATCTGATTGGCTGTTAACTGTGATATAATGAGCGTGTACCACAGCTACTATTCTAAAAGGCCTTATCACAGCATATCGCTCCGCTTCAGGGAACCAACAATGTATCCATGACAACAAACTGTTACAGTAGGTAGCAAAAAGTTGCAGCGGTGTTTTGACAACGTTAACAAATAGACGAAAATAGTTGAATTCACATGTTTGAGGTTAACTTAATAGACGACATGCATAGCTAACGTACGGAGAGGTGGGACTATTTTTTTCACAGCGGGGCTATTTCATTAGATAATATGTATTTCTGTTTAATTAAAAATGACATGAAAATTATTCCTCTTTCATATTGCCTTTATTTGTAACCGTTTTATTAAAACAATACATCGCGTCAGGCCGAAGAACGCGCCCTCGGATTGCCCGCTTCGTTTGGGCAGATGTGAAAGCTCATCCGAACTCTGGTGCGGACCAAACAAGCCAACTCTGGTCCGCCTGAAAACGTGGGTCTCCTGGTTCAGTTCGTATGCAGTGTGAAAGCTCACTGGACCAAACACAGGACCAAATGTACGTAGTGACGCTACACGCAGTGCATACGCAGTGCATCTAGGGTAACAAGTGACCGCTGACATTAGCAGCTGCTAGCTAGCTTAGCTCAATTGTCTGAATAACCCATAAATTCACAATTTGGCATATTTAAACAAAATGAAATCACAACTACCAACAGTCACAGTCCTTAAACTCTGAGCTCATATGTTGTCACGTTAGATCATCAAAGTTAGAAAAATAACAGAATCGATCCCTGACAAGCTACGATAGCATTAGAGGAACAGTTGCGCTCACTAACGTTGTAACGTTCCCTAAAATAATGTGACCGAGCACAATACAAGATGGCTAGTCCACCCCTGTTTGTAATTGGGAGGGATTTCCCCTCCTACTTTGTCCAATCGACGAGCGCCCCTTTCAACCACGTGATGCTGCTCAGAAAGTTCGGTGCGCTTTAGAAATCACAGCGTGAAAGCAGAAACGAAACAAGTGATAAATGCAACAATGTTGTGATTTTCAGCTCCCCGATCGAACCGAGTCCGCTTGGTCAGGTGTGAAAACCACCTAAATCTGTGAATACAACGTGTAATCAGTCGACATGTAGGACGTGTAGCTGTGTGTGAATTTCCTGTTCCACTCGCTGTTGCCATGCACAGTTAAAAAGGTAATACGACTGAAAAAAGGTCGGTAAAGTTATCTTTCTGCCCGTGCCAATACTAATCCGTCTGCTAAGTCGAGCCTTTGTAGATGCAGTGTTGCAGTGGAACCTGTATCCAATAAAAAATAATGAGATTTTATGAAATATTCCAAACAGAAGCATGACCACTCTGTCTGCCTTTAAAGTGACTGCGAGTATCACTTTTACAATCCCAACAATCTTTAGAGGGAATGAATGGATTTGGAACGCCTTCCATCTTTTAGTGCACTATTAGTGAAAACAGTCGTAATAGTCACAATTTTCTGAAGGGGTGTAATTTATGCCTCCTTTATGGCTTTTTTTTTTTTTTTTGATGTCATGTAATTTATTGGCACGCTATGCGCTGCAGCGCTCCAGCCTCAGAGCCGGAGTGAAGTGGTGGAGACCCTTTTCATTCAAGATGAAACTCTCACGCTCGGCTGCCAGACGCAGCCGTTACATGGAAATAATGAATCACTGAGAAATTCCGTCCAGCCGTGCACATTTCTGCAGACCGAGAGGTCGTATTGATGCGAAACATCAAAATACGTGCGAGTGGCGGCCAGAGGAGAAACATGAACTGTGTGAAACAAGGCGCTGTGACCTCTGTAATCTTTAATGACTCACTGTGCATCTGTTTGATATCGAAGAAGAGAAAATGCTTCAAGAGTTTTATGCACAAAAAGGACTAATGATGCATTCACTGCATGCTTCTCTGTATGTGTGTGTGTTGTCAGTGAGCAGTTGATCTCACTTGAGCTCAATAATCAGGAAATCAAAAAGAACATGAACGTTCAGGAATGCATGAAAGCTCAGTTTTTGTCACCTGTTAACTAAAGTAATAAGTGCCCCGTAATGCATCTTGCCAGCAGAAAACTGAATATCTTTGGCTTTCACGTTCTGTATGTAAAATATTTAAAGTCAATGTTTTCTTGTTTTAACTCAGCTGATCAGAGACCTCGGACCCCTGGAGTGGATCTTCAACACCCCAAAACATCACAGAGTTCATCACGGTGAGATAAGCTTTATTTGATCGAGGACAGTGACGGTGTAACCTGCTCATAAGCCGGGCGGAGGTTTGATGTCGACGAGCATCGGCATGCTCAGAGAGCGACATCAAACGCGATAAAGGCTGAAATGTTGATAACTGGTCAGATCTGATCATGGTTGTGTTTGATTTTGTCTGGTCGGGTTATTTTTGTGCACCAGCTCAAGGGTGGAAAAGACTCAGATAAAGGAGTGAAAAGGGCATCCGGGGTCAGAGATATTATTTATATTTATATATATATATATATTTATTTATTCATCTCACAAAATGTTGTCTGAACAGGGAGGAACCTTTACTGCATTGACAAGAATTACGGAGGAATTCTGATCATCTGGGATCGATTATTCGGTAAGAAAAATTAATCTTTTAATGAATTAATTATTTCCTTCTGTTCTGATCATCTTCTCAATGCCTCCATTTAGCTGCTGCTAACTATACTGTAGCTGTTTTAGAGATCTGTACTTGGTAACCGTGCTTCCATCAATGTATTTATATGCATATTTGGAAGTATCACATCAGAAAAAAGCAAAAAAGAAGGAAGAAGAGGAAGTAGAAGAAAAAAGGAAGAAAATGAAGAAGAAGTAGAAAATGAAGAAAAAGAAGAAGAAGAAAGGAAGAACAAAAAGAAAGGAAGAAGAAAGNTATATATATATTTATTTATTCATCTCACAAAATGTTGTCTGAACAGGGAGGAACCTTTACTGCATTGACAAGAATTACGGAGGAATTCTGATCATCTGGGATCGATTATTCGGTAAGAAAAATTAATCTTTTAATGAATTAATTATTTCCTTCTGTTCTGATCATCTTCTCAATGCCTCCATTTAGCTGCTGCTAACTATACTGTAGCTGTTTTAGAGATCTGTACTTGGTAACCGTGCTTCCATCAATGTATTTATATGCATATTTGGAAGTATCACATCAGAAAAAAGCAAAAAAGAAGGAAGAAGAGGAAGTAGAAGAAAAAAGGAAGAAAATGAAGAAGAAGTAGAAAATGAAGAAAAAGAAGAAGAAGAAAGGAAGAACAAAAAGAAAGGAAGAAGAAAGTAAGAAAGAAAGAAGAAAAATGAAAATAGAAGGAGGTAAGAAGAAGGAGAAGAAAACTGTTGTTTTTTTCTACCTTTTTTCACCATTTGGGGCTCAACCAGCACTGATTTAATGACATCGGTCGTTTGTCAACACCAAAAACGCCAAGTTTGGATTTACGAACTTGGCAGTTCGGACTTAGCAAGTTCGACTTGGGAGTACAGTCTCTCCAGGACGGAAGGACGCTGGACGGTCATTCTGCAGTTGGGACGGCAGCGTACTAGATGGCATCACCATCTCAGCTCGTCCGTTAGCAGGACGACACATCTCCGAAAACTTTGGAGCAAATTTTAAGCTACGTGCTATCGTAATGAATCGACCACAGATTTTAAGTTTTAACATCCGCTTTCTCACATAAAATAATCTTAAAACCACATCTCGTACTACTAAAACAGTAGTATTTCAAAACTTGTGATTTACAGTTGTGAGTCCTCTCACAAGTACACAAGAACACAAGTACAGAGAAGAACACATACTGAGAAAGGCTTATCATCTTGTTGCCCTTCTTCTTCTGCAATGCTGTAATTGTTGTCCGACCGGACAGTTGACGCCACCTACTGTTCCTCTCAGTGAACCAACTTCTAATAATCACTTAACAGCAGCGGATGGAAACGATTCTCATTTTTTCTCTTGCCAGTTTTCTATGTGTGATGCATTTAGGTGGAAACGCAGCATGTGTTCAGATCAATACTCGAATCTCTGTAGCACCGTGTTTTACATACTGTTCTTCTATTAAGTGAGAAATGACCGTTTACTCTGTGTGTTGTTCTGATTACTGATGTTGTGGATCATCTGAACATCAGATTTTGTCCATGAGGCGTTCAGTGCGTCACATTTATGACTCAGAAACAGACGTTGGCGGCCTGTGATGTGAAACATTAAGTGTTTTTGGTGTTAGTTTCGGTGTCTGTGATTCCCACCCTGTCATTATTAGATATTGAATGGAAACCAAAAGCTGTGGAATGACTCATTATAACGACAAAATGAAGGGAACATTGACTCTATAAACTGTAGATTTGCCAAAAGTTGGTCAAGTTTGTATTTCTTTTTGAGCTAAAGAGACAGATATTTCCCTCAGGTGTTGGTGGAGACCCAAACAGAGTTTAAAGGAGACTGACTGTTTGCTAACGCTCCTCCGTGTCTGCTGGGTGTGTGAACAGGCAAACGTTTGTGTCCTCCTCAGGTACCTTTGCTCCAGAGAGCGACAAAGTGGTGTACGGCCTGGTGTTCCCAATCAAAAGCTTTGAAATCCTCCGCGTTCAGGTGAGTCCTGTCAAAGGTGAGTCAGCCGTCGTTAGAGCGGCTCACCTCCATCCATCAGAGTGTGAACACCTCCAGCAGATGAGGAGTGAGCTCAGGTTCCCCTCGCTGCCATTTTGTAACCATAACATTATTACTTTACTCTAAACAGAGTGCCCAGCTGAGGAGACGGAGGCCAATAAAGTAAAATTCCTGGAGGTGGATGTTATGATTATTTTTGCTGCCCTCTCTGCTGGCAGAGCACAGCGTGATCTCCTGCCCAGTGAAAGCAGGAACACTCCTCCTCTGGAGCAGTTAGCGCAGCTAACACTGACCGCTTAAATCTAGCGTTTGATTGTATGTTTGTGTTTGACTCTCGGCTTCTTTCTCCTCCAGTTGCACTACTACAGGTATTTGTGGAAAAAGTCCAAAACCTTTAAGACAATCAACGACAAAGTGTCAACTTTCCTCAAAGGTCCAAGTTGGAGACCTGGTAAACCTCGGCTCGGCGACCACGCCAACAATCCCAAGGTTGGTAAAGAAGAGAAATCCTCTGTTTTCATCATTCCTGCAGCGGGAATATTTCCCCAATAACACCCTCAGGCTTCAATACTCGTCATTTTAACACACGCAAAACAGGCCGAAATGACTCAGAGCATTCCGGACCGAAGGATTCACAGATTCTACGAGTTTTACAAGGAACTGCCACATCAAATAAAAGCTGCAAAGCCTTTGTAGAGGGAACACAATAAGTTCATTTTCACCGTCTTTAAACGCAGTCTGCGGGATTAAAACCGCATGCAGTTCAGTGTAAATGTGTGTGTGTGTGTGTGTGTGTGTGTGTGTGTGTGTGTGTAGAAAAGAAATACAGGCTCCAGTTGAATGCTCCGCGGTTAGCTTTGAAATAACGCTGATGGTGTCACATACTTAGTTCCCTCATGCTTCACACTTAAAAAAAAAAACAAAAAAAACTCCCCTTTGCCTTTACAATTAAATTGGCCCCTTAAAACCAGCGGGGGGGTTCTAAACATGGACGGAGCCGGAGTTTGACCGAAATATCTTGAAAGGCTTCGTGTCAGACGGCTGCTTGTTGATATCTGCTGGTGGAGGAAGAGGAGGAAGAGGAGGAGGAGGAGGAGGAGACGAATGTGTTTCAGCTCTTTGAGAATAAGCAGAGCAGCGTGCTGGAATACCTACAGGGTTGGGGATGGGATGCGGGGGGAACCCACATGTGGTGGTTTGGTTCCTCGGGATCCTGGGAAACCCCCTAAATGAGGGACAGGCACCTATGATTGGTCAGTTTTTTTTTTTTGTACTTCATTCCCAAAAAGGATGCAGTTTCAACATAAAGCCCTCAGGCCTAATTACTTATCGGTAGGAAAGCACATTCAGACAAAAACAGGTCAAATGACTCAGGGAATTCTTCCAGAAGGACTCATATGTTCCTCTGTGTTCGGGGGAAACCGCTACACCCAATAAATCCTGGATGACTTTGTAGATGGAACACAACAAACTAATTTTCACCAGTTTTGAAACTGAGCCTGCAGGAGACTGAAAAGACGAAAAGGCCGTTTTACTGCGAGGAAAATAAACAGAGCAGAGGTAGAAAGGTCATCGGAGGGTTTGGACGAGTGCTGACTCTCACCAGTGACATTATGACTTTTCTTTCCTCTTCAAAGCCACAAACACACTGACTCACTTCTGTTTTCTGCTCTTTTTGTCATTTCCATTATTTCATTTTTCTCGTTCCTGTCTTTATTGTCCTTTTTTAGAGTCCCGTCTGGCCACATCCACAGTAACACGCTCTGCTTTCAAACCTGTCTGACTTTGGGAAAAGACGACACACATGTTCGCTTCCTGTTTGTGTCTCATCAGTCGTGACATGTCCTTCCCTGATAAGATAAGATAAGATAAGATAAGATATAACTTTATTAATCCCTCGCTGGGGAAGTTGGGGTGCTACAGACAGCTAGCAGTTGTAGTAGGAATAAAAAAGGAGACGTAGAAGAGAGTAAAAATACAAAATACGGAATAAAAAATCAAACTATATATATATACATATATAGGGTCAATCCCCGGGTCGGGCTGGGGCCTTTCTGTGCGAAGTTTGCATGTTCTTCCCGTGCTTGCGTGGGTTCTCTCCGGGCACTCCGGCTTCCTCCCACAGACCAAAAACATGCTCATTAGGTTAATTGGTGACTTAAAATTGTCCCTAGGTGTGAGTGTGAGCGTGAATGGTTGTATGCGTGTTGCCCTGCAGTCGGCTGGTGACCGGCTCAGGGTGTACCCCGCCTCTCGCATGTTGATAGGCTCCAGCCCCCCAACCCTGAAAAAGATAGTCGGGGCATAGAATGAGTGAATGAATATATACATATATACAGTGTGTGTGTGTGTGTGTGTGTGTGTGTGTATTCTATACAACAGAGAGTACAGAAAATAATATTACTATTGGAAAATTTTGAAAATTGCATATGTTAAGGTTTGGGTAAGTACAGTCTTTTGTATTATTGCACACTAGATAAATGTATACAGTGTGCAACACAGTAGAAAATAAATATAAATATACTGCATATGCACACCCTGAGTATGAAAATTAAAGATGAATGACACAGCAGTGCAGACAGTAAACGCAGCGCTGCGCAGCCCCTGTTTTCATGCCGTGTTGCACATGTTTTTATGGTTTCATAGAAATTACTTGCACTACCTTCACCTTCCTCATACTGTTGACACTGTTTATACTTCATGCCACTTGCACTACTTGTATAATGTATTTATATTTTTGGATATTATGACTCTTTGCTCTTCTGGTTCGATGCTAAACTGCATTTCGTTGTCTCTGTTGCACTCTGACAATGACAGTAAAGTTGAATCTAATCTAAACAGTTCATCGTGATTCGTCACGCCCGACATGTGACCCTTTTCTGGAAGAAATCAAACAACATCAACCCCCATACATCTATGTGCCTTGACTACCAGAGGTTGATTCAACATAGATAACGGCTTGTCTGCGCTCTGCATCTTATCGTGCTGCTGCTGCCCACATGTGCAGGAGGCAAACGTCACACCAGCATTCATCCAGCGTCCAGTGTGCGTGAATTGTCATGTGTCTTTTCAGATGTGATCTGTAAAATCACTGTAGATGTGGCCTTCAAGTTATAATGATAAGTTATAATAATGTTTCATACTATATATGGCATCTTTTCAGCAGTAGCTGTTCAGTGTATTCACGTTCTGTAATTGCCTCTGTGTCAAAGCTTTTATGAGTCTCGTGGGATTAAAGCTGCACAGAGCGGCTTGTTTGAACACGCTGAACTTGATTTGAGACGCTGGTGCAGTTTTCAGTCCTGTTTATTAAAACACTGTGGCATGGTGAATTCTCTCGGCTCACAGTCGGCTGTGCTGTAAACACCTGTTGCTTTGCTGACAGAGAAGCCGTGTGAGGGGTGTTTGCTGCCCCCATCAGCAGCCACAGGTGTGACAGGACACACCTCCCGCCAGCCTGAACACCTGAACACCACATGACAGGGTGTGAAAAGTGGTTAGCATGCAGCAGAGGTATTAGCATGAATGCAGACTTTAACCAAACAAAGCCGAAACAACAACAATTACAGAATGAATGATTATAATAATGTCCACTTTTATACAGTGAACAGTAGAAACGTGCAGGCCTGCGCTGCTTTGACAGGTGCAGTCAAACTGCTGCTGAGGCCAGACGTGAATGAGTCGTTCTGTCTGTCCAGATTATGACTATACTTACATAAAGATTAGAGATTGGGGAATTAAACATGTTTTGTTTTGGTTTTTTTTTTTGTCCTTGTGCAGATTACCGGAAAGGAAGTGCCTTTTAACACCGGCTGGACGATGCATTTGCAAGTTTATGTGGTCGTACATTTCATGCTGTTGGTGAAGATTTACGACGAGCTGTTCGGAAACGTGATGGTACGTACTGGTCGCATTAGGCAAGCTGTGAAGACCAGAGGATCGGTGTTGTTTGCTGCCTTGCTCAAAAGCACATCGACAGAGCCTCTGGAGGAGGGAGGAGCTTCTATGCTCCTTTTCCTTCTCAGCCCTGTAGGAATGAAGCTGGTGACCGTCTGGTCACACACTGGCTGCTGGCATGTTTAGGCTGCTGTAATCCTTCATGTAAAGTATGACAAGGTGGTCCAGGCCTCTTAATTGAAGACTGAGTGCTGCGTGTTTGTTTGCCAACATTATTTCACCCAATTATGCAGTTTGTTGTGGCTGATCCACGGTCGAGCTCAGTCCTGTACTTAGCCAGCAGGAAAAGACTAGCTCGGTCTAACATCATGACAGAATGACTGATCGGCATTCCCCTTTAGAACAACCTTTGTCTATTATTTTCCACTCGACGAGCCAAAAGACCCCCTTCCTCCTCCTTCAGAAAAAAGAAACAGGTCTCCTCAGCAGTTATCTTTGGAAGCCTTTTTTCCCCAGGCATAGTTTTGGTTAGCCAAAAAGCGCTGTCACGCCCAGCCCCTTCAAACTCCCAAATAAAATGGCCTGTCTCTCTGTGATGGCTACCTCCGTGGTGCTCCTTCAGTTGTGGTCCCCACCTAACACGCACACACACACACACACACACACACACACACACACACACACACACACACATGCACGCACACACACACAGGGTCGAGGGTTCTCCTCCCTCTGGGCGAATGAAACACCAGCTGGTGGTCCAGCAGTGAACACAAACGCCTTAATTGTCGAGTCAACCGTTTCCCAACCCAAATAGCCTTCAGGATGCAGCAATCAGGACTTGGAGGGAAAATAACAAAGTGAGCTCTCCGGCCCGACAATAAATCATGTCACTGTTATGTATTTATACCCACATGTTCGCTAGGCGCTTATTTAACTTGACAATTGATGATACGCTGCCGGACAATTTATGGACTCTGCGTTAATTCGAAGCCATGAAAACGTGGTTATTTCAAACAAGCGAAGCTACTCTTCAATTACATCATCAGCAGGCCAGCGCGTACGTTTATTATAGGTTTGCTAAACAGTGAGTGCTAAAGGCAGAGAGGGGAATCGACCAAGTCGTAAAACAACTCTCCATTAGTCTTTTTATGATTGCACAACATGGAGTTCAGCTGCTGTGCTGCAGTTTAAAGCGGAGCAGAGCAACAACAGCTACTGATATTAGCTATTTAGCTCGTTTTTATTGTCTTATATAGCAGCACAGAATTAACATAGTCGCACTTACTTGTAAGTTCACTCCAGCATTTACGTCTCTGTGTTTGAGAAGCAGCAAAACATGGCACAGATCATAAAATAATAACAAAGTTTTCTATCGTTGCGTTTGAATTCTGTATCAGCGATGCGGGATTAGCTTAGCATGTGATGCGCCGGTGTGATTTTTCTTAGCGGTAACTCAACGAGCTTTCGTGAACTTCATCATAATAACAGCTGCAATAATGGCCCGAATAATGAGTTAATCTGCTTCGTCTCAGGGGACAGCAGAATAACACAATCAGTCCACTGCCACCAGATGTTAACTCTCCTCTCCGGCTGCAGTTCCACACTTGATCGCATTAAAAATTAGCGCGACGGATGTTAGCGCGACGGATGAAGCGAGCTCTGCAAACGTGAAAACCCCGGACGATCTGTGGAGGATTGTCTCCTCGGGGTTATTTAACACAGATAAGTTCACGCGACCTTTGATACCAAAATATTTCTCTGCTCACTACACCTCTTGCTAAAATAACTGTGTCTGTAGCCTTTGAACTGCCGTGCAGCGATCATTCAGCTTTAATACGCTCTGACGTCTCGGGTGACTCTGGCTCTGATAGATGGATCCGGGCCAGATTCCCCCTCGTCTGAGAAAACACGCAGTCCTCATATCATCCCTCTGTGTTCACATGTGAGGGCTCACATGATATAACTCTTATGGGGGCTTATGGATTACGACCATTGGATAAACACGAAGACATACGGTTTCATTGCATCCTGTTGATGGCTTGATTTTATGTTTACTATATATGGCCTTCTGGGTCTGTACAGTGTGGGAGCAGTCGGTGAGATTTGGCTGTTAGGCTCCGTATTGAGTGTCAGAGAAATATAAACCCGAGCTGACAGCCCGAAGCATCCTCGGGAGACACCGGGCTTCCAGCTGCCGCCCTCAGCCAAGGCCGTAGGTTAGAGAACGCGAATCAGAGCGTACATCACGTTCTGTTCTTTGTGTGTTTGTGCGAGTCTGTTCAGTGTGTGCGTCTCGAATAGCTTCAGAAAAGGTCAGCGGGAATCTGCATGAGATTTCTGCTCCGACGTTGGTTGTTTTGGCTCCGTTTCGGAGCTATCGGGATTCAAACTGCAGTCTCTTCCACTGTGGTCGAGTCCCCTGTCAGGACCCATCTGGGATGATTAGAGCGTCCGTGTAAACCAGGCATGTCAGTGTAAAGTAAGAGGCGGATCGCATTTGCTGCAGGATGCTGTATGTGCCAGTACACTTACTCTGAAGGTCAGACATGTTTTGGTTGGCAATGCCAAGTAAACAGTCGAGCAGCCGTGCGGTTTATGACTGCTCTCCCAGTAAGGTCTCCTGTGATCGTAACTTAACCAGCCATGATATTAATTTAAGGTTTAGATTCTAATGTATTTTTTCCCGACCGCATTTCTCATGGCATGCGTGTGTTGATCCTAGATGCTGTCCCAGTTAACCGTTCTGGGGATGACCTGCTACGTTATGCTCACTCTCACCTCCATGGGCTACATCATGGATCAGAGGTACACTCCATTTGTTCATGTATTGATTTTCACGGAAGCGTTTGGATGTTTAATGTGGCAAAATGTGGAGGCAGGCAGAGTTTTCTAAGAAGGATGACAGAAGGCTCTAATTATTTACAACCCTGATTCTAAAGAAGTTAGGACGCTGCGTAAAAAATAGATAAAAACAGAAAGCAATCATTCACAAACAAACTGCTCCTGAGCTCATGCAGTAACATCCTTCATCCAATCATGTGTTCACAAAGTGGTGAACCTCGCTCGTGAACCACTGAGCCTTTCCAGGACGCCCCTTTCATACCCAATCATGATCCTCTCACCTGTTACCAGTGAACATGTTTACCTGTGGAACGTTCCAAACAGGTGTTTTTGGAGCGTTCCACATCTTTCCCAGTCTGTGAAACGTGTTGCTGCATCAGATTCAGACGAAAATCAATGAAGCCGAGGAGCTCAAACTTTAAATATTTTTGTCTTTGTACTGTTTTCAGTTTGGCATCCTGGCTTTTTTGCAATCAGGGTTGTTTGTCAGTGGTTCCCAAGCTGGGGGTTGAAACTCTCCACGGGGTCAGAAAATGAATTTGAAGGGTCACAAGATCACAAAAACAACATACTTCTGCTACTAAAGACAACATTTGAGAATTCGTTGACGTATCAAACAAAAATGTGTCTCAAATGTGAAGATTTGACATTTGGTCACGGCTCAGTTTCGCTCTACAAATTCAAACTGTTTGATCTGTGATGTGTTAAAATTCAAGACTGTCAGTGTGTGACTGCAGTCAGTCTGCTGACTTTGTAAAAGGCATCAGCCTCCTGACATCGGCCCGTGGGGCAGCGGAGGTTCAGCAGATGAACTCTGCACACTCAGAATTTACCAGCACAGGTTCCCAAAGCAGACAACAGGTAGTTAGAAGCTAGCTCCTGAGGCTAGCACGCTAACAAAGCACTTCAGAAGTAAATGTTTGAGAGTTTCAGTGTTTCTTGTGTAGATGTAAATCTGAGTGAAGTCACTGCAAAGCAAACGAGACAAAGGTGAGTATTTCCCGCCTCGTCAGCAGGTTTCTCCTTTTTAAAGTGACGACTCTGCTTTTGGTTCTGAACTGTTGGCCTGACAATATAAAGGATTTTTGATAATTCATAAGACGCTTTTCACTATTTTCTCACATTTTATGGATTAAACAATTGATAAAGTATGAAAGTTGAAGTTAAACTTAAATCTGTTTTTTTTCTGATGTTAACAGTCTGAAATGGAAAGTCATTGAACTGCTCACGGCTTCTAAACATATACAAACTGTGACAAAAGAGGGTTTATAGAGTAATTTCTCCTGCTTCTCAGTCACTAAAGTTACAGGAGGTTGTTTTGTTGTAGTCCAAAATCATTTGCAAGTAATTTAATTTCTTTAAAATCGACTACTGAAATGGCCTCGACTGAAGCGGCTGCTGTCTGTGAGATGATGCTGTTAAAAATATGTGGTCTAATTTCCATAAAATCAAAGAGGAGGACAGAACATGTGACATCCAGTGAGCTCTTAATGGCCCTTCTTTATTTTCCTTCATCGTATGCGTTCCCAAACAGGATTGGATGAGCTGGCATCTCTCAGGGTAGCAAAAAAACTTTCCTTCTTCTTCGTTGGTTTTCACCCAGAACTCCTGCTGTGTGCTGAAACTCAGTACCAGGAAAATGAGAGACTTTCAAAATAAGCATGCATTAAAAATGTAAATGAGAAAAGAGGCAGTCTGAATGGGCTTTCTCTCGTTGTCTCGCTTATCTGCCACGTCGCTCTGGAACCGACCTCCTGATAGACCACAAGCCTCCTCATCAGCTCTCTGCAAATTTAAGCTTCTCCAATTAAAAGCTCTATTATTCCTGTAACATCATCAGAGCATTTGTCCTCCAGGAGGTCAGTAAGGGTGAAGCTGTCGGGCTGACATGTCATTAAGCCTCCGTGTGGTTGATGTGTCCTCATGTTCAGGCCGGCGGCGGCTGTCATGGAGACGCTACGCTGTGTCATCATGGTGATGCTGCAGAGATACGGCTACATGAAGCCCTTGCTGCCGTGGCTGGCTGTGCCCACAGAGGTAAGACGACCCGCAGTGTGTTTCAGTGATAACAGACACGTAATTGTCCATCAGTGGAAATAAGATTTGAATAGGTTGATCTGTATGAATGATATGAAGCTTCACACTCCAGCAGCGCTCACGGTGGACTCACAGTGGACTCACAGTGGACAGTTTCTAAGAAGGAATGATGCAGCAGAACCAGCGGTCTCCTCTTTTTTAGCTCGTACATTTTTCTTTCCTTCGCAAAGCCGGCTACATTACCCAAAATGCAACTCTTCTGCTGACGGTTCTGTCAGAGATTCAGGTGTGTTAAGCTGGTAGCAGCTAATGTAGCCTTTAGATGGTAACCTAATGCGTAGATGTTCCTCTTCCTGAGAAGCCTTTACATGCTCAGGGCTTAAGATAAGACTAAACATTTCACCTCAGGTTCCGTTTAGAGGCTGCTTTGGTGCTTTTGATCAGGTCTCATGAGCTTCATCAGCAGATGGAGTTGAAACTGTAGATTTCCATTTTTCCTGAACGCTTTAAGGACGTCTCGTCTCTGTTGGAGTCTGAGAAACAGCAGCTGACACAACACTCTCACTTCAGGGTACATTAAGTATCCGTTCCGGAGCTTTTGATCGTATCATGAACTTCATTTAGGACCATTTAATTTCTCCCTTCATTTCAAGGCTCAAACTGTATCACATAGTCATGTTGACGGCCTGAAAAGCCTTTAAATGCAGCCCTGAACCGACATCAGGACCTGAAGACCTTTGAATGTCCGTTCAGAGCTGTTATATATGATTTCTCATAATGACATATTGTGGAAATTGTCTGTTCGTTTGGATTGATGCGGAGCTTGGCCCCCTCGCTGCCACCCTCCATTAAAGTACTGTTGAGCGTGACCCAGAGAACCAAACCAACAGACGCTGTGTGCAACATTGAAACTGTCTTCATATTTTATAAAACAAAGAGCATTAAGCCAGCACGCGGGGCCTGATTAGCCTGCTGGTCGAGCACATGTACAGTGTGTGGCGCCAATCAATAAACGTACTCTACGCCTTTTGTCTTTCACTCTGGGAACATATTGGAAAAACTCTTCCAGGTCCTGGTAACTGTGGTCCCAGTAAGATGACTCAGTGATGCCAGCGTGCAGCGTAACATGCTGAAATCTTTAAATTAGAAAATCATTGTCTGGGAAAAGTGTGCAGGAGCGCGTCTATGAAAGCCCTCATAAGACTCCTCGACAGCATCATGTTTCCCTGGTGTGTGTGTGTGTGTGTGTGTGTGTGTGTAGCCTGGCTGTGATTGTGTGTGTTGTGTGGTCTGTTTTGTGTGTGAGCTGGGTGCTAAGTCCAGCCCTGCGGCCCTGTGATCTATGAGTCCAGATGCGTCGCCCAATTGACCATAAAATTGGCGTGCCTTTCTGGCTCTGGCAGCTCGACTGTAGATGGCGGCTGACCTCTCATTACTGCCCCCCCACCCCTCCCCTGCGACCGCCTCTTTTTTCCCCTCTCCCTCCCTCGTCCTGCCCGCCCTCGCCGCTCGCCAGCGTGAACGAGAGCAACACTTCTGGAACCAATTAGTGCCGTCTGCCGCTAACTAGAGCTGGCTGATGAGATTTGCACGTGAGCGCCGAATCGCTGCTTTTTATTGTGCTCTGCCTCCACATCTGCTCCGCTCAGGTGTTCAAAAGACAACTCGAGGCGTTCCCACCTTTTCTTTTTCTCACCGCGAAATGGAATAAAACCCAATGATTCCTGATTTTTCGAAGCCGCGCCTGACACGAGGCGCACATCCAATCAGCTTCAGAGCAGAGCGCTGATTTACGCCGCGCATGCTGCGCCGCTGTGTCATTTTGGCAGCACTGTGAGTTTTATGCAACCATTTCCTTAAACGAATCATTAGGCCTCATTTCAAGTCGCAGTACATCAGCTTGAGCTAAATAAATGTCTTGCTTGCAGGTGGGGCTCATTGAAGAAACTCACAATTTACTTGAATTGGTTCCTGACGTATTTGTGCCCTTTGCTCAGAACTACAGCAAAGGGGGGAAAAAATGTGAAACCACCCTCAAACTTGAAGGGTCTTTAATGATATATGGGTCTCACGCGTGAGGTGAACGGCCAGCTCTTTGTTGCAGAGGGGGGGGCGTGTTTTGAAGTCGGGCCAATCAATTAACAGTCACTCCAAATGGAGGAGGGGGAATTCACATCTAATTGTATTCAGGCTCATGACTGTACAGTTGGGAAAAGAGGGGGACTACAAAAAAAACTACAAAAACTAGGTCGGTTTGTGGTCCTTCAAACCCAGTGGTGTGATATACTGCACCCTTAAAGCTCACAGTGGTATTTATAGTGGCTCTGGAGATTTCCCTTGTAAAGCTGCAGGCTTGACCTGTAAACCAGGGCTGCCTCTCGCTCCCAGCCGCCCACTCGCCCGCCCAAACCCGCCACTCACACGGAGACCTCGCCGGCTCAGACGAGGCTGGTAACCGTGTGCGACTGAGCCGGGCTGGTGGAGCCGGGTGGGGGGCTGTGAGAGGCCGCAGCCGTCCGTCTGCGTGTGGAGGGTGGGAGGTTACGGGCGTCCTCGTGGAGGATTTCAATCAGATTTCCTTTTTTAACATAAACACAAAAGATGAAAATTATCATTGATGAATCATGACCAATATATGTGCCGAGTGGGACGCTTCACACTTAGAAATAAGCTTGTCTGCAATGGGGAAAGTGTCTAAACTACTGCAAGCACATCTTTGACGTTTCTGTCCTGCAGTGGGGACTAACATGTCCATAAATCTGTATGCTGATGTCGGCCTGCTCATTGGATTTACACACAAAGAAAACAGCGTAACACACTGTTACACATTCACAGAAAACATCAATAAATGTGACTTATTAAAGAGCATATTTCTTCACTTTTAGCTGAAATATTGCACATGATAATTTTAGTTTAGACAGCACTTTTATCATGATATTTATCAGCCTTTCACTCACAGTGGAGCTCCCTCTGTCCACTGAGTCTAGAGAACATCGTCTGGCAGCTTCTGCTGTTGTACAAACCTGCTGCATTCGTCACAGTCATAGTTTGAACCTAACGACGACTCGGTTCATTTAACCAGAAGCAGAAGACTGCAGAGAGCCTGAGGACGATGCTCACAGGCTCTTATTAGCCAGACTGCGCTTCCTTTGAGGACTCAGCAGACAAGATCAGAGCTGCTGCTGATGATGATCCACTTTCTGCTGCATCTCTAGATGTCTGTTAATGTCAGAAAACACCAAAAAAAAAATGCCCATTGCAGCTTCACAGAGCTCAAAGCGACGTCTTCAGAGGTCTGGATTTGTCCAAAACCCAAAGACTTTCAGTTTGCAGTGATTTTAAAGCAGCAGCAATAATTTCTACTTTAAAATGACTTAGTTGATTAATTCATTATTAGAATATTTGCAGGTTAATTTTCTTTTGGCGCAGTAATCGATTGAGCGTTAATCATTTCAGCTCCGGGCAAAATGCCGTTCTTCGAGGGTCTTCAGTATCATTACGTCACCTAAAAGCCCACCTAGATCAGCTAAGTCAGCAGCTTTCAGATGAAGAGTCAACAACAGCTTAACTTCAGAAACGGTTTTTACTGCAACTTCCACCCCGTCTGTGTGTGTGTCCACATGTATTCCTGTGTGCTGAGCGTCGGGGGCGGGGGGGGGGGTGGTTGTATTACTATGTGGGCCTCTGGTTTGCCTGAAGGCAGGGAGACACGCTGAACTCAGGCGCTGTATATCCCAGAGTAATTAAGCAGCTCTTCTCTCCAAACGGCCGCTAACTGCTGGTGAAGTCACAGTAATTTAAGAGGAGAGCTCATAAAAATACACCTGTCTGTGGTTTAGAGAGAAGGAGCGTCTTCAGCTCTGCTCTTCAAATCCAGCAGAAAGAAAACTTTGCTTGCCCTCCTTTTGTTTTTTTCCAACCCGTCATCACACGAAATAAAGCAAAAATCACCCAAATACGACAATAAAAAGCTTAAACATCGTCGACTTGCGTTCATTTTACAATATGACTGCGAAGTGTCCCTAATAAATGAGTTCAAGAAGTGATGTATTAGCTCATGCAAGTTTGACACTCGAGAAGCAAATTTAAATCTACGTAATCCGGCCCAATCCAAAATATAAAAAACATCCAAAGTGTTTTCACACCTCATTAGATTTTCCTTCGTTTGGTCTCTGCGCTGATACTGTTTTCCAATCTCCAAAGAGCCCTTTTCTGTCAGACTCCCAGAGGGAAAGATGAATGCCCCGTGGCCAAAAGAACAGGTCAGAACAATATTATGAAGTTCATGTCAAACACAAAGGCTTTATCTTAACGCGTCACCTGACTTGTCTGCAAAAATCGCAAATCCCGCCCCCTCTTTCCCGCCATCCCGGCCGCGAGCGCGCAGATAAGACGGCGTCCGGCGAGAGGTCGGCGTTATCTGAGAGTGTCGTTTCCATCCGCCGGATCTCAGGTGCGAGAGGTCAGCCGCCTTTTCTTTTTTTTTTTTTTTTTTTTTCTTTTTTTGGGAAGCAGGAATGTGTGGTAGCAAGAAGCAGCGCTGAGGTTAACAGGATTGTTTGGAGCAATGGAAACTCAGCGAGCATGACATCATGTGAGAGCTTGCAGGAATGGAAAGGAAAGGAAATCTCCTCCCAGGGAGAAAATGGAGGGATTTGAAAGAGAAATGCTGGGTAGGCCTGTTCCGTTGGAGTAAACAGTGGGGTGGTCGAGCGTACACAGTGTGAAATATTATCACTCAATGTGCAGGGGATCGTGCCCGTCAAAGAGTAACCGCGTGGTTTATGTTGTCAAACCACTTGCCAGGTAAAGCTATGGAAATCTAACAGCAATTGGCCCTTTGGGGGTTCTCTCGCTGTGTTTAGTTTGGCTCTTGTGGGCTGAGTTTCTGTGGCCAACGCAGACTCTCTTTTGAATTTGTCTTCCTATTTGTGCTTTAATTCATGGGTGAAACACAACAGTCATCCAGTTTATGATGCAGCCTCAGAGCCAGCGTGTGAACCTGATTGAACCTTTTCTCGCTGTGTTGTTCCTCCCTCGTCTGAAGCGCACGTAAAGCTGGTTTCACAGAAGTTCAGCGCCAGTTTCCAGAGACGCCGGCTCACCAACTCAAAACACAACAAATGATAAAAGACTTTCATAAAGCTCAAATATAAGTAAGTCAAAGATTTTTACGGTAAAATCCATCAGAGCAGCTCTGAATAAAGGCTTCGCAGCGTATTAATTGAGCAGCCTTTATTGCAGTGCAAGCTTTCATCACTCTCCACTCAGTTTATTAATCTCTCTCTCGGCCACGCTCATTGGCTTACTGGCTAACAATCACACGTCTGATATTGTAGTAAAATGAAATTCTTCATGGTCCTTTTTCACAATAGTTCAGGCTGCAGCATCTTGCCTGAAGCGAGCTGGAAAATGTCTCCGGCTGCCAGGGTCTGCGAGCGTTTGGGGGGTTACAAGTTTGGACGGACTTCAGATCTAAGATCGCAGAATTGGGAAAAGCCACTGTCACACAGAGACTGATCCACGGGAAGATCATTCCCTGCTGCGAGGGTTCAACATGTGTTAAAGCTCTACCAATTAATATTTTCAGCTTTGACATATTTCGTGGGAGAGGAAAGGGAAGCATCGATCAGACCTTTCATCTGATAAATGATCCAATCTCAGGGCCGATAAGAAATATTGCCGTCCAGGCTCCAAAGCTGGGATCGTCCACCTCCTCTGCACATGTTGAGGTGTCCTTGACAGAGACGCTGAACCGCAGGTGCTCCTGACGGTCAGGCCACTGCCGTCAGTGAGTGAAAACGTGGGTGAAAGAGGCAAATTGTAAAGCAGTTTGGATAAAAGTTCTTTAAAAATGCCGTCCATTTACCATTTAATAGCTGATCTTATTACACCCCTGATACCGGATCCTTTTTCATCTTTACTCAATATTTTTAGCGTCTGAGCTCATCAGCTTCACTGATTTCTGTAAACATCTGCTTATTCTGAATCTAATGCAGCAACACGTTTCACAGACTGGGAAAGATGTGGAACGCTCCAGAAACACCTGTTGGAACATTCCACAGGTAACCAGGTTGATTGGTAACAGGTGATAGCATCATGATTGAGTCCCAGCTTTTTAAATCAGGGTTGTAATTTTATTGCGACGGTCACTAAAAACGTTTAAACGGGATCAGTAACATCACAAACCCTAAATGAGGTCGGTCTATGCGCTGATGCGCGTCGAGTGTATCGATCTGTGTTTTCCTGGCAGAGATACTTCACCCTCTCACACAGCTTTAGCTGCTCCAGGGCACAGGAATTATTTTCTTTTTCAGCTCCCATAGACTTTTATTTGGCCTTCTCTACCTTTTAAAACATATCCTCAAACCACATTTAAAGGCCCACTGCATGGTTCTTGTGGCGGACTCCGCAAACTTGCATAAGCGCCCGCAATTACGTAATTTTGTCTGGATCAAAATTTGAACGTTCTGGGTCTCCAGCTGTGCCGACTGCGCTCAGCTCCTTGTTGTCTTCTTCCTCACAAAAACACACCAACAATCAGATAAAAAAAAAAAAAATTAAAGGAGAGAAAACAACACACGAGGCAAAATGAAGCGCCTGTAAAAGCTTCAACAAAGAAACTGCGTTCGCTCTCTCCTTCGACAGCAACATCGGCTCGCTGTGGATTCGTCTCGGAGAGAAACCGACAAGCATGCACGCAGTAATAGTTCGTGACAGGAGCACGTGGGCACAGAGGAGATGGCGTGTGCGTTGGCACGTCGGCCGTGCTGAGCCCTGAAGGCGCTCTGCCTGACTGCTTGACGTCTGACTCTCCGGGGCTTTGAGTTCAGGTGCACAGCCATCTAAAGTGATATCTGACGTGGGCTTCAGATGCTCCTGGGAACAGAAGTGATTTTATTTGTGAAGCAGGTCTCTTGTTGGTCATATCCTGTGAACCTTATATTCCACCTGGCAGCTCAGGACCTTCTTCTCCCTCTCCAAGTCTTCCTCTCAGAGGTCCTGACCTGCCTCTCAGAACAGACGTCTTTTTCTTCTTCAAGCAGCAGCTCAGTTTCTGCATGCACAGCATCCCTTTGCTCTTTCAGCCTTGCACAATTCAACCAGCCTTGTGGGTGGAATTATTGTCTTTGGAGCTACTTTTTGTTCTTTTATTAGTTAATTTGATCCTTTTTCACATTTTGCATTTCATTGTCTGACTAAAACAAACTTTAATTGGGCAGTAGATCTTCATTCGGTGTGTTTGCTGTTCTGCTAACACCTAGCTGGCAGAGATGGGCCATTTTTTCTCATTGCTGAGCTGATTACAGCCGAACCTCTGGAGTCGCATTACTAATTGTCCACGTTGATTACTGCCTCTTTGGACTTGCCTTCCCATGTGGCCGAAACACAGAAAAGCTCCAAGAAGAGTTGGCTCCAAACTCCACAGTAGGTATGTAAAACAGAGGCTGTTATGATCTTTATAAATATGAGTGGGTGGATGGAGGGAGTCGGGGTAAAGAAACACCTCTCACATGCCCCCTGAGACTCATTCCTCTCTGTGTAAATACAAACAGGGGCTTGATTTTACAAAAACAAATGCCTCCTCCTGTTTGCCTTTCATCCGCCTTCCTGGACGTGTGCCCGCCGCTCTGCCTTCCAAATTACTGCCGACCAGCGCGCTCCTCACCAACAGGTCTGGCAGCATCCTGGGAATGCAGTTACTGATGAGGTGAAGACCTCTCGCATGGTTCAGACGCTCTGGATCTTATATTGAGAGCAGGAGATCCGGCTTCGTGGTGCATGATGATACGGCACGGCGAGTTCACGGACCAGTCGGCATATCTGAATTTGTCAGAACTTGTCAGATCAAACTGTCAGACCAGGCGGTGCTCGTGTATTGTTTAGCTGGAGAAAGTTTACCACCCGGGCCGCCATGTTGGAAAAAGACGAGCCAAAACCAAGCACCACCCAAGTGCATCACCCTCCATCCAGAGCTCTCAGCCATCCGGTGCGTTCAGGCGCGGCCTCGTGGATTCTGCATGTCTGTACGTTTACTGAGGCTGAAGCGGTACCAAGCTGCTGCAGCCTGAAGCTAATGACACAGATACAAAACGGTTTTCTCTCAGGCATTCTCCTCGGGAGACGTCGTGGTCTGGGTGAGTCAGCTTTGACCTCACATGTGACCTTCTGGCAGACTCGTGGTAAAAGAGAACAAACACCAGATGTGGAAAGAAAACAGCTAAACAACTAAATTGGCGTTTCATCAGACCGCTTTGTGTTTTGCTGCACTTTCACCAAGCGGCAACTGCCGCTTCACATGTGTTTTGTCTGGCTGCACTGTGTGTGTGTGTGTGTGTGTGTGTGTGCGCGTGTGTGTGACGGTGGTATTTCTCATGGCTCTGCAGGCACTGACTCTCTGGTGGGACATTAACCTGCTCAGCGTATCCTTCCTGAGTCTGCTTGAACAACCCGAGCACAGAGACTGTATATCTGCTCACAGCGAGCAGACAGGAAGTCGCTCTTTGTGTGTACGTTCACGTGCACGTGTGGATTTGCGTGTGCATGCATTGTCCTCATAAAATGCTGGAATTTGTTTTAAAATCTCAAGCTTCTCCCATGTTCCTGTGCATGAAAATAGATGAAAGAAAATGCCGCATAAAACGTTGAAGGATGAAGTATTGACGTATATTTTATGTGGGTTATTTTCACCAGTTTATCAACGTCCTGCTGCCGTGAACTCCACCCACTCCGACTCTGCAGCCAGGTTAAAACTGAAAGTCCAGAATTATTTTCCGCCGCAGTTCAGTCCAGGTCTGGTGGACTGTAGGCAGCCATATGGAGAGGGAGCTCTGGAAACATCCCATTACAGGTCATATATCACACGTCTGACAGCAGCCATTCTGCCTTGTTTTCATTTCAATCACGAGTGCAGCTGCGCTGGAGAACAGCGAGGTGCTGCCATGTTAACCCGCTGAAGGCTGGAGGACAGTCGCCAGGGGCACCGAAATGCACCGCGGGGCGTTCAATGCCCACGTGAAGCCATCTGTTTGATGCTTCGTATCGATCGGCGGCACACGGAGCGAATCGGCGCAGAGCTGAGCTGTCGTTCTGAAGGTCAATGCAGATGTGTTTGTGTTGGAGCTGCAGATGGCCGTTACTTAATATTTTTATATTTGACCGTGTTTTAAGGACTGAGGGTTTTATTCTTGTCAGGCTGCTGAAGATTTAGAACAGTGTAAAACCCTGCATTGAAAACACAGCATGGACGGTGGAAATGTGCAGCGGAAACACAACTTTGCTATTTTACATCTGCAGCAGGCAAAACTCAGTGTTTTCCAGCTTCACTGTAAATGCAGCAAGACCAAAACATGATTGAAATGTCATTTCTTTGGTCTTTTTATGCAAGACAGCTGAGCAAGAATATCAAAAACCTGCATGGCAGTCATGTTATTTCAAACATACTTATCTCATAGAGCTGCACCAGATGCTTCAGCTGAGCACAAACATCCGTGTTAATAACCAGTTTCCGCACACTAACTCGTCTCCTGCTGCTGTTTGTGTGTCTTAACATCAGCCTGACATCTGCAGACAGCTGGCAAGCTAACATTAGCTACCTGAACACATGACAGGGACGGACACGACCACGAGACGGCGAAGATGGTGTTGAAGCTGCCTCGCGCTAACCACACCTTAACCAGCACAAGTGTTGGCTTCAGCAGAGAAAACATACGAGCTGTCTCCCCTGAGCAGAAAAAGTCAACAAAGAAGCAGAGAAATTCGACAAAAACCACATGCTTTGCGGCTTTTTGCATTACTGCTCTTAACAAAGTACCTTCTGCCCAAAACAGAGTGAGTGCGAGCCGATTTGCTGAGATCTCCACTTTGGGAGCCGCTGCTGTCTGGCCGTAGTGCTTATTTGTAGACGATCAAACCCGCTTCCTTCCACTATGTAATCTGTCCCACATGGATTTCCTACAGAGTCCATTAAAATGTAGCATAGTGGGGCGAATGGGGAGAGATGGGAGCGGAGAAAAATAGGTGCCCTTCCTTTGCCAAAACATGCGGCTTTGATAGAAACCTCTGTCATGTTTCGGTCTGTTTGAGTGAGATGTGATTTGCGAGGTTCTGCCGAGCCTCTCAATTCCAGTCCGTCTCCAACGTGGACGCAATGCAGCGTGGTGTATTTGTAGTCCTCCATCTGTTTTCCCTTCGCGGAGGTTAGACTTTTAGCCGCCATGTTTGAACTGGATTTACCAGGTTATGAAAGGACTTCACCCAGGAAGGTCCAGTGTGTCAGGGTGATTTTTAATTTCAGTTTTATTCCTGATTTCCTGCACGACCCACAACCTCTGCAAACCTGCTTTAACCACAGAAATGCTGAATTAAATTGGAAAACGCTGCCTCACTTCCTGCTGGTTTATTCATTAATAAACGCTCTCCGTCAGGTGTAGTAACAGGTGGAGTTGTAACGTGGATGCTATTGAAATGCTCTTTTTATAAACAATCAGATTAAAGTAGCAAAAACAAACTATAAAAATATCCCATTGAAAACTCCTGAAAATCAAAGTAAAAGTCCTCAATGCAGGAAAATGTGTATTATTGGATTATTGACAGTGTGTAAAAATCTATTTAATGTTTCAGTTTGTTGAGCTGATTTTAACTGTTTGTTAGTTTTGTCCTTAGATAAATGCATGAACTCGCCATATTTTGTTTACTGTGTAAAATCTTTAAAGTCACACCTTCAGTCAGTGCAGCTCTCAGGGAGACGAGTCTGAACTGGAGACACAATTTATGTTTGTATGAGGCTGGTATGAAGGATGAAGGTCATTTAGACCAAAATGTTGTTTTAAAAAGATAAACCAGCACAAAGGACTTCACGCTCACCTGTCGCACCTTCAGGTGTGCAGAGAGGTTGACTTTTTTTTTTCATTTATTTGAGCAGAGAATCATTACACAGCAAACCGGACGTGTGTGTCACGTGTGTTTGATCGTGAGAACAGATTGAGGTTTATTTGAGAACCAGATTTTAAAGAAAGGATGAACAAAATAACACTGATAATAATACTTTGCATCAGTGTTAAAAACAATATTCAGTGATGTTTCTCTCTGCTGTGAGGAAAAAGCTCAAAATTCCTTCTAAAAGACGTTTTTGTCCCCTTGATTTTAGTTTTGTTGAATGAATGTATGAAGAGTAATTTAAGTAAGGAGACAGAAGTATACAGAGTAAAAGTAAAAGTAGCAGTACCACACTATAAAAGTACTTAAGTAAAAATCCTGCATTTAAAAACCACCTCTCAGTATTGTCAGCAAAGTGTATTTAAAGTAGTAAAAGTGTTCTAAACGATGTCAGTGTTATTATGTATTATAATAGTGGATTATTAATGCTGCAGCTGTGGAGGTGGAGCTCATCTTCACACCTTTATGTCAGGTAAGTGCAGTGAAAGCTACAGTATTTTCCTCTGAAATGTAGTGAAAGTATGTACAGTGTGGAGTATTTGTAAAAGGACTTATTTACCCTCCACCACTGATCTGAGTCCAGTTTGTTAAACTCTTTAAAACTGCAGAAACATAAAAGTTATTAGGCACAAAACGAATCTCTTCGCGTCCTGATGAATCTTTCTTCTTTCTCTGTGTTTCGTCCACGGTGAATCTGGCCTCTCGGTTTGGGGGGGGGGGCTCCTCAGAGCAGGTAACGTGGGTTGAAAAGCAGAGAGAGGCCTGCGTTGCGCTCGCCCTCTCAGAGGAAAACAGCTGCCGCGTCCGCGAGGAAACGCTGCTTTTTTTCCCATCAGGCTGCTTCGCCTGTGATGGACAGCGGTCTGGTTTTGGCTCCGCTTGCGATGTAGGATGTAGTTTATGGGCTAGAACGCAGCGAGGGGTGGGGGCGAGGGCTGTTTCTGGCAGAGCCCCCCCCTCTCTCTGGATAGCGAGGTCGCGCATGACGGTGACCCCTCTGACCCCGCTGTGAGAGCATCAGGGGAGGAGGGCCGGTCCTTAACCTCTGAGCCCCCCCCCACACACATCATCCTCACTGTTTTCTTTCAATTAGGAATTCACTTTCAGTGTTTCTCTTTCTGCTCACCGGCTGGAAATGATACCCGTCACACTTTTTAGGTCCTTTCTTTTTTTTTTGGTAATCCATCTGGTTTTTAATCAGTGTAACGTTTTGCAGCGTATAATTTAGCTAATGCTATTATCCACAGGAAGTCAGAGCGAGTGCATACTTGACTGTCGACCAACATCAAAAGCAATAACAGCGAGGAGGACGAGTGTCCGCACGCTGGGACTGTTAGCGGCTCCTGAAGGCGGGGTCCGCCTTACTGAACGGTGGGAGGGGGATAAATCAGGCCTTTTATAGAGGAATTATTTTTAAGATCCATGTCACGAATGACTAAACGCTTGAAGAAAAGAGTTCAGGTTTCAAAGTTTGCAGTTCTGTCGCTATAATAAGGTGCAATTTTAAACCTTTTTGATAATTTATTGTCATTTTCTGATGCAAACATGTCAAATTTCCCTTATTCAAGCTTCTCAAATAAGAATATTTGCTGGCTTCATCATCCTCTATGATCATAAACTGAAAATCTTGGGCTGTTAAAATAAATTACTTACATGTGTCAAAATAAATAACGGCATTTTTCTTATTATTTTCTGATATTTTACACACCAAATCCATCGATTAAGAAAATGACATGCAGATTAGTCGATAATGAAAATAAAATTATCCTCCAAAAACACTGATGATTTGATATATTGACATTTATTACTCATCGTCCACCTTCAGACTCTCACAGACCTCCATCTTCTTTCAACCTCGAGCCGTTTTCATCAGTTTGCAACGCTTCAGTAACGCTGTAGATCATCAGCTCGGCTGAATCAGGTGTCGCAGCCGTCACTGTGGAGGAAACATGGCCTCTGATCTCACCCCTCTGTCTGTGTTGTCCAGGCCTTTGTCTCCCTCTCTCTGCTGTACTGGGCTCTGCAGACCGTCTCTCCACTGCTCAGCATCCAGAAGAAGGCCGTCTGAGTCGACACCGGACGACACGGACCAGTTTTAGCTTTTGAACTCGTAATTATTAATATAATTACTTCTTACACTGTACGTTTAACTGGTGAAAGTCTGTTTAGAATTAAAGCTTCATCATGTAAATTAGCAATAAGATGCTGAAGGTACTCAACATTGTTTATCCAATAATGCATTTCTTCTGTCAGGTTTCTCTATTTAAATGGCTTTTGTTCTAACAGAGGTGCTGCACTGCCAAATAGTAATAATAATATTAATAATAATAATATCTTTTTTATAGCGTCTTCATGCAGGAATTGAAGCTCAAAGTGTTATAAGAAAGAAACCACGTGTAGCAAGTGAGAGCTTTATGTAGAAAGGACAGAATGGACATGAAAACAGATGAAAAATGAGTGTAAAAGATGGAGAATGACGCACTAATCAACTTATGTGTTTATATTTCACCTCGCCTTTACTATGGAACAAAACCTCTTACAAACCTAAAGCTGCTCACACTGATGCCTGTTGATTTGACCCCTGCCTTGCACAGCGCTGTACAGTATGTTGCTTTTCTCACTGCAATAAAACATCTGTAATTTTGCTCTACGTGTCTGCTGTTTGGATTTCCTGAAAATGCACACGGGCCAGACAGAATCTAAAAAACAAAATGAAAGCCTGGAGGTTGTGCAGCTCGATGACAGATTCTCCCAACCTCCGCATGGAGTGTGGGCGTGACAAACAGTCCACAGCAGATGGCGCCGTTATCCCCCATCCCTTTAATAATGAGTGACAACGGCAGCCAATGGAACCTAAACATCAACATATCTGAGAGACACTGAGGCATTTAAGGTGAGCAAACACTAGCAGGACATTTGTTAAATTGAATATAAGAGGTTGTAATTTCAGGTTTTTTGACAAAGAGACTTAACAAGTGCTCTACTTAAAGCTGAAAATTCCATATAATGTGTGTAAATATTAAAATAGAGTGGTGAGAGCAAACACGACACACAGCATCACATAATCTTAACATGTTCAGGAACCTTTTTGCTGGTTTCTTACAATAAAGTGACGTTTTTATATGAACACCAATGCAAGAAAATTTTGTTAAATACACAACAGAAAAACACGTGTGTCAGACAAAAGGCTCCCTGAATACAAGCAACACAGTGAAGATGCCGAAGACCATTTCAGATGCATGTGTGGAAATATGGAGAAACTTCCGGTCACATGCATGATTTTACCTTTCTGTTCCATGACGTCGTCTCCGAAGCAGCGTGTCCGCACACACACCGTTCACGTGTTCGCGTCTAAAAATACTGACGTGGGAAATCGTGTGGCGATGGTTATGAAAACATCACAGATTGCAGATTACGTAAATGAACGTGGGCTCTGTGAAAACTGAAGGCGTGGAAGCAGCTGCGTGAATATTCATGAGGTGTCATAAGAACAGGTCCACAGATGGCGTTACTCAACTGTACATATGTGCAGGGCGCTCGTGGTGGGTTCATTTAACCACCACACATTTTATTAAACGTGCTCACCCTCACACATGCAGATGACACCTCTGAAGAAGAGTCTGCAGAATGAGATTATTTAGAGGATAAATAGGATCCTTTGTTCAGAACGCATCAACAAGCTGAGGTGGCGTATTTTCAGTTCATCGCATCACATCTTCAAAACCATCGTGAGACGCTTTAAATCCACCTCAGCCTGCAGGTGAGTCACACTTTGAACCACGCAGGGCAGAAAAGTGCTGCTGCTCTCTGCGGCCTCAGCTTGTGTCTCATACGGATGTTTTCTAAACCGAGGTTTTCCCGGTATGTTAATAAAGAAATTGTTTTACAAAATATCTTCGTGCAGACAGGGGGCGCAAAAGTGACAAAACTAAGCATGCTGGGCCTGTAGGTGGCGATAAAGTCTACATAAACAACATCCAATACCAGAGAGGAACACTCTGAGCATGTGTACTGAGCTTACTTTCCTTTGGTGGTGGTGACATAATAACCTGAACAGTTGTAGCTGATTATCTATTTATTTGTAGGTGACGCCTCTCTGGCGCTAACCAAACATAAACTGGCCAGTGGTCGGCCATGGCTGCTGTTTCAGACACGTGCTCGTTACACAAAGCAGCGATAGGCATGCGCGAATGGAGGCGATGACTTTCCTAAATGCTCCATTTTACATGCAGATACACGAAAAGTGGATTTTGGAAAAATCTGGACTTTAAGAGGTGTTTTAGAAACAGTTTCTTCATGAGCAAAAGGCCCAAACGCAGAGGAAAATGTTCATTCTGCAAAATACCCGTAAACGTGTGGCGAAGACCTTCAGACTGTCCGTGTGTCCGCAGTCCGAGCTGATGATCGCAGCACAAAGAGGAGTAAAAGTTTGGAGCGTTTTCACCTGCCCAGCCCGTCAGTATGAAACGGGATCAACAAACGGCAGCTCTGAGTATCAAGACTGAAATCAGTGGTACATTACATTCTTTTCCTCTGCATTTAGCTTGCTTTGCTTGTCTCAGTATCTTTTCCAAACACAGTATTAACAATAATAAACGCCCCAAAAACAGATTTTTGCCTTGAATTTGCTTTTTCCCAGAAACTTCTAGGTGCTAAACATGCAATTTTCAAATTTCTTTTTCTAAATCAGACAGTCCTTCACGATGGTGGCACAGGTGGTAACACTGTCGCCTCACAGCTAGAAGGTCCCAGTTTGATTCCCGCTGTGGGCGCTGTGGCGTGTCCTCCACCATGCCTTCAGTGCCTGCTGCTCGAGGAAAAAAGGGCCTTTCTGTGTGGAGTTCGCATGTTCTCCCCGTGCCCACCTGGGGTATCCTCCATAAAAAAATACCCCCACTAAAAACATGCAAGAAGATCACCACCTGACCAGTGGTGACAACAAGGAACTGGTCCCTGGGCACCGGTTGGCTGGCAGCCCACCGCTCCTGGTCCGCCGCGGAGGAAGGATGTGCCAAGGATGGGTTAAAGCGGAGAATAAATTTCACATATGCATGACGTGGGCAGTTTCCCCTCCTAACTTCACATGTTGTGTGTAAAAAAAATGTGACTAATAAAGGCATTTCTTCTTCTTCTTCTTCTAAAAACAGTCATATTTTGAGACAGTGACCTTGCGTGACCATAGTGATTATGACAGGAGCACAGGGGGAAGTCAATCTGAGGACAAACGTCCATGTAGGGCGGAGGTCAGAGTGGATGGAGTTAAACACAGGACCCTCACCCAGGGGACTGCTGTCCATGTTCCTGTGAAACCAAAAGTCAGTGTTAGCTTGTTCAAACTTACGTATGGAAGATACGTACGTAACTTACAACTTATCGATTACAGTGTAAGAGTTGTGAAACTGATTTTAACAAACACAAGAAGTCTCAATGAGGGCAAGAGAACAGGATGTAATATTTCAGAAGGATTTGCGTATCGTTCCACCGTCGCCTTGCTTATAACTGAACTTACGTAACTTATTTAAACCCAAAGCGTGCTGTCTTTTCCTAAACCTCACCGAGGAGTGTCGGTGCCTGACGTGTTTGTCCAAAGCATGTACGTACGCTTGAATTTTGAGTCTGCTTCATATGAAATTCCCCCGGTCTGTCTGAGCTGAGCTGTAACGGAGGTACAGTTGCAAAGAGAGGAGACTCAGCACTAATGAGACTTCATTTGGACGACCTACTTAATCTAACTCAGCCTGCTCAAGTCTGGCATTATTATATTATGTGCAGTTGACTAACTGTATTAACTCCTTTAATTTTTTAATGCCATTATCTACAGTCCATTTGGTACAACATATCAATCCGACTGCGTTATAGTTTCTAAATATTCTCTGTGCTGCTGTGCTCTTGGCTTTCTAACGATCCGCCGGGTTATTGAAGCGATCCGCCAACAGGACGAGAAGCTGACATATTGATCCGAGTGTAGAAGGATATGGCCTTCACCTTTACATGAAATACTTCTAATAGGCAGTGAGGGAATTCTGCCCGGGGTCTCACTTAATGGAAGAAGGAAATGTCGCTCAAGAAAGGCGATCAATGAGAAAGTCAATGAGAATTAGATCTCGCAGGGCTCGCTCTAATGGAACAGGGAGCGAAAACAAACCAACAGTCATTTCATCCTCAGCAGCGTCACGGCGGCTTTTAACGGCCTCTGAATCATCTGTGTCATAAGTCTAATTGGTTAAGTTTGCCGGTATTTCATTAATAATCAGACTGATGAAAACTGAACACACCCCCCATCTTCATTCTGATTGTATATGACAGCAAACAAATCCTCCACTCAACTGTCAGCGTGCAGTATTCTCTGAAAGTACGTCAACTGTTGTCTCACAGTAAGATAAACAAGCTCTGGAGTCATTTCTGAAGGACTGCGTCTGTCAAAGACTGTGTGTTTAAAGTGTATTTTTTATCCTGTGAAAATGTATTTAGCTTTCTTGTGTAATTCAGTGATATGTCGTTTAGCTTTGCAGGGCACTATTTTCCACTGCAGGATGGCGTATGTGCGATTGATTCAAAATAAATTACGGTCTTTGTGTACATGGTAATTAAGGATCATGTCATCCAGGGTCGCTCATTGATGTGTTTATAGGCATGCAAAGAGCACGACTCCGGGGATGGCAATGACATTTCCTGGAGCTCCAGGTCAAAGTTTTCACATATCCTGTGAAATACATCGATATCTCAACATCTACTGGACGGATCTGCACAAGATGTCGTGGCAGATGTTCGTTCGTGGTTCCAAGAGGATGAATCCGTCTGACTGTGACAACTTTTCCTCCAGCGCCACCACGAGGCTCACATTTGTGCTTTTGACTGAAAAATCTCAACAACTGATCAACGGATTGTCATGAAATGTGGTGCGCACATTGATGCCCCCCTCAGGATGAATCATAGGTCTAATCACTTTGGAGGCCCCTTTATTTTCTTCTCTAGCGCCTTCGTCAGGTCACTTTGTGTTTAGGGCCAGACAGCAAAAGTTAGCATGCCAACATGCTAAACTAAAACATAATGACTGATGAATGTCAGCACATTAGCATGGTCACTGTGAGGATGTTGTAATAGTGTTGATAGCATTCATTGCAGCTTCGCTGAGCATCTAGCACAGCTGTAGACTCCATAGTTGTTGGGGTTTTTTTGGTCTTTTCATGGGATTTATTGACAGTAAGACAAACACAGAATATCCCCACATATAGACGGCTCTAAAGATCCGACGATAAAGACCAAAAAACTCTCAAAAATGAAAAATGGAGGCAAACGACGACATATTCCTCTGCACACGACCATCACAGAAGAACAGAGGAGTGCAGCTCCCCACAAGACGTGAACGAAGATAATCGCACGCCAGTTCGATGTCATCAGAGCACTTTTGTTAGTGTAAGAATGTGTTCTGCTCACTGGGCCAAGGACAAATCACATCAGCAGTGGTCAGGAAAACCTGTGAACGCCTGAATGCACCTGACAACTCCACCAACACCACCTCTGATGTGCTGGCGACCGCTGAAGTACGTGGAGAAAATGCATGATGGTGTTTCCCTGGAATCAGTGCAGCTCCAGCACTTTGAGATGAAATGTCTTTTCGTGTGATTCATGTCAGTTACTCATGATGAGTTCGAGCTGCACGCTCTTGGATCCACATTTCATGGATTTCAGTTTCTATTTATTTTGACATGATCTTTTTAAAACAGTTATATATTGATCCATGGCGACACAGATGGCTTAACGCTGGTAGACACTGTAAGAAAATAACATTTAAAGTTCCCCTTCAGATTTGTTTTTGTCTGTTTTCTCCACAAGAAAGTCCAGTTGTCCAGTTGTCTGAGTTATATGTTATGGCTCTCAAGTCTGCACAATATATCAAGTTATAGCCAGGAGATGGTTAGCTTAGCTTAGCATAAAGACTATAGTATGACATACCTGTTTGACTTAAGAGCCACTCCAGTGAAAATCAAGTTTGTTACATGCACATATGCTGTTTTTAATATACTACAAGACATATGTTGAGCAAAATAAGCAGTCAGTGTCATGGCTGAGCATTTTGCCTGAGGACTGCATTGAACCAATCACAGTCTCACAAACACAGATTCAGATAGGCAGGGTTTCAAATGTCACACACCTGAGGAGCCAATCAGCTTGTGGGGAGAGAGCCAGGTGTAGCTTGTTGGTGCTTTTCAAGCTAAGTTTCGCCATTTTCAAAAAGAAGGCAGAACATGTTCTGTTTTCAGATTGCAAAAGGACAAATGTTGAGTCTTCATGTGTTACCAAAGGCTCTGAAATCCCAGAGCAAACTGGAGCCTGCAGACGCCTTTTTCAAGAGCATTGTTTGGAAAACTTTACACAAAAACTGGATTTCTGCGAAACTTTTCTTGAAGCTCACGCTGTTCCATCTTTCTCCTGAGGACACGGCGAGGACGACCCAACACGTTGGTGAGTTTATTTTTCTTGTTTTTTATCTGTTGACTCCAAACAAATCTGCTGTGTGCCAGATTATGTTGGCCACCGTTAGCCTGCCAACATGATGATTCATGTGAGTCATTAGGGGTTTAATCAATGCCTGGAGAGCAACTTTAGGCTGTTTATGCTAAGCTAAGCTAACTGTCTCAGATAAAATGTGGAATTAATTCTTTAATCTGAGTCTTACACTTTTGTTGTGACAGGAATCTCAAATATTTCTTTATTGGTTGTGGCTGCGAGCTCTGGAAAGTTATCACAGGGGAATTCAAGTGACAGAGGGGGCTGTGCTTCTTGTCCTGTGTGGTATAACAGTGCGAGATCGGGGCTGAGGGGTGACATGATACAGATTGTGCCTATGAAAGCTGTTAACATGCGTCAACAGTTGCTTGTGGTAATGCGTCGTAAGAGCTGACGATGTGTCAATAAAGAGTGGAAGATGAAGAAGAGGAGAAAAGTTTTTGAAATGTTTCGTGAGGCATCAAATACCCCATGTTTCCTGGATTCAAGGTCACGCTGAGAAAGGCTGAATGTCAAAACAGCTCCACACGGTGCCTGAAACATGAGCACATGTGGCCGCCAGATAAAGAAAAGAACAGCAGCTACAGAAATCCTGAGGAAAAGCTCATCAGCCCCGCCCACAGGGTTTGATTGACAGGGAGAAACGTTGCAGGAGTGAGCGTTCAGCAGCAAAGATGGAAACAACAAAAAAAGACATTTTCAGACTGAGTTTGTAATCTACAGTGAACAGTGATGGTTTTATGTTTTAGAAACACTTAAACTAACATCATATTTGTGTGTGTGGCGCCTTCTCTCCTCGTTACATGGCAGATGGGACGAGTATGATTTGCTCTTTTTGTACCACAGAATGTTCCAGAGACTCATGCTACGATGCTATAGTTCAATGCTGTGTGATTGTACAGCGTTTCAGTGTGCTCTCTCACCTACAGGACTGCTCTGCCCTGCAGGCTCAGCTGAGCCAGAGGACGATATGGATGACGCACACAAACCCAGAAATTTACTGCCATGTCACACAGTCTATAAGCATGAAAGGGCCCGACACGACCCACCACAGACAGATATGGGATTGAAAAGACGACACATAGCTCATCTCACAGAGTGCTGAAGCAGCAGCAGCTCCGTGTTTCTGGCATCAAGAGCTCAGATGCCGACTTATCACTATGAAGATGTTATTCACATTATTATTTGATTCTGCCCCGAATTTTAACAACCATTTAAAGCTCATTACCAAATCAGCCTACTACCACCTGAAAAATATAACCAGAATTATGGGATGTCTGTCCAAAGGAGACGTGGAAAAACTTGTTCATGCATTCATTTTCAGTAGGTTGGACTATTGCAATGGAGTCTTTACTGGCCTAAACAAAAAATCAATTAGGCAACTAAAGCTGATTCAAAATGCTGCTGCACGAGTCCTTACAAACACCAGAAAAATGGACCATATCACACCAGTCCTCAGATCACTACATTGGCTTCCTGTGAGTCAAAGAATAGACTTTACAATGTTATTGTTGGTCTACAAAGCATTAAATGGCCTAGGACCAAAATATATTCTAGATTTATTAACTCCATATGAAGCATCCAGACCTCTCAGGTCATCAGGGACAGGTCTATTGTGTATTCCCAGAATCAGAACCAAACAAAGTGAAGCAGCTTTCAGTTAATATGCCCCTCACCTGTGGAACATTCTCCCTGCACACCTGAGGTCTGCACCGACTGTCAGCTCATTTAAATCCGGGTTGAACACATTATTATTTGCTACAGCTTTTACTTAAAGTAAATATATCTGCTCACTGATTTTAATCATTCTAAATGCTAAATTATTGTCTTTTACTGGCTTATTTTAATGTATTTTTATGCTTCTGTAAAGCTCTTTGAATTGCCTGGTGTATGAATTGTGCTATACAAATAAATTTGCATTGCCTTTGCACCCGCAAACAGTCGCTAAATCAGATGATGTTTGCTTTGTCGGTCTGGAATCAACAAACTGTCATAGTTTCACCAAATTGTGTATATTCTATATATTTAAGCAACAATATGATTTGGAATAATTAGCTTGTCATATATTAATATGATCTGAAGAGACCAGCTGGTCCCTGGTCCTGTGTGGGACAACTGAATTATATGTAAATAGTGGTTGAGGCTTGTCAGACAGCTGCAGCAGAAAGTCTCTCACTTAAGGTAATCCCAAACTGAAGGAGTCAATCTACACAATGCAACACAATCCAACGTGTAGTGCAGACAGGAAGTTAAAAGACAAAATGAAACCCATCAGGTCAGTACAGTTGCAAAGTGAGAGGAGCTATTTCTGGAAAGTGAAAGTCCAATTGCTTTTTTTCCATAAACAGTGTTCATGCGACTGACTGCTGAAGCTCTGCTGCATCGTCAGGAGACGTGAAACTCTCAAGTTAGATCATGAGGACAAAAGACACGGGACATGTGGTTTGCAGGTGTGATGTTTACGCTGTAGCAGACAAAAAAAATGCAATTTCAATTCAGCTGGATTTTAAATGTTTAAAGCCTTGAAGCATTGCGACATTTTTGCTGTACACAGTGTTAAGCAGCTTAATCAAAGCCACACAGGACATGTTGTGTTTCCTACATAATGTATGCAAGCAAAGCAAATTAGCTGTACTTCATTCATGTCCTTTGAACACACTGAGTAAAAAGCCATTTTATGTTCATCTGCAGTCTGGAATGAAACCCTTTTTTAAAGAATACTCTCCCCTAACTCACTGAGACGTTTCCTGAAAATGGCAGCTGCCCGCAGGCTAATGTGAAGTGTTTGTACATCAGTGTCAGGCTTTCTTCACTCTTAATGCTCTTTTGCTTCTGCCTGGGGACGTCTGCTCAGCGAGGGAGACCCAGCTGTCTGTTGCCTCGCTCGCAACAGCGTGGCCTCAACCTCACGGGAAGAAGACCCAGGGTCAGCCGGTGTGGACGCACAGGACGGGACCTTACATAATGGCCCCATTATGATACACGGAGCGCTGCACTAGACTCCGCACTCAGGCTGCTATTTATAGCACCGGGGCCCAGAAGTGGGGTAGAATTGATATATGTGCTTTGGAGAGCTGTCACAGTCAGGGGGGTCACGATGCTGACAGAGTTACCAGCTGAGTAACAGGATGCTTTGATTTGGTTTAAGAAGTTGTAACGTTGATTTGCAACGTATTTATTCAACACATCACAGTTCAGACCGCAGTAAATACTGTCAGAGTGTTAATACCAGCTGTGTGTATTAGCTGGCTAACGCTGAGGAGTCCACACTTTACAACGCTCGGGCTTTGAAGTAGTGATGTCTGACATGTAGATAATAAAATTATGTTTCACTTGATTCTGATTCAACCTGTTAGTGAGTAACAACAATAGGTTGTTTGCACATGATGTCACGTCACTGTTTTGTTGTGGCGCTAACTGCACATGGAGGGCCGAAAGTGATTTTCTGCATAAAAAGCACTATAACACAGATCGATCAAACCAGGAAACCACAAGGAGCTTGTACAAGAAAAAAAAATACAAGAAATTGACTGAAAAATGCTGGAAGGAGTGTGTTAGCTGTGGTCGGGAGGAGCTGAGTTGGATAATGGTGGAAATGGTGCAACATTAGCTATTGTTTTAAATCTATGGTGTTAGATTTAAAGTAGCAGCTACAAGCAACACGACTAACACTTGTTAAATCAGCCTTACATAAGACAGGTGAATGTATGTGTCACATGACTCCAAACAACCTGAGCAGAGGAAGAAAATTCACCATGTATGTTGACATTTTATCCATAGAAATATAAAGAAAAAGAAGTAACTGTAGAGAATCTAACCTCACTTTCAGAATAACTTTAGATCCAACACTGACTGCTCCCAGGACAAATTCATCACTGATTCATTCATTAAAATGATCAGACATGTTTCCCCTGACACCACCGCACTCTGTGAAGTGGGACTTAAGTAGGTTTGCACAGTTCTCATCGAAATGAGAATCACGATTTTCTCTTTTTTAAGAAAGAAATGCTTCGTGCAGTCCATGTTGTCTTCATGCAGGCTGTACAAACAACACGACCATTAGCTTTAGTTATGAATGGAGACTGCTTTCACAACATTTAATCCATTGTTGGCAATACATTCATCTCCAGCCTCCAGCAGTTGTTAAGCTTCAGACTTGTTCAATCCCTGGAGAAAACACCGTCTGTTGACTCAGACTGTTCATGATGAAGTCAAACGAACTGTTGGGTTAATGTATGATTACAGTTCAACCAGAGAGCTGCACTTAATGTTAGCATATGACATTAGAGTGTGAAGAACAGTCGCAGGAAGGTTTGAGTCGCGTTTGTCTAGGGAGGCATGAATGCTTTGTTTTGCAGCCATGATCATATAGTATCAGCGGCCTGTCCAAGACATACCCAAATTAAACTGAAAGCTTTATGTGTTCATGCATGGTTTTGGGCTCTTTTGAAAGGTAATATATATATTTTTTCCACCTAAATATATTTTTGAGAATAAATTTTAGTGGATGATTATATCTGTGCCTTATTAGCTGGAAAACACACTACTAATGATATTTTCATGTTTTCTCTAATGGTATATCTATGTGTCCTCCCAAAAATATCTATATTTGTATTCACTGGATCTGAATTTTGGCTAACTATATTCATATTTAAGGTATCTATACCAATATTTTGGCTATATATCTTCATATTGAGGCCATTTGCTGTGTTTTCATTTCAAACTATGTGTATTTTCTCCACTAGCACTGAAAATCTTGATTTGAGGTGATGAGGTGTAAACGCCCACTGAAGGGGCATATTGGTACGTTCAGAATTCCATTGGCTATTTGAAGCGTCAGTCATCTGCAAAGTCGGTTACGACTGGCTTCATCGAAGAAGGAGGCCCTGTCATTGGCTTCTCTGGTTGCTAGGCTTCATTTGACAGATCGTGATTGGTCATGTAAAGTGTTTGAAATCTGGGACTCTACAAGTGGAGAGAAAATGGCGCCGTCGGAGTCGAAGTTGTAACGGAAAACACAAAAGCGGAAGACAAGCAAATGTGCTGCTCATTTGAAAGAAGAAAACATATTTTTGTGGATTATTATCATGTTTTCAACTCAATATGTTTACTGCAGTGGATCTTCTGGACCTTTGTGGATGTTACCAGGCCGTTTTTGTTGGAGTATTGTCGATCTGTAGCTCACAGAGAGACGTCATGGGTGAGTTGCTTCCATGTTGCTTCAGTTTTAAAAACGGTGGTTTGTGTACTGTTGGGTTTTTTGCGCCTCCTGTTGTGGTTATATCGTGACGCCGGCTGACTTTGAGAATCTTCGCTTTCTCTTGGTGAGCTTAAACGTGAATGTTGTGTTTTGTTTTGTTTTTTTTTTGTTAAGAACAAAGATTAACATTAAACTCTCCTGCTGGCCGCGGATGGGTTTTTGGAACAGTAAGCGGTCATTTACACCGACTTTACAAGTGAGAACACAATTGGCGTTTTTTCTGTGTGTGTGTGTGTGTGTGTGTGTGTGTGTGTGTGTGTGTGTGTGTGTGTGTGGCGCGTGGCGCGTGGCGCGTGGCGGCTAGCCTAGCAGGTGGTCAGGTGTGTTGTTGCCATCCTCACTGTAGGGAGTGATGCCACAACAGAGCCCCTCTTCTGCACTCCAAATACAACCTCACTCTTGTATTTCTTAGTCGGCAGCCCCCCCCCCCCAAAACCTCCTCTCGTGCTCCTGAATCTGGATCCATGGCTGGTTTTCTGTGGCTCAGATGCATTCATGTTGTTCTTGACAGGCTTTTTCTTTCACCACATTTTACTCTCACACATTTAATCAGATTTATTTAGCCACAGTGAGGCTGTAAACATGCTTCGCCTCCTCTGAAGTAAACACTGCTCAGCTCCTTTCATTTTGAAATAGATGCATTTTTCCATGTAAATTTCTGATTTATGATTCTTGGCTTTTGCCGTATTTTTTTCTTGCCTCTTACTATGTTTATTGTGAGTGTTATGCATCAAAATACCAAGGCAGACTGCAGTATTTGGCAGTTGAGCAATATTCGATCGTGACTTTCGTATTTTGCTTTTTCTCTGGGCTTCAGTCTGATGCTGGTTAGCCAGGAATCAAAAAAGCAGTGCAGGACTGACAGGCAGCCATCCATACATTTCACTCTATGGAGAGAAGCGGACTGGATTTGGATTGTCATTCATGCAGAGCGTGATGCAGTCCGTTTCCAGGGAGGAGGCTCTGGCTGCCTGCAGTATGTCTGACCCACATGCATAATGACCTCAACAGATCTCATGATGATGCAGGTCTGATGCAGGTCCGATGCACTCAGCGGCGGCAGACACATCTGACGTGCCACATCTTTTGTGTCGTCTGCATGCAAAACACAACAGAACAAAACACCAGAGAGGTTTTTGAGCGAGGTCACGATAAACTGTGTTTACCGTGAACTCGATGCAGCACCCTGACTTAATTAGACACGTATGCACAACAAAACCCTCAGAAATACAGAGGGTTGTCTTTCAGGTCATGTAAAGTACATATTAATAGCTTGTGTCTGAGGGTCGTGTCTTATTGCCTGAATGTAGAATGTTAATATATGTGAAAATGAATGAATGTGCAGCCGTGGTATAGTAGGACTGAATAACAGAGCGTACTATGAGACAATATTCAAATTTTAGGAGATGTGTCATTTTGGGAAATTGATTGTTTTGTATTTTTACCACTGTCGAAAAGAGTTCCACAGGTTCAGTCTTAAGTCCACAATTACAGTATTAAATGCTCCATAACTAATTTGTAACGTCCATCTTTGTGAGGATGATTCTGTTTTGCTTTGCTAGTAAGACGCAGAATTTATCAACATTTGAGGGTTTTTACCTCTGAAATGTCAACAGTGCTGGACATCCACACACAGAGAAAAACAAAACATGGCACACAAAGAACAACGACATTACTACTGCTACGAGTAAAAATGCTGATGATGATAACAAAAAATCTTGAAGGCCAAAATCGAGTTTGCTCAGTTGTCACGATTACGTTGACCCTGTTTCCAAGGTCAGGAATGAGCTTTTAAAGCCAATATTAATGATAATTGAATTTATGCGTGAATATTAAAGCTGCTATATCAATATTTTTATCATAACAGTAGATCAGATGAGGAGAGGTATTGTGAAAGGAGTCACTCACACCTCACATAGAATCAGCTGCTTCCCTCAGAGTTATGGAGAACTTCTTTTCAGCTCACTGTTTTGGTTTTACAGACCTCAGCTTTCATGTTTTCGCTGTATATTCGCTCACCGCTCTCTGTGTTGTTTCCAGCTGAAGCAGGCAGCTGTTTTCGGAGAAAAAGCTCTAAAGACTCACTGTGCACTACCTGATCACCGCCAGACAGCAGACAGACACACCTGGGGACTCATAGGTGAACATGAGGGAGCATGTAGCTGCTAAAGAGCCAGATTGTCCCTCAGGAGACCAGAAACAGAGACACGTCTCTGAGGTGTTTACAGCTCATTGCTTGCCGCCCAAGCAATTTTATAGCATTCCTGAATCTGTTAGAATATAATCCAAATATTGTTCAGTGGATAGTGTGAAAGAGTCCAGATGCTGGCTGCACGTCCCTCTGAGGAACAGATGCCCTGTAGTTACCCACTGACAGTCACATGTGAAGGCCATGTCAATACTTCAGCCGCCTCCGCCTCTGTGACACAAATGTAAACTACCACATGACCTACAATGACAGCCCGGAGGCAGCACTAAAACACAAACGTTATTGGCACAATGGTCAGCCACCCCCACACGCCGCCCATATCTGGGTCATTGTTCAGCAGTCTTTCATGAAACTCAATACATGCCGAGGCTTGTGGGACAGATGAAATGGTGGTTCCTGTAGGTAGGAGGCTGCATAAAAGGTGTGAGCGATGTAAAGGTTATCTAAAGGTGGGCTGGTAAGTGAATTGAAGATATTAGGTTGGTTCCAGGAAGCTGCATATAGCAAAGGCCTTTTTGTCCTTTTTTTAAAATCCTTTATTTACACGCTTGCCTGAAAGGCAGAACAGCAGAGCAGAAACTGTTATTGAGTAACCTTTATGTCTCCTGCAGAAGGGTTCTGCTGTGAACATACGCTCTGCAGAGTTAGACATTTACGCTGTGCAGCAGCTCCATTAGTGTAGCTGGAGGTTAAATCTGTGGCCCTGATCTGGACAGTTACTGTTGTGGAGTGGAGAATATTACCCATTTATTTTCAAGACCATGCTCTTCAAAAAAAAAAAAAAAAAAATATGCAGCATTTTTCAAAGCAAATTTACAAAGTGCTTTATGTGGTTGAAACAGGATGAAAACATTTCAGGACAGACACTTAACACAAGATAGAAAGGAGTAAAATACCCAACAATAAACAAAAGAACAGTAATGATAATGATACAGGTAAGACATTTTGGTAATGAGTAACAGAGTAGTAGTAGGATTAATAAAAGTCTTTATTTATTTATTTTAAGTTTTGAGAAATAATTTAAAAGACATCACTGCAGCCTCAGACGTGGATCTCCAAAGCTACAGAGCCTTAGTTGCAAAAGTCCCATCACAGTAGTTCGTTAGCTGCAGGCTGAATCCTTTAGAGGAGTTTGGGCCGGATAGATAGTACTTCAAAACTGACTTCTTCCAGAGCCAACATTGGTCACATTTTATAATAAAGATAAACTTGTCTTTCCCTTTAAATCACTGATCTTAGACAGAACAGACCTTTCAGATCATCCCACTGTAATGTTTGGAGCGCCACAGGGCTCAGTACTTGATCCATAACCATTTATTGTTTACATGTTATCACATGGTAATTTTCTTTGGAACTTTGCCGTAAAAGTTCACTTATATGCTGTAAACACTGAATTAGTTGTACCTAATATCCCTTGCATGGTTCATCAATAATGTATAGAAGTTTTTGTGTGCTTATTAGCACAAATTTTAACAAAGTTAAAATTCCCAGTCGATTGATCAGACAGAGCCTTTTTGTTTATCGGTGCTGTGATTGTTTTGTCTTTTTATTGTTTTGGACTCCAGGTAGACATGTGGCCACTGTGTGGAGGCTAATGGGGATTAATGTCATTAATGTTGTGTATACAGTATCTGTGCATATGTGCATGTCAGTTTACAGTATGGTGCATACGTATACACAGGTTTTAAATCATTGTTCATATATATTCATTCTCTCTATTGATCTGTTTTCTTGCTTTATTGATCTATTTAACCTTGATGTGAGCTGTGCTGAGAAACTGTTCACACCTTTAATGAACCCTGACTTTTTGGATTTCTCCTTTGCTCTTATTTCTGTGATTTGCACTTTCTTGGCCTATATGATCAGTGGTGCACAGTGGACAGATTTCTTACCTCTGGTGTGTTGATGCCACAGCTCTAACCTCAGACTTCATTACTATTGATCGCTTCCAGTGAGGCCATCTAAGAATCTGAGCTCATTTCGACACATGCGCTCATCTCTGCATGAGAGCGTCGGCTAAGTGCCTAAAATGTCAATGACACTGTTTGGAATATTAATGATAGATGAGCACATTTTGCCTTGTGTAGCTGTAGCTTCATTTAAAAACATGGTAGCAAAGAAAAGGCCGCTTCATCCTTCGTTGTGAGACTATTTTGAAATATAAAGATTGAACAAAAAGATTTCTCTGTTATTCAGCCGGCAGCTAATCATCACCTTTCTCTGTCGAGCCAATGTAGATCCCACAGAGGGGAATATCATTTTGAAAATGCTCCAAATGATTCATTACAGCTCCTCTCTCCCAGCGTCCTGAGGACGTTTGGCCGTATTGGACAATTTCACACCTCAGGATTTATGTTCAATGGCAACGCAGAAAGTAATGTACCTTTTATGTAGCGACGTGGAAGGTGAGGATGAGGATGTTGGACAGCGAATGGGTGTGAATTAGGAGGCTGGAGATTAAAGTCTAGAGTCATGTCATGTGTCAGTCATGTTGTAATTACCTAAGGCTTATCATACCTTACCTGTGGTTTATTGATCACGTCCACAATATGTCCTCAGCTCGATGCATTAATGTCCACCATGGAATTTAAGAATTTCCTTTACAGCACTTAAAGTACAAGCTGAGCTGAGCTGAGCACAAATCCATTGAAATGTTTCAGACTGGTCAAAGCATGAGGCTTCGGGGCACTGCTGTAGGTCTTGTACTGGGTGGTGGTCTCTCTCATCATGGTTACTGTTTTCTATGAATGCTTGGTAGTGCTGGTGGACACGACTTTGTGTATATAGGTTGCCTTCTGTAGTACTCAATCCAGTAGACCCTCACACATCTCCTCTGAAGGCGAGGTGATCCATTCGCCCCTCCGTGCCCCTGCGGGACCTCCATGGCAAACCCTTTTATGTAAACTGACCCAGTTTACTTTCATACGTTAATATGATTTAAATGCAATGCTTCTCTGTTGCGAGGTTGATCATTTTCGTCATGAGCAAAGCCCATTAGCACTGTCCCATTCACCCAAATGGAAAATAGAAACATGATATTAACACCCTTTCAGGTTCATGCCTCCAAAGCTTTGTGCAGTGTGTTAGCTATGACCTTATGAAAACTACCTAAAGCTTCTGTCATTTTCCTCAACTCATGCATTGCAGAGTCAACTTCCTGTCTGACGCTTGTGTGAGGGCGAGTAATCCTGATTATGTGGTTTCACAGCTAGGAAAAAACATTTTTAGTTTCACTCTTCAGGCTAGAAAATAAACTCTGCCTGCATGTAATGTCCCATTTGACCTTAGGCCCAATCACCTGAAGTTCACCTGTGTCCAACGTCACTCTCACTGCGGCTCGTTCAGTTCTCCCTGGATAAAAGACACAGTAGTAAACTGAGAGTTCAGACATTTATGAATCATCATGTCACCACTAGCAAATATTGCACAACTGTCATTTTTGCATCTTCAAAATGTTGCACTGTGGGACTGTTTGCAGAATTTTTGAAGGCATTATAAAATAAATATGTTTCACGCTCACGTACCACAGCCACAGCCAAGGTTTTTGATTCCTTTTCATATTGTAAAGATAGAACAGAGATATCTGCACATCTGTAGAGTAGGTCCGTATTAAGGTTTGAGCTCTGAAGGGGCAGAAGCCAGTTTTGTTTGTCCTGGTTTATTTTATTTATTTTCTTCTGCTGCAGTGGCTCAAATGACTGTGAGCTGGGATCAGCTACAGACATGAAAGTCGGCCTCATACCTGGAAATGATGTGCCAGTGCCTCCCGAGAAAGATTCCCGCAGAGTTTCCTTCAAGTTGGATTGAAGGGGGATGATGAAAGAAGTGTGTACGTGATCTCAGTCATTGTTTAAACTGAGTTAAAGCAGCTGAAGTGACTTTGCTCACTGAAACCTGCTCACTGCTGCTGCTTGCAGCTTTAATTTTGGCTGATTGAGCTTCTTCCTTCTGTTGAGCGCAGAATGGTTTGAACCCGGAGTCGCCACTCGTGGCTGTATTGTAGTATTGAGTGTGCATTCTCTGTTTGATAGGAAGATGACGAAGGCGACGGGAAAACGACGAGAGTTGGTCACAAAAAAGTGAAGCATCCTCCTTCATCTCCCAGCCTCCTGCATCATCTTCATCCTCTCTCTCTCATCTTTCCTTCTCTTTCTGTGCTTCAACCCCTCCACCCCCTCCTCCCTCTCTGTCTTCATATTTCTCCTTTTCCCGCCTTCTCTCAGCCCTCTGGAGAAGATATCCCACAGGTTGCTGCACTTGGCGCCTGTCATGTTGAATGCTAATGCGGCCGGCTTATGCTTGCGACAGTGACCGGAGCAGAGATGGCTTGAAAGGAGGAGGGAGGTGGGGAGTAGCGGAGAGAGAGAGAGAGAGAGAGAGAGAGAGAGAGATGAGAAAGACAGAGAGAAAGGAGGAGAGCATTGAACCTCAGGGCTTTTCTGGGGGAGGGAGGGGAAAGTGAGGACCTGAGCGAATGAGGGGAGGGATGTGACGTGAGTGAGCGGGAGTATGGAAACTGATCATTGCAGGCTGAGCGGTGCTGGCGCTCTCCCCCTCTCTCTCTCTCACCGCTCCACATCCCCGGCGATGCTGCTCTGACCAGACACCGCCGGAGAAAAGCAAACACCATCCTCATACTCGATCCCCTGACATGCAGCGGAGAGGGCTGCTGCTGCTGCTGCTGCTGCTTCTTCGTCGTCTCCGCTCTTTCATCCACAGACACGCACTCTCACACTCCATCTAATTGCAAACGCCCACTCTTGCCTTGCAGTTGACAGAGGACCCAGAGGAGGATACGGCAGGAATGTGGCTGAGGAGCTTCATCTGAAAACATCTGCCCGGAGGACTCCTCCCTCGTCCTGTCTGGGTGGTGGACTCCAGCTCTGCAGCAGGTGAGCGGCTTGTTGATGCCACATCTTCATTCACGGTGCTGTGTGTCGCAGTGGCTGCTGCTGTATCTGTGCGTCGCGGCTTCGGTGATGCCTTCAGCTAAGATCTTCTGTCAGTTTGGTGTAGCACATGGTTCCACGCTGAGTATCCTCACTGCGCCACTGGAGGACAATGAAGCCGATCTGATAACATTTGTGGAACCGGATTTGGATTGTTGAAAGGATGCCAGCCGAGTGTTCTGCGAGGATGCACTGCAGTTAGGCAACACTGGAAAGGAAAGAGAGAGGATGATTGCAGTGCAGTGCACAGCAGGAGTACACTGCACACATCAGTGTGACGGCAGAGATAGTGTGTCTGTCTCGGAATTGCACTCACTCAAGATTTTAGATAAATAGCAAGATTCTCCATCAGCTCCAGTTTTGCTGCCGGTGCATAACGTTAAATAAGACGCTGCAGAGCGACTTTGAGCTCCAGCGGCAGATCAAAGTTTATGCGAGGGAGGCTGATTCCCACGCACCCAGCGTGTGAACACAGAAACACTGGCAGCTGCACACTGTGTTGACTACTGCTCTCCTTTTTGTGTTTTCTATATAACAATGATGCTTTCTTAATGATCTTTCCATGCAGGGCTCCTTCGAGGTAAAGATGTGCGCCCGCATGCACATGTATCCACGCATGGATGCACACACACTTTCCAATCAACACAGGCGCACATAGACACACAAGACCAAACTAAATTAGATGCGTTCATGCCTGACTGAAAAAAACACATCATCGTATATTTTTTACACACACATCCATCCTCCACATGAATGCACATGTCCACTTGTTGATGCAGGGCTTCTGTTCCCAGTAATTGGGGCAATCACACACACATAAATACACACACACCTGCTCCATCAGTGATATACATTCGTGTTGAATGACAGATATCAGTGAGGTGTGTTTTCCACCCTTCCTGCACCACAGTTACATAATACAAACATATCAAACCTGAAATTGTCGTTATTTTCTAACATTTTGGTGGTTAATTGATTGATGTTCTGTATTCTGCCTTTGTTGAAGTGCAGCTGTTTTAAACCCTGATGGCTTCTAGTTTACCTCCAATGAAACACTTGATTTTGGACTCAGTTCAAAAACATGAGTACCAGCCCACTACAAAGGCTGATTTAGCTCAACCTGGATCATGTTGTCATCATAGCAACCAGTCGGGCTGATGCAAGGTCCTTTGAAAAGCAGCCCCAACGCAGCCTTGAATGCTTTAATGCCTGCATTTTTTTTTTCATGCAAAGATCCCTCCACTTGTTCTAAACATTTCATGTTGCTTCACTCCAAGCCAAACCCTTCAGCTGGAAGTAGATTCAAGCTTCTTTTATGTTGTTTTTTTTTTTCCAGAAATCACAATCACAAATATTGTGGAATAATCTGGATATTCCAGATGTTAGTAGAACAATAACTTCATAACCAAAAGTGAATGGGCTGATGGGAAGTATTTCCATTTTTCCAGATGTTGCATTGACATTCATAATGTGACATTATGTTGCTTAATCGAGCGTAGTACTAATACTGCACATATGGGTTGAGGGTTTAATAGTCACTGAGGGACTCTGTGACTCAAAACATGTCTTTAAATGGATAAAAAAAATGCTGCATAGCCATCTGGACATAAAAATGCAGATAACATAACAATACATAGGTCAATAAATACGTGACAAGAAAATTGTTCCAGAATAGTCAATCGTGTGCTGTTATTTCCTCTATTTGTGGTGGACTCTGTAGTCTGGCTTCATCCTGCCCTGACTGACAATCATGAATGTCAATGCCTGAAATGTCAAGTCCTTGCAACAGCGTTGAAAAACATGGCGATCAAGAGACAAAGGGACATTTTGGCTGTCGGCCTGGAGATGACAGCTGCAGAAAGAGGAACAGGCAGGAAAACAGGACATATGACACGTCCGAAATGTCAGTGTTATAGGAATGGAGACAGGATTGTTTGACGTATCTGCATGTTTTGATGTATCTACGGTATTTCTGACCTTTCGCAATGCTGTAACAATCGCTGCAGCCTCTAATTGCATCCAGCTCTGCGTCCATTTCGGCCACACGTTTGGTGCATTTCACCTGCTTTGTCATTTTCACCATGAGAAGAGACGTCCACGGCTGCAGATGATCTGATGTCTGTTTTCCAGCCCGTGACGCCCCGCTGTGTGTCGCTGCCCGGGGAATGCTCGACGGACAGAGAGACCAGGCCGAAACACAATGAGCAGCCAGGACAAATGGGTCACGCTGACCCCAGCTGAATTTGCCCTCCTTCAAGAATACACCCAGTGTGAGTATAAGAGGCACTCTGTGTTTGTGTCTGACTGTGATAAGGAGCATTTTGAAGGTGTCTCTATGTGTGATCCTATTCTTTACGAGCAGTCATTCTCCAGGTGACATACAGAATGACGGTTTTTTAATTTTCAGACCTTCAGCCTGCGTATTTCAGAACAGAGCCGAACAGAAAGGCTTCATTTCAGGGACGTCATCATCTAAGATCCTTCTGCCTCTGATAGGATGTGACAGATGACAGTTTCGATTATGTTAGCATCTTTGTTAGCGAATCGGCATGTTTATATTAACAGCAGCTCAAATGACAGAGTGTAATGTGGCAGGGCTTGTGCTGCACAGGCGAAGAAATGGAAACCAAAGCGTAGCAGAGATGTGTGGGGTGAGGAGCTCTTCCCAGGCTGCTGCTCTGGTTTCTATGCGTGGGCCTCACTCAGCTCAGGTGTGTCCCATGCTGCTGTTAAAGCCCCTGATTGGTCTGCAGCCCTGGAGCCAGAAAGCGCAGCAGCAGCAGAGGGGCTGTCACACTAGCTTGTCTGCTAATGAGCTACAATATGGAAATAAGATGATTTCAAGCTGTTGGAAGGTATGTTTTTTCCTCTCCAGTTGAAGGTTACCGTCTTGTGCTAAGCTAACAGTCTCTGTGAAATACAGTGAGATGAAGGTCATATTCATGTCTCCTCTAGCCTCTGTTGAGAAACCAAAACAATTTTTCCTCCAAAATGTTGAAGCATTGCTCTCCTCTTTGCCATGTTGTGTCTGTGAAGTCTCCCACAGTCCCAAAAGTTTAGAGAGTTTTGACTTGTGGCAAATTTTCCCTTCATCAATTCAGGATTTTGGAAAGTTGGCATGAATCGGATTCTGCTTCATACCTTCAGTCATCCTCAGACATTCGAGCCCCTGCGCACTGACAAGTGAATTCTGTCTAATAGCATCAAACCACCGCGTTAACAATAGCAAGTGTCGCTGTGTCTGCTGTGAACTGCAGTATGATTCAGTTCACCGTGGTTCATCCCAAACATCCCTTGTTCTAATGCTCAAGTTTTGACGCTGTTAATGGCCGACCGTGTATTCAACTCGCTGATGTAGGAAGCTCCAACTGCTCGAGCGTTTAAGCCGCGCGGTGCCGTTTTAGCTCTGAATGATTCATTCGCAGCCCAACAAATGGCTCCCCTGCTCAGCAGACTGTGCTCTGGGTGCCTGCAGTTTATGTTACACTCCAAGATGTTGACACGTTTCATCATTTGAAATGGTACCAGGGATGGAAAATATGACGCTACCTGGCAGGCTCACTGCGCAGTGTTGTGCACCACCCACACATAGTTTTGGACAGACTTTGAACGTCACAGTAAATCGTTTGGAGGAAGACAAACAATGGAAGTATGGACAAGAAATAGAGTCGTTAGATGTCCAACTCCTAAGTGCTTTTTGTTTCAACTGTCCTGGTAGGATGTATGTTCAGAGCTATTTTCAGTGTCACATCTTCAGCCAGTGCCACCTTTATTTGCTATTCAGAGCAGCGAGTATGAATCTTGGTAATTAATGCCTTCATCCAGGATCTCTTGTACCACTGTTTCACTTGGTAATGACATTTCTCCCTTTAATTGCTCTGCGCCTGGTAACAACATTGTTCCTTACTCTGAGGAGCTCCTCTGCTCTCTCCTTAGGATGCTGCACTCAAGAGCCCGGCAGGTTCTGGCTCCTGTTTTCCAGGTTTTGCAAGTGTTTGCTTTGTGGCTGGCTGAGGAGTCGGTTGAATTAAACAAGAAAATGTTTTAGGAGACGCGAGGCTCAACAATGTAGTTTGAAATGAAAATTGTGTTGGGAGGGAAGGCGGAGAGCAGAATGAAAGAGGCGAAGCCGTCTTAGCGTGTGTGCATGCGTGCGTGCAGGCATGCGTGCACGCTAGACAGATTTGGATAATCATGTTTCAGCGAGCTCCAGGCGACTCTTTGTGCTCCGTGCAGCTACAGGTTATAAAATATCCCACTCTCTGAACCGCAACAATGGGCATCACATGGCCTCACCTTCCCTCCTCATCTCGCCTCCTCGCTCTCCCTTCCTTCTCATTAAAATGAGCTGTGCACACTTTCATAATATTTTAATAGCTGTGCGCCCAGTCAGGCACCTTAGATCTGACTCAACAACAATTAGACTTTGTCTTTATGTGCTGTAATTGCTGATGTGCAGAGTGCTGCTTCACAGAGGGAAAATCCTTTTACTTTTCAAGGAAAAGAAGATCTTCAGTGTGTCTATAACACAGAAAAACATGAAATGAGTCTCGCCCTCTGATTGCTGTGTGCCACACAATGGTCAAATCATTACCCTGACAGAGAAAATACATTGTGAATCTGTCGTGCCTGCGATATGCGACAAAGCAATCAGTGGATACATAATCACTCTCCTCCGTAATGGCTTTATGTAGATGGCGCACTAATAAAGATGGACAATAATGATGAGACACACTCAGCCCAATATGAGGCATTTAATTCTAGTCACTGTTGTTAAAATGCATCCAGAGAAAATGAAAAGATCCAAAGCCGTCAGTGCCGGAGGCGACAAAACGTTGCAACAAGAGGCTGTTAAGAGCTCGACTGCGCATCTGAACAGATGCAGAATATCAGCCATCATTTCACACGATACTCATATTTTCAGTGATATTTATTCTAAAACACCTGCAATAGATGGCACAGCTACCAATGGATGTACAGACCAATACATCTGAGTGAGGTCTGATGTTGGTCCAGTCTGAGAGGACACGAGCTGTAAGATTTATAAGTTTGACTGGAGCTTTACTCTCTTACCTGCAAAGCTGAACCCCAGCAGTCCTGCTGCCTGTCAGTGAGCGACATGCTGTGCTGTGAGTTCCTGGCTGCCCCATATAGACCATGATGGGTCACAGTTTTACTTCCATAAACATTTCTCCAGCGCAGAACTGCTCGAGAAGCAGACATAATTCATAATTCATCACTGAGGCAGAGCCAGAGATCCTCATGTGCTAATTAAACCTGTGAAAAGGTAAGAGACAAGGTAGCTAATATGAAGCAATAACTTTTTATCTTAATGTAATTTGTGATGAGCAGAGACCAGCTTCTGTTTAGAGATGAGCCAGGCCCTCCGGTGCACATGAGAGAATGGTATTTCTAATTAACTTCTATAACATTAGATCCTGCTATCTGTGGTGCAGCAAATTGATTTAGCAGTCGGGCTCATAAACGCTCTGCAGCGTGCAGTAATTATCACAGCAAATCTCTGTCGAATCAAGTTATTTTTATCTATAATGGAATGCTAAAACCAACCCCTGCGTTCTTAAAACCAGTCTGGTGATATTATTTGATTCTGGTTTTTGATAGAAATCAATATATGGTATTGACAGTATTGAATACCAACAGTGTTTTTATTCCTCTGGTGCAGTTATTGGACTGCGAAAAGAAAATGAATATGAAATATAGACGACTATTGGACTTAATGTTTGCTATAACTCTAATAATGCTAATGCTTTGTATCGGCAGGATGTAGCAAGTGTTTGCCAACAAGTTGACCGTATCAACTTAACATATGACAGTATGTCAGTGTCATGTTTACAGCTTTTTTTCTGCTGCCTCAAGTCATGAGAAGAATCAGGCAAAGCAGCTTTAAGTGCTGTTTAACTTTGTTGTCTTGGTTTTCTAATCTGGCTAAGCTACCTTTGAAATCATCACGGTCATGCCGTTGGTATTTTAGGTGATGCAGACGTGACAAGCTGTGCATTATTCGGAAGTATATGTGTTTTTTTTGTGGGTGTTTCATCATGGCTCTGGGCAGCTCCATCTCTGTGTCCTGTGGAGGCATGTGCTGTATAAAACATGGACATAGTGTCCATGAAGACAGGTTTCTGAGGAGTCATAGTGGAGCTCAGTGACGGCGCCTCCAGCTGTCTCCATGTTGGCAGTGCTTGAGTCTACCAAAGTCCTGACGAATCCAAAAATGGCTAAAGAGGTGGAGCGTGGGTCGAGCTGAATGAAGCCCGGCTGCTGAAACCTACAGCATGGCTCACTCAAAGCATCCATGCCGATAATTATGTTGAACTTTAAGAATTAATATGATTGAAACCATTGATTTGTATAAAAATCAATCACCTGCACAGTGGTCATGAACTGGGAAATAATCAAGAGAGCAAAACCAGTTTTTGTATAAGGCTGTAAACATGTTTATTTTTGCTGTGAAGTTAGGCCTTTTAATGTGGGGGTCTATGGGAACTGACTCGTGTTTTGAGCCATTGGAGGAACTGCAGTTTTTTGGCACTTTAGCATTGGCTCCATGCTCAAGCCCTGGAGACTGGAACAAGCTGAAAATGCTAAAAGTTTGGTCGAGATGGTGATTTGATTTGGCCTGACTTCAGCCATCATGAGCTGCTCGTATTCATCCAGCAAGAATAAAACTGTGTTTCCTCCAGAGAGGCAGCTTAAGTCGGCTTTGTACACGTTACTCAGGAACAAAAAATCAAAATCATTCTGTGGTTTTAGGGGATTTACACGCCGACACTATGTCTTAACTCACAACAGTTTATCCTTATGGCCGGTACGTTTGTGCTCCAGCTGTGGCCGTGTTGGTAAATATAGACGGTGGTTTTGGTCTCTGGAAAAGCATGTTTGTACCAAACCTGGCAACCTCACTGAGATGACAAGACTGTGGGAAGCTGTGTCACTGCTCCTATAGCTGCGGTTCACCGAGACATAAATCCAGCTCATAACTCCCCCCAAACCACAAGGCGCTGCTTTTACGTTTCTGTTTGTGTACAAGATAAACAAAGCAGGAGATGCAGCGTGTTGATTAATGAGTTGTTGATCTGTGGTTTATTTCCACTTTGCACAGAGGCAGCTTTGCCGTTTCACTTGCTTTAAGTCGTTAAAGTAGGCTGACCACGTTCTCTGTGCTCCGTCCAGGCCTGTATTTACAGCACGGACGTGAGATTGATGCCGATCTCCTCGTCTCACTCTAGTCTCATAAAAGCAAACAATTCACAAAACGTTCCTTTGATTGTCATTTGATTTCCTTCATACAGGTGTTTGCCGCAAATTTACCCATTACCCAGCTGTGGTTTGTAGCTGCACTTAGTGAAGTTTAATTTGAGGACAAAAGCAGCTGATGTCACTAAAACCACTGAGTTTGTTGGATTATGTAGAGCAGGACACCTGCAGTGAGCTTTAGCTCAGATGCTGACATGGCCTTGGTCGTGTGGGCAACTTTTCACAGCTCTGACTCACTGATGGGGGTGTGTCTCCCTGCAGACATCATGATGCTGCGTCCACGCCAAATACTGATCCAGTCAGGCTGTGAGGCATTGTACTGACTGCAGCTCAGGGAGGTGCTGACAACATCCAGAAAATTCAGATCCATAAATAAAGCTGCGGCTTCGGTGACCACGGAGTCCAAAAAGACTTGCAGTAGCGCGATGCGTTTGGTGTAGACTGCTGTTTAATCCCCACACGTGCCATTCTCTGCTGAGTGTCCTCATAAATGTGCCATAAATGGACGATTAATGTCCTCAATGCAAAAGGAAGCAACGTTTTCACAACATGAACAGATGAAAACAAACACAGTAACTTGTCCTCAATGTGTTTTTCCCTCAGATTCAACCAAGAAGCTGAAGGATGTGCTGCAGGAGTTTCATGGAGACGGTGTGCTGGCTAAATACAATCCAGAGGAGGCACGTACACTTTATACTGTCTGATATACAATCACAGATTAACAGCTTACAGTCTATTGAATCCTTCTGAGCTCACAGGTCCACACAGCACGTCTGTCTTTACATCTGCAGAAGCTGAACAATGACTGTGTCTCCAGGTGTTGGTTCATCACCGTGTTTGGCTGCTGTCTTTGTTCCTTTCTTGCTCTTTGAAAACTGTGATTTAATCAGTGATTTTTAAGCACAGAGCTGCAGTCAGTTGAACATAAAACTGTTTATTATTTCAGATTTGTTTGATCAGTTTTCGTGACAGTCCCTCTTTATCATTTTTACAGAGTTTGCACTCATATTTTGACTGTTGTTCTTTATGAAATTTACTCCCTTTAGGTGAAAACATGGAGGGAACCTGCTTTTAGTATGTGTGTGCTTGTGGGTGTATGTGCACCTGTGAGTCAGTGCAGTGAAGATTATTCTATGTAGTGAAAACATAATTATTCACCAAACCTCATTATCACCACCAGGCACCTGTCAAAGCTAAATATGAGTCCAGCCTTAGAACTGCTGTTATGATGACGTTATGACCGGATAAATGTTTCAGCTGCAGCAGATCCTTCTCGTGCTAAAATGGCTGCTCACAGTCCAGCGTGTGTTGTTGTGATTGTTGTTGCATGACAGTGTGAAGAGACGCTGTAAACGTGCATTTAGGTGTGATGTGTTTTAATGTCTAACATCATGATGTTCCCGTGACCATGTTGGTTTCTTTCTTTCTGCAACGCGGCGGCTTTAGAAGCTGGAGATCCTCAGCCAGGTAATCCTCTTCCTCCCTCTTATTTGTTGTTTTGCTGAGTGCTCACATAATTTCACGCTGAATAACAACTCTCTGAAGGTGAAGCAGCGAAAGATAAACGAAATTTAAGGCATTTGCAGAGGACGTGCAGCCGTTTTCCAAGGAAGTATTACTCACTGCAGAAGCTGCGTTTAGAAGCGAAATGTAAGACAAAAGACTGCAGCACATACACTGAACGCTGCTTTGAAACCGCTGCAGAATGGATCTTCACCACCCACAGCAAACAACACTGAAGGCAGAAATCTGTAACCTGAATTCTGCAACGTTTCACAAGTGATCACAGATTTCCCCCAAAAAGCCAAACGCACCAACACGCTCTCCTCATGCTGACAATCATCTGCGTCTCCTTGAAGGCGACGACTGCAGCTCAGTGTGACAAACAACATGCTCTATTTCTGTCGCGGTTTTTAGGAGATTGACTTTGAGGGCTTCAAGGTCTTCATGCAGACGTTCCTGGAGAGCGAACTCCCCGAAGAGTTCTGTCAACACCTCTTCATGTCGTTTAGCAACAAGGGACCCAAACCCAGCCCCTCCTCTTCTGACAAACCCAGAGTCTCCGGTAAGTGCAGAGAGGAAAGCTTTACCCTAACAAGTCCTGAACACAGCGTGCTGGTGTTTTGGAGTCACTGACGGGAGGAAACCGTTGCAGCTTTTGTCACTAAAGTGCAGCCAATTGTTCCCTCACAGCTTTTCTCCAGTGACTCGTTCCGGTTGATTGTTAACATGAGCTGCTTGACTCTGAAACTTGAAGAGTTTTGCTTTCTTTGTTGTGTGAAAGCAGAACCGTTCCTCTGTGTGTTTGGTGCTGTCAGATGATAACAGACGCCCTGCCAAGTCCAGCCCGGTCGCACGCAATGTAAATTGTAGCGTAGAGGCTGCCAACTGTCTTGGCAATGCTTTTGTTTGTTTACAGTGTTTCTTCTAATATCTCGTTCTGGTGTGGTAATGAGTTACTGATATTAAAATGACGCATCATCGGAGGCCGCTGCCGGTTCAGCCAGCAATCCCCCGCTCGACACTTGGCTTCACACTTCGTCGGTATATCAGATGATTAACAAAGGCTGATTTCACGTAGGTACCCGACCTACAATGGGTTATTTTTAGGTATCTTCATGATACTCAGTTGTGTTATCTCACAGCCATAGGAAGGACTATTGGAGGGGAGTAATTACCTTCTTAAAGACCGTAAACTGAAGCACATGTGAAAGGCGAGTCCAACTAACAGTCACCTGAGTCATCAAACTGTGTGTGTATGGCAGCATATCAATAGTTCCAATACATTTTAAGGGCTAGGTTTCTTGCCAACACCAGAATTATGTGTAGTTTTTGCTCGTTAGTCTAATAATTGCTGCAGGTTTAATGAGCTGCAGCTGAGCATGCACTGTGCAAACAAACTGTGGTCATGGAAAGATGTTGACGTCCAAAGAAGCACAGATACAGTGTTTGAAACAATGCAAATGATGCTTTTTGCCTGCGTTTACGCCACATTACGGCTGGATCGTCCTGTCATTGAACAGCAGGATCAAAAGATTTATGATAAGGTAAAAAAGAAAAAAAAGTCACTGGCAGCGTTCAGTGGCTGGAAATCAGAAAAATCCCCTCAGGCATTGAGCACTACTGAAGCACATTTACAGTAAAATCTGAGGTTGCCAGAACACAACCGTAAATCTGTGAACTCAGGGGATTCCCATGCTGGAATGACATCATGACAACCCCGAAATCACGCTGTGGAGTAAAGCTTTCCTTACAGTAACACTTGACCAGCAGCACAGTGTTGAAGAAACTACAGAGACAAAGACAATTTGACTGAATTTACTCAACATTAAAATTAGATCCTGGAATAATTTCCACACATGCAGCAGGTAAAACTGATATTACACTGATGTACAAAATACTGTCAAACCTGCTTGTGTACTTCATTTTTATATCTTCCTCCTGACGATAAGATTATTTAATTCATGAAATGTTTGTATTTTCCAAAAGAGCACGTGACCCAGAAACGCTGTAACCTTCACTGAACTCTGTCACATCAAGCTAGAAGCTGTAACGAGTAACGAAAACGTGGTTAAACTATAACGCCACCTCACACCATGTGTCCTTGGGAGCAGTTTCGCTCATGTACATTCAATATTTAATGGACATTTTTTGCCCCATTTCCCTCATAGAGCATGTGAGGGACTGAGGCAGTGCTGCCCGCTGTGTGTGTGAGTGTGTTGACTGGACCTCATTGATCCGGTGGTGTTAACTGTCCTCCCGTCACCCTCCGTGCTCATCTGAGACCAGAGAGGGGAGCCAGCAGCCTCCACAGTGCTCTCATAACACCATTAAAGGCTCTTTTAAGCAAACAGAGTGGAGTTTACGGCTGATGAAGCTGGATGTTGACACTGACTACGAATAAATTACCACAGCGTAGCTCTTTGGTGAGGACGCTGCAGGTTCATTGAAGTTCCGGTGAATCTGCTCACGCCGCGTTCACATGAGATGAGCTGATTACAAAGTTCGTTGTTGTCCATGTTTGTTAGTTTTCAGTCACGAGTGTCAAATGAGAAAGCAGCTCTCAGAAAGATGTTTCCACGTCGTAACTGAGAGACATGTGATTACTGTAACCCCCATCCCAGCGAGGTCTGCGAGGCTAATGTTTTAGCATGCTAACGCAGGCTTTTGTTTGAGCATGCCAGCACGTGAACTCGAGCAAGTACACAAAGTGTGTAAGTAAGTTAGTATCTGCACCTTGTTAGTGATAAACAGATGCATGCGTGCAGGTAGCACAGAGCTGGAGGTGTGAGTGTTTGATGAGGCTAAAACTGGATATTTGATTGCTTCCTTGTGGTGAACTGAACACCACCCACCATTGATCAATACGGCTGTATGACTAACGTCAGGCACCCAAACCCAGCAGGTTGTTGGGCTAACATTAGAGCCATTGTGGAGGATGTTTTGACCTTTTATCTCCGTCTCCCCGCAGGGCTGAAGCTGATCAAAGGCAACTCGACCCCTCTGAAGACCCCCGCACCGCCCCAGCCTCTGCACACGGTGCAGCTGAAGGACATCGTGTGTTACCTCTCGCTGCTGGAGGGCGGGCGTCCCGAGGACAAGCTGGAGTGTGAGTGTCCCCCCAAATCACGTGACAATCGGTTTCTCTGTTGATATCCAACAAGCATCTGAGGATCAGTGATCTGCAGAAAGTGGATAAGTCCTATGAATGCAGAGATACAAGAACACACAAATGAAAGACAGCCAGCTGAGCCACCGGGGGGCAGCAGTAATGTCACCGCCTGAGTTAAACCTCAGCGGGTGGAAGTCATGTCAGACTGAGGCCCAGTGGAAAAGACCAAGGGTAACAGAGGACAAAGCTAATGCCATGAACCTCTGCTCTGCGGCTTTGTGGAAAAATGCAGCATCAAGCCTCACCAAGAATCTGATCTTTCAAGTTTTAAACGAGCACTGTAGCCTTCAGCTGCCTCTGTAATCTAATCTCATCTCAGAGCTGTAAGAAACAGCCAGATAGGCAGACCGGAGCCCCGCTTGGACTGGATTTATTTCTCTAAGGGAGGTGGGATGATTGCTGGCCAGTCTTTTTAATTCGCCCCCACCCCAGGAATAATCACAGCTGTTATTAGCTGCTGTGTGTTAAGTCCCATCCTCTGCAACATCCTTGAGTTTTTTTTTTTTTTTTACACAGTCTACCTTTTGTTCCTTTAATCAGCTCAGTGTGAAATTTGACTTTTGAGAATGAAAATGTTTGTTTTTGCTAATCTGATGAATGCAAACATAACACCAGCATACAGTGAAGGATTATTCAGGAGAGAATGAAAAGATCAGAGCCATCAGGAGAGCGAGAGCTCATCAGATGGGCTGTTGAAACGGCAGCTGCAGGTAGTTCCTGCTGCTGTGTTTTGGCTCGTCCTGCAGAATGTTAATGTCCGTTACAGACCGCATCCTGTTACTCTCACAGCGGTTAAAATGCTGGTCAGAGCCACGAGTTGAATTACTGACCATCACAGTGAGTATTCTCCACCTCCTCCTCTAATGTCAGTCCTGCCTGAATGGGAATTTTATAACAATAATAATGATAAACTTTATTTGTAGGGCAGCTTTCATAGAACTGCAGCTTTACAACAGACATCATGTGCACCAAGTGTTCCACATGAAAAGACATAGAAAGGACATAAAACTGGGGTAGATGAGGATGAACATAAAGACAATGCATAAGAAGGAAAATAGAAAAAGTTAGAAATGATAATGATGAACTGATATCTCTGCTCCCACAGGAGAGGAGTCCTCCTGCTTTCTGTGAACAGCAAAACCCAGTTTTTATCCGTTCATGTTGTTATGTGAGCAGCAATAGCTGATGAAGAGTCCTGCTAACGGCTGAAATCATCAGTCGATTCATCGATTAGCAGCTGGATCTCCACAGACAAAGACAATGAGTGTTGGCTGTATAGCAGATGAGGTGGGGGCCGTCAGCGGTCCGGTCTTTACTGTGTTTTCTACACGGGGTCCGTACAGTTTATGGCCCTCATCAAAGGAAAGCAAATTAGGGTTTGTCCTTGTTTCAAACTTTGCTTGCTGTCAGTTTAACTCATGGTTATGTCCTGTCAGAGATTTGTTCGCCTTTAATGGCCCTTTGGGAGCAACCCCCCCACCCCCACACCACCACCACCAGCACACACACACTCTCACCAGCGTATGTGTAGTCATGTCTCCTCTGCGTTTGGTGGTTTGGTCTGGGGGTGTGTTTTCAGCAGCATAGACATGTTAGAAGAATGGTACAGCAGCAGTGCGTCTCTGTGATCCTCTCCATGTTTTTCTGTGCGCGCCTGCACTCTGTGATCACCTCTCGTTACACTTCAGCCCGCGTTTTCCTCTAATTATTGTCACCACCGTTGAATCTTTGGTCGTGGTCACAGTTGGATGAAGCTACCGTTTGTCCCACAAACTGTGAATGATTATTCTGCCCCAAAGAAGAAGAAATGTTTGAACGCCCGTCGCTCTGCGTTAAGTACGAAGGAATGAAAGGACAGGAATGCATGAAAAATCGATAAATTCCTCCTTATTTATTGATCTTATTGTCTGTGTTGACCTTCTCCGAGTGTGAGAAGATTTGTGCTCCGCCCACTGAGGTTTGCCTCAGCCAATGAGATTACTTCTGTCAGCTCTGAGAAATGATTGTCCAGATAGGATCCTGTCTGCGAGGTTAACATGACAGCAGGATGTCAGCCCGAACGAGCTCAGGACATTGATGATATTGATTATTTATGGTGCTTTTTTAAACTAATACTGGACAGATGCTGAGTTTGTATGAAGCTTCAGTGTTGATTTGAGCTGTTGTATTAATATCTGAAGGTCTTTTTACATCTGTTTGCGTCTCTCATTCAGTCAAACTGAGTCTTTATTGTTGTGGAGGTGGAGCTCACACCTTTGATTGGCGATCAAATGAAACTCAATCGATTGAACTGCGTCTGCCGTTTCTTTGGATCTCTGCAGCTCCCGTGAAGCTTCTCCAAAGTCTGATGCCTCACGTTGGCAGTTTATTGACACATCTTCCCACATCCCTTAATTGCGTTCATCACATAATTTATTCACGGGGTTACGTTGCTTAATTGGACAAGTCGTTTCTTTTTCTGTGTTGCTGTAATTCTCATCTATCTGCTGAATTATTGAGCAGTGTTGCGCTCATTAATGCGCTCAGGGATGACTAAATCATTCAGCCAATGCCGCCTTTGTGTGAGCTCTTCGTGGATGGAACAGTGGATGATGTCTTATTGAATCTCTGCCTCCACGCTGAGCCCCACTCTTATCATTTCACAGGTGAACGGCTCCCTCTGTTGGTTTGTTTAAGAACTGCTCTGATTTCAGTGCAGCGCAGAGAAGTTCTGTGCTGATGTCTTTCTTTCATCAGGATCATCTGAAACGAGCAAATTCTGACAGTCCAGCAGTTTCCAGATTACAGAGGACCAAGTAATGTGTTTTTATATGTATATAATTAAGTGAAATAAGAAACGGAGACGCTGATGAGCATGAAAAGATGAAAATCCACAAAGAAACATTATAACAGTTAAATATGAACCAAACACGTAGAAAGACTTCACATGTATCCTGAGGTCCAGTCGGAATCAGTAGTTCACGAAGTACATTTTGAGTCATCTTGAGTTGATGTTTAGCTTCTGTTCGTGCAGATATTTGTGTTTAATGCTTGTTTACAGCTTCGTTCGACCCCCCCAAAAAGACGTCGACCCTGAAATTAAGTCTGAAACTTGAATATCTGCACTCGTGTAAAAGCAGTTTTTGTGAAATCCGTTGTCTTCTCGCTGCTTCACTGCAGTCTCCTGATAGTTTTGAACTGTCTAAATAAAATGTGATTCCACTTTGAAAGCGGAATCAGTGAATGACCCAGAACTCATCAGGAAGCCACAGCGTCAGAAGCCACTTTGGGACTTTGGCTGATGAGTTCACTTCAGTTCAGTTTCACTTTACCCTCTAAAGAAGGTCTTTTACTGCGTCTCAGCTGTGAGGGAAATCCTAAATGTTGAAATCTCACTTAAATCTCCTCTTTGAAACTTATTTTCTCTCCAGTCGCAGACTTTTCTCTGTCCAGCACGTTTCTACAGCACATTGACAACAATTCCCATCGTCTCTTGCGCTTTATTACCTTTTTTGAGGCCTCTTCCACCGCAGTCACCTCCTCGTAACACCATCAGCCTCCACCCAACACACAGACCCAGACGCCAGCGTCACTCCCCCCTCCCTCCGCCCCAGAAGGTCACACCCCCTCAGGAAACTGGCACTTAGCTCCTCGTTAGTGGTCCGCGGGGCCGCCATTTGACGTCAGCTCCTCATGATGTCATCGCCCCACCCTCTGCAGCACCTCGACCGCGCTCACGTGGAGGTGGAAGTGGGGCGGCGACGGCTTCGAGCACCTCCAACCACAAACATTAGAACGGAAGTGATCTGCAGCCAGGTCATGTTATTGCTGTGGATCGCTCGGGGCGTTTACACGTCACCGTGATGTAAGAGGCAGAGCCAATCACAGCTGGGATGAGGGAGCTGTCTGTTTCCATGGCGACACTTTTGAGTGGTAATTGGGGGCCACTTAAAGTTGCATCATTCAGACGCTCACGACTGCGGAGATTGTGCTTTGGCTTTGTGTTTGCATGCAGTGACGTTAAGGCGGGAGGGAGAAGCTGCTTCACGGAGCAGAGACTGTTGTGGCTTCTCCTGCCAATAACTGCTTTTTATGTTCACTTCAAAGGTCGGGTGGAGGGCGAGGGAGAGCGCGGGGTGCTAATACTGTGGCCTGACATTTTGTTTTTGTCTCCACAGTCATGTTTCGCCTCTATGACACAGATGGAAACGGGTCTTTGGACAGCTCGGTAAATATTCTCCTCTTAAAGAACTTTCACCTCAGATTCATGGTTCAGAAGGGCAAATCGAAACTGATAAATATCCAAAAATGTTGGTGTTTTCCTGCTTTTTTTAAAAAATAAAACCTTTAAAATCAGAAACATCAGCACGAAGACAGAAAGAGATGGAGCGCAGCTGTGAGAAGAGCTCCTATCTGACAACTAACACTTATTCTAATTATCAATCAATGTGAGATTATAATCTTTATGACTCAATGAATGGTTTTATTATTAAACATCAGGAACCGTCACAGTTTCCCAAAGCACAGGATGTCACTAAGTTTATGATCACATACAACAAACAAGCAGCAAATCCTCACAGTGGAGGAGATATGAGTAAATATGAGTGCAGTTATGAGGCGCTACGACGAATCACTGCGTTCATCTCACAGCTTTAAGTTCACATTTTTATGGATAAATTCATCTGATCAGCTTATAAAATACACAAATACAACCGATTCAATCACCTGATGCACACAGCATCATGTATATAGACAGTTTGCATCACTGTGGACGTGGAAAGCGTCGGCCCGCTGTGTGAATGGAGGGATGATGAAGAGCTACAGACAGATTGAAGTTGGTGTGAGTGTGTTTATGAATGAAGGAGCACCAGTGCTCGTGTGCACATGTACAGAAAGTGTGTAGGAGGGGGTCGAGGGGGGTGAAATTAGAGGGTTAAGAGGGAGCGGGTGGGGGTGAGGTGGGGTGGGTGGAGGGGTTTTCTAACACGTCCTGTGATTGAGAGGGAGAATGAAAAGAGGACAGAGAGCGCGTGGAGAAGAAAATCAAACATGGCCTCCTAACTGTTGACTGGCACTCATACGCTCTCGCTGATGCTCAACGCATTAAAGTGCATCAAAGTGATTCAGTATCCCGCTAGATAATAATGTCAACCCCCCCTCTTCCCCCAAACGGCAACCATTGTAATTAAAGCATCAGCCTCGGAGCTCTTCCCACGCTGCCTTTGTTTTCCTCTGCGCGGCTCTTCTGTGCGGAAGACTGACGCTCCCAACCTGCTATTACTCGCCGTTTATCAGGCTATTCAAACCGAAGACGTTTACTGACATCCACTTGTAAGGCTGCAATATACAGAAAGGTAAATACAGTATTTCTGTGCCTGTAATGACTGTCTGTGGTCTCGCCGCAGGAGCTGGAGCACATTATCTCGCAGATGATGCACGTAGCCGAGTACCTGGAATGGGACGTGACCGAGCTGAAACCAGTAAGAAAGACATTTCACCCAGTTAGCAGACTGAGCTTTGACGCTAATTCATGACCTTGATGCGTAAGTTGTTACTAAAGGCCGTGAAGACAGACCTGAAAATTCAGCACTGCAATTAAGAGAGTACACTTTGTATTTATACACTCACTGGGTATTTTTCAGCCTCCACAGATTTTCTCTGAACCCCAAATTGCTCCAATTCACAAACCGCTAATTGAAAAATTCACTTTCGACGTTTGTTTGTGCCGTAGATCCTCCAGGAAATGATGCAGGAGATCGACTACGACCGCGACGGCACAGTGTCACTGGAGGAGTGGATCCAGGGAGGCATGACCACCATCCCACTGCTGGTCCTGCTGGGCCTGGAGACCGTGAGTCCGCAGAGGGGCCGCTAATGCTCGCTAATGCTCCAAGAAAGAGCAAAGCTGAGAAGACTGGAGCACATCGCTTCTGATTTTGACTCTATTGTGTCTGTAAATTCACACACATATGTCGTTGACCTGGACTGGTTGTACTTACTCAGCTAGTGTTGCACAGTAGTGGCACAGGTGTCTTAATGTGGCCAATATCAAATGTCCATAAGCAAGGCTGAGAGTCTGCAGCCATGCTAGCAGCTCTGTGAGGCCGTACTTATACACAGCTGTGATTTGATCTGAATGCTAAAGTTAGCATGCTAACATGCTCACACTGACATGTCAGTGTCACTGATGCGTTGGCAGGTGTAATGTTTGCAGTGTGTTAGCAACGTTTGCTAATTCACGCTAAACACAAAGCGCAGTAAAGGCTGAAGGGAGTGTCATCATTTTTGCAGGGATTGGGTTGTAAACCAAAGAAAAAAATCTAAATGTTGATCTGATGAAGGCGCTGAATGAAACAAAGTGAAATTCGACCAGATTTCATGGCGATCCATTTAATAGCTGTGGAGAGATTTCACTCAGAAACACAAATGTGAACCCTCGGTGCCGCGAGGTGAAGCAGAGTGTGATCAGAGTCTCCAGGATTCGTCGTCTCAGCACCGTCGATGTCTGGACCAGATTTCACAGCAACAGTTTCTGAGATATTTCAGTGTGAACCAAAGAGATGGAGCGACTCACAGACAAATTACAGCATCTGTGGAGCCGCTTATGCAGCTGAAAACGTTGTGAAACTGACAGTAAAGAGCAGTGCTGAACAATTAGATATAGTTAAATGTTTGATTTCTTCTATAATAAACATATAATAAAACAGCTACTAATAACTAATCTTAAACACACGCTGTTTTTTTTAAAGTGTTTCTCCACCATTTTTGGTTCACCAGCCCCCCAAAAACAAGCCTTCTCTCATATCCTGCAAGTGTAAATTGACTTTTATCAGTCTCTCCTCAGCTCTTCTTACCTTATGTGATTATTATGCTAATCACTCTGCAGTCACAGGAGTATTTTTACATCTGTTCCCTAATAGCTGACTGTAAATTACTGTGGTTCGTGGTGTCAGCTAAATTGCTAAAATTTAAATGTGAGTCGGGAATGAGCGGTTTCATTTTTCCTTCCGGGCTCTGCTGCTGCGCGTGATAGTCTGAAAAAGACCGGAAGCTGTGGATATGCACGCATTTCACAAACAAAAGACATTCCTCATCATTATTAAGCCATTTTCTGCTGTTATAAATGATCCTGTAACAGCTCACACTCTCCCCAGTGGCTTCCTGAGAACAACCGACTCGTGTGATGCCCAAACTAATGAGATCAGGTCTGCAGTCAGTTCACCATTTATCCACTAGATGGAACTATTTGACCAGCTTCAGCAGAAATCCCCACCAAGTCTCATTTTTTATGAATGAATATTACTGCAAAGGGAAGACAGCAAAAGCTCTGCCTTTAACTGAGCGCGCAGCTCGAAGTGCTGCAGCCAAACACAAACAAAAACACAAACGCTGTCGTCCAAATGGCACCAAGTGAGACAACCAGCAAGCTCGATGACAAACACACCAGAGAAATGATCCGCAGATGATTCTCCCACCAGAATGTAAAATCACTCAATCAGTCGCCATTCAGGCAATTAATCATTTGGTCTGTTTGTCTCACGGCAGAACGTTAAAGACGACGGGCAACATGTGTGGAGGCTGAAGCACTTCAACAAGCCGGCCTACTGCAACCTGTGTCTCAACATGCTAATCGGGCTGGGGAAGCAGGGCCTCTGCTGCTCGTGTGAGTAATTCACTCAAGGGTTCGACAGATGCATCGATCTGTGCAGGCAGATACGATGTGATGTACTGAGCCAGTGTCGTTTGATCATGAGCTGCAGTGCTCGTATGATGGATGTTACTCTGTGATCCAATTTATGTAAAAATATGGACATCTTACTGTTCACCGGTTAAAAAAAAAAAGAGTTTAAAAGCTGCTTTAGAGGCTCTTCCAGCAGAAATAATGAGGAAAAGGAAAACCAAGCCACTCCACAAAAAGAACTTTTTTTTTTTTTATTTGAAAGTGTAAAAGTTGCTTGTGTTTCATCCACGCTGGATATTTTGCACCCGACACAGAAGCTGTTTTTCACAGATTATTGGCATCAGCGCCTTCGGTACAGTTTCACAAACACATTACTCAAACCTGACTGAATATCACTTATAACCATATGAAAAGTCTGTTTTCTTTCCTCTGTGTTCCTGGTTGAAAGTCTGAAATTGCTCCTTTTTTTTTTTTTTTTTTTTTCCCTCCAGTCTGCAAGTACACAGTCCACGAGCGCTGCGTGGCTCGCGCGCCGCCATCTTGCATCAAAACCTACGTCAAGTCCAAGAAAAACACAGAGGTGCGTCCAATTGGAGTGTTTACCAGTCGGCACGCTTGGATCAGCGATGCTCCGCGGAGCTTAGGATGAGGGCTTCTCTTCTTCTACTGGAATTAAAACAACTCAGCCTGCCGCCGAGCATTGCTAATTAGCCAGCGCCATTCGTTTGGCCTCTTTCTTTCCACTTTCCCTTCTTGCTTTCTTTGCTTGTAAATGTCTTGTTTTTCTGCACTGTGTCTCGTTTCTCACTTCTTCCCCTCCCCATGTGCTGTCTCTCTCCATTCCACACAGGTAATGCATCATTTCTGGGTGGAAGGGAACTGCCCCACCAAGTGTGACAAGTGTCACAAAACCGTTAAGTGTTACCAGGGCCTGACTGGGCTCCACTGTGTGTGGTGTCAAATCACGGTAAGCCGCCACCCGAGGAGAGGCAGCCACCTCCTCATTATATTCCCACTGCTTCTTGTGTTTTAGGGTTTGGTTTTAGCACCTCTGATACCTCACAAGTCATTCAACCAATTTACACCCAGAAAAGCTTGTTTGTGGTTGCAAGTCAATAGAAAATAAAACAGAGGCAGCGGCACATGCAATGCAAATAAAGAGCAGAAAATGCACGCTTATAACATGCATTGTTTCTGACGCAAGTTTGCTGTTGATAACGGCTGCCACCTCCTCCAGCTCCATAACAAGTGTGCCTCCCATGTGAAACCTGAGTGTGACTGCGGACCCCTGAAGGATCACATCCTGCCCCCCAACTCCATCTGCCCCATCATCCTGGTAAGAGCTCGCTCCTCACTGGTCAGGGTCCCGCGGCTGAGCGAGCCTGACCTTGTTTGACACGGTGTTATCTGAGGATTCAATCATCAGCCTGTGTTCCCCCACTGAGCTCTGAAATGCCAAAGCTTTGTTTATTTCCAGAATGGTGCAAGTCTATTTCAGGGGAGAAGAACGGACCTGAAATTGCTCATTAAGTATCTCTAAAACACATCTTCTCATTTTGTCTTCTTTAATAAACGCTGCCTGGTGTTGTATAGGTTAATTCTACGTTTTACAGCATACACGGCCCCAAAAATGCAGCATAAAAACACTGTAACAGCCCGAGTTCACAGCCAAGAGCTTAAAAACACTCAGGTCAAAGTCGCCCCGACATCCCCAGAAGAAAATCTCTCATTTCTTTATTGTTCAGATTTTTTTGTCTACCTGCTTTATGCACAGGGAGCAGGTCTGTTAAAAACTGAGTCTCACCAGATTAAATGATCATTTCCAGATAACTGTGGATTAATGAATTATTGGGAGATTACAGCCCCATTAAAAACCACCATGATGGCCTAAATGCTGTTTCAAGGCCTTTCTCATGCTGCTGTTCATCATTTATTTATTCATTATTATCTGTACGAAGCTAATCTCACTGGACCCTTCAGCCTCATATTTTATGTTCATGGACTTCTTGAGGTTGTTATTCACAGTTTTTGAACATCACATTTTATTGACTGCTGAGTCCTCACTCCTCTCAGCCAGCCGCTGGGAGCAGGAAGTGACCAGCAGCTGCTGCAGCTTGTTGGTATTTCCACTTTGAAACGGACGTTTTGCATTGCAGGTGTTTCAGAACGTGCACGTTGTCTCCACTGCTCTCATGCACACCTGCAGGACACACAGCATGAATGAAACCTCATTTACGGCTCCTCTTACAACCTCGCTGTTTGACCTTTGACCCCAGGAAAGGCAGTCGACCCTGAGGAAAGACTCCCGGTCCAGCCAGTCGAGCCGAGGGAAGATGCAGAGGGCCAACTCAGTCACAGTGGACGGCCAAGGACTCCAGGTGAGTCCTCACAGCCTCAGTGTGGGATCTCCTGCTTCACTGTGTTCACACTGCAGCCTACGTACACGGATCACTTGTGCTTCATTTACCAATATCAGTCCACTTTTTTACACATTTATCACAGTGATGGTGCAGGTGTTAACGCTTTAAGGGTTAGACGTGGTGAGAATTGGCAGCATTGGATTTGAGAAACATGCTTACCATTTCCAGAACATTTACATGTAAAATAACAGAGTAGGTATGTTTTTCCAAAGTGAAGATCAGCACCAGGTAGCTTCTCTTGACTCACAATTTCTAAATTCATAGTAACAGTTAAAGAACGAGTCACAACTTCAGGAGCGAGTAAACTTTATTTCTGTAGCAGCTTTCCAAAGCAGGGACAGGCCGAACAGACAGAAATAAGCAAAATATAAAAAAACAACAGTAAACCAGTGGTGGAAAGTAACTAAGAACAGTTACTCATTTACTTACAGTACTACACGTGTGTAAATTCACAAATTACCCAGCAGAACATGAAGTCACTGAGTGATGAACACATTGATGCATCATTTTAATCCAATAATATGATATTCTGCATGCATGATTAGTACTTTAATGACGTTTAAAGATCTGAATTGTACAGCAGAGCCGGTTAAACGTAAAGAACTGATTCCTAAACTGAACTCCTGAATGAATGTGGAGCCGCTGGTCTTCAGCAGGACTGCAGAGACCCAGCTGCTGCAGAGCTGATTTTAAGAGGATCTCAGTGCGTCAGACCTTTGCTCTTTGTTTTGAAACGGACCTCTGCAGTTGGCCCTGGGACGTGTGATGGGAGCCTACAGGCCCTGCTGGTAATCAGCATTACAGAGCAGACCTGGTCCGGCCTGGTCCTCTCTAATATCTGTCAGCCAGCGTGCTGGCGATGGAAACCTGCCGCTGTCTGTGGCGACCGCTCGTCTACGCGAGGCTGGGAGAGAAATGTGATGAATCATATCCCAGGCACATCCATCTCTGCCTCTCGCCGGCTAACCAGCATAATAATCAAGATTATTATTTATAATTACAGGAAGTAATGGATCACTCTGGACTGGACAGGGAGCTCATTAATTCACCCTTGGCCTGCTGGGATAGCAGACAGGGGGAGTTAAGCGCTTCATCTGTGTCAGGGAGAGCACGGGGCGAGTTGTTGGAGACTAAGTGCACGAAGGGAAATTCAAACAGGGCCGCTGGATTAGAACTTGTTTACGTGGCGCTCGCTGAGTTTGGCCTCGGCGCCGCAGGTTCTGTCCGTCCACAGCGTGACCAACGCTCGGAGAAAATCCTTTCCCAAGTCACGCCAGACAAACTGCCCTGCCAATTAGGAAGTGGTGACAAATAACCGCTCCGACTGATTTGTGAATCGTCAGTTATCAGGTTGACAGTATTGATTGGTTCAGAGATAGATGGGTTGTTCTACTGTACTGTATGACTGTGGCTGTTTGGGTCCTGAAACCTGGCCTCTAACACTGTTTACCACCACAACTTAAAAAAACCTTTATATATGCTACTTTTTGGGTAAAAACACAGTTATTTTTTAATCAGTGTTTGCAATTTTTTTTATGTTTTTTGTCAACAAATCCCATGAAAAGATCGAAGCCACCAATGAACTGATCCCCAAACAGGTTCTGTCTGTGCATCTGAAACCTGATATATCTTTTCCTTCCAAAAACTAGTATAAAGTGTGAGGAAAGTCCATATTTGGAGGCAGGTGGTTGGATGGGTCAAGCAGGGTTGCGACTTTCACACTGCAGACTGGACTTTAAGTCCCGAGTTCAACCCAGAGTGAAGGTTGATTATTTTTGGAGGTGAATTAACGTAATTTAGTGTCAGTAACGTACGTAACTGATGTAGTTTTTCAGACCAACCATCGTGTGCTTTATTTTGAAAGTGTAACTGGACGTTGCTAACCAGACGTTGTATATTTAATCTTGCTAACTTCACCATGAAACCCTGCACGCTGAAAAATGAAGCTAAAGGTATCCAGTGCCTTAAAAAGTGACTAAACGTATATGACGAGCTGGGGGGAAGAAAAACACACCAGTGAGTCGTACGGAGTGACGTGTTCCTTCATCACCATGAACACAGTTGTTTATTTGAGTCAGTCCCACGCACGCCGTCCCGCTGCCGTAGATACTGATTACCCAGGAAATGGCTGACCATTTTTTAGAAACAAAACCACACGTTTGTGACCTCGGTTTTGGGGCTGAGCGCCACAGAACAACCGGATCACGTTTTGCCTCACCGAGGTGTGAAAGGAGCACGATCTCATTCTGTGGTCAAGTTAGCAATAACAAATAAGCAACATCGGGTTAGACTTTCAAAATAAGCTGAGAAAGATTTCAGGTGTTTTAGGAAATGATGTACGTCTCACGTGTGTTGGAGAGAAACGGACACATCGTTGGTTTTAGTGTTTTCGTGGGTTTGTTGACCATAAGAAAAATATACATCTTTATTCTTTGAATGTACGGCATCACTGGACCAAAAGATCTACCTAAAAGGAACATGTACGTGATTTATTTTTGAAAAAATTGCCTTAAAAGTACATTTTATGTGACTTAATCACTGTTCTCCTTTATAATTAGATATTATAATTAACACAAGATTAAATTTGGACTCAGGCAAAGAGTTTGCGAGCGGCCACACTTTACCACAGCCAGGTGCCGCATCTCTGCAGCGAAACAGGAAAACTCAAAACCAGTGGATGACTGGCATCGCTTGGAAGTGCTGCACATACTCGGTAAAATGTCTGAGGGATATGGCTTGAAAGTGAATTCCTGTGAAGCATCCTGCAGTCTCCAAACACCGACGGTTTGTTTTGACATCTCCCATTCAGATCACAACAATAGAGGGCACTCATCCTCTGCTAGTGTTTGTCAATCCGAAGAGCGGGGGGAAGCAGGGAGAGAGGTAAGTACACAATCCGTCTCAACATGCTACAAGAGGCCTCTGAAGCGCCGCTCCTCAGCTCAGGGACGGCGGCGGCGCGGCCTCTGGCTGCCAAGTGCTTCAGGCTTAGTCAAATAAATAACATTAACCTAAACCGCCGGCCGCCTTCACCGTCAGATCACCCCCCCACCCCCCACCCCGCCCCATCTCTCTGCTCAGACGCCCTCCTCACTGTCACGTCCCCTGGCTGGTCCCCCTTCTTTAACCCAGGGCTAATTGGGTTATTACTGAAACATATTCATTCACTCCTTATTACGCCGGCCCTCATTTGTTTAAATTATGAGATCAAAATATGACTTCAGCCAGTTGATATAATGAAATTGAAATTAAAATGAATTAGTCTTTCTAATGGTTTCTCCTCAAGGGGACTTTGGGTATGTCCCACCCCGCTGCCCAGTCCACTGCCTTGTCACGCTCTGATTGGCCGTCGGCCTGCGTCGACGCCAAATCCACATTTTCAGGCCCGATCTGTGATGTTTGACTCGGATGTTGTTCTTACTCTCTTGATGTTGAGGCCAGATGTTTTCTGATGTGATCTCTCTTCATTTTCTTCCCTGTAGGATTTACAGGAAGTTCCAGTATCTTCTGAACCCGAGACAAGTGTACAACCTGGCCAAGAACGGACCCATGCCGGGGTACGTCGGCCGCCATGTGTCCAAACAGGGAAAGGTCGCTTAAAGGGGAGGTCAGGTGCCCATGAGCCTCAGATATATACTCCAAATCAGGCTTCAGTGGTCTGAATTATCCTCCGAAGTCTTTTCTGTGTCAGATTCCCTCTGTGTGCTCCTGACCTCCCACTGCAGCTCAGCGTGGGAACACAAACAGGAGATTGTGTACCAGGCGAGGACAGAATGAATGAGCTGTAAACAAAAATGGTTTGAGTGCACACCGACGTATAACTACTGTAACTGTGAACCAGCCCTTTAAGTTTGCCAAAGATGCGACGTTTGAGTTATTAAAAAAATAGCAGAGGTGATATATCAAATTAATTACTAGCTGAAGAACAAACCTGAAATAAACAGGTACATTTTCTCAGCACAGCAGTTTCCCACAATGAGAAAATACATCTAAAATACATTATTGCATTTTCTGCGACTCGTTTCATTTGATTTATTTTCAAATGCACTGCAAGAAAAACAATTTTTTTGCGTAATTGCAACATTTATTAGGCGGCAAGATGAGAAATTGTGTGTAAAATTTCCAAATTAAACCTAAAATGTGAATATGTTGACGCAGAATATGATCCTCATCACATGAAGTTGCGTTTCAAAGCCGCTGCAGACGTTTGAACGACCTAATTGTGATGTTACTTGTTGTTCATCAACCAGAAAGAAAGAAAAATCGTACAGCATGATGCAGCTAATGATCCTCTGTTTACAAACAGGCTGTTGTTGCTCACAAAGTATAATAACCACCATCACATGCAAGAGAGGCCTTTAGTATTAGAGCCTCCACTCACTTCCCTCACACAGCACAGACACAAATGAGGTGAGTTCACACATAACGAATCCTGGAGACGACCGTATCATGCTGTAGCCTCGGATGAGCGCCGGCTCCATATGCATAAGCCCGTATGTGAACGGAGAGCCGGTGACACGGATGACTGACGGACGGAGAGGGGTGAAGCTCTCCACATAGCACATGTGATCACGCATACAGACGAGGGGCTCACGGCGGGCTGTAGGCGCGGCCGGCGTCGGCTTTTCCTACGCTTCACATCTGTGATTAAGAAAATGAACGGATCATTTACATGCACAAGGCTGCTTCACTTTGCCGTCGCCAGCGGCGTTAAAACATACAGGAATGGCTCGCCGCCGTGCTGCCACGTTGTTTGGCTTTGATTAGATCTGAAAACAGAATCTTTGCGGCTTATAACAGATAAATAACACAGCGGCACACGCAGGGGACAAAAACCTCCGTCGCAGCTTTCACGTCACAGATTGAGCGCCGACTTTTTGGAGCTGACCTCGCTGTCGATGTTCCTAAAACATCACCTGCGTCCTCTCTGCTGTGTGGAGCTCAACCCAGAGCTTCTCCCCAGAGCTGACAACCTTCCAGATGACCTCGCCCCGCTCTAACCTGGTTAATATTTTGCCAAGTGTGCTCACCGCCGCTCACATTAGCGAGGTGAACGGTCACCGTCGGACACTGCAGGCCGAGGCAGCCGCACGCACTGCTGTCAATTAGCTGCCTCGCTAATGCAATTACAGCAAATTAAGTGTTTGTTTCTTGGTATTTAAATATCCCCAAAGTTGCCTTTCATGTTTGCGGCCGTCTGTTTTGCGTCTAATATGGTTTGTGGTCCCAGTTGGAGAGTAATTGAGCGAATCATTTACCCGCCATACGAGGCTCAGAGGCTGGCTCATTCAGTTAGGGATTTGTTATTGTGAAGGAACGGAAGAAGTTGGCCTGAACATTGCCTGTCATGATCCAATTAGGCTTCGAACAGGCAGGCTAGCTCGCTGGATGAATAATTGTCAGTGCGACATGTGTTATTTTGTGGGATTAGAGGGTTTGCAGTGAAGCAGTGGGCTCAAAAATATGCTCATCATGTGCACTCAGTCTTTGTCAGGCGGAGAGAAATGTCTGAATTAACTGTCATTTCTTTGAGCACGTGAACAAAATCTGTCAATTTTAAATGATTTTTAAGAGCAGAATGAAAATAAAAATCAAGTACCACATAAAAGAAACTTTTTTTTAATCACATCCAGAGCTAAAGGTTTAGAAAATAAACAGAATGAAGGTACAGGTTGAGTGAAAATAGAAATAATTCACAGAGATATTTGAAACGAACCCTCACCTTCTGTTTGGGGACCTGAGGGCCTTTTGAGCCGTTTAAAAGACTCAACTTAAAATTGTTTCATCAGCTTGATGCTTTGCGTCTTTTCCTGATTTTTAAATTACTTAAAAGCGCGGTTCATTATTTCTTTTTAGGCTCTTGCAGCAGTAAAACATGATTTGACATAATGGATTTTCATCTGCTCTGTATCTGTGATTTATGTTTACAGAGCTCTGACGCAGCACCAAATCCTAAATAAGTCTGTTTGGATATCTGTTAGCTGGAGTTTTATAACCGTTTGAGAAACATCCCCGTGTGCTGCTGGATGAGGAACTTCAGAAACTTGTCTATGAATTACTTTCTAAAAACGGCTTTAACAAACAAAATAATTAAGTTTGTGGCAGAGAGAAGGATCATCACCTCAATACTTTTCTACATGTTGGGTCTTAATCAGGTCAGAAGAGGAAAAGGGTTGATTTTCATTTTTATTATTATTATTATTATTATCATCATCATTATTATTATTATTATTATTGTTATTGTTATTATTATTGTTATTATATGTGCAGAAGTCTGTGAGACTCCAAACAACCTGTTCTCACTCCCAAGTCACACTCTTTGTTGTCACTTTTTAGCACACTGCGACACCTTCAGTACTAAAAAGGAGTGAGAAGTATCATTATCCCTCTGAAATGTGGTATAAAATAGCAGAAAGGTGAAATATTCAAAGTACAAGTACCTCAAAACTGAGTAAATGTACTTAGTTACTCTCCAGCAGTTTAAAATTGCCATAAGGAATAAAAAAGAAGGGAAAATAGGGATAAATGTTAACGTCATTATAAAAGGTAAGCAGCACGTGATGGAAAGACATTTCTAAGCAGATAAAGGATCTTTCAAACAGAGCTTGTCTTCTGTTTGTCGTTTGCAGGCTGAACTTCTTCAGAGATGTTCCAGACTTCAGAGTGCTGGCCTGCGGAGGGGACGGCACCGTGGGCTGGATCCTGGACTTCATAGGTACTGAAGGTCCCCGCGCTGCTTCCAGAGAAACCCTTCTCTTACACGCATTGCAAACGGCCAAACCTCCTGGTGCTCTGGGATATTTACTCATACCGACTGATCACGAACAACATCGTCCAACTTAAATACTCCATTTCCTTTTATGGCAAAAATTGCATTTGTTTTTATTAGTTTTCAAAGCCGGCATCACTCGTGCTGTTCAGCCTGAAATGGTAAAGTGTACTTTATGGTCTGTATATAAACACTTTAATTATGTCCAAGAGTGTGTATTCAGGGGTGGTAAAATGGGGTGATTACATGAGTTGGAAAACAACATTCTAGTCATCATTTGAGGAAAAAAAAGAATCACCTGGCCGCCTCTATTTGGTCTTGAAGACGTGTTACTTCTTCTGGCTCTCAAAAATTGCCTCAATTTTTTATCAATCAAAACAAAGAGAGGTAATAACCTTCGGGCAAAATGTGTCTCTTGAAATAGACTGAACGAGTCCACATTCACATCGACTTGTAGTTTTACAAGTAGAGCTGCAAAATGGATTTGATGCTTTCTTTGCAAGTCTTTGCAGTGAGTTTGTTTTCTTGGTTTGGCCTCGTTTCGCATCATGTTGTGATATTTGTCCCGCTGCTCCAGATAAGGCCAACCTGGACAGGAACCCCCCCGTGTGCATACTTCCTCTTGGCACGGGCAACGACCTGGCAAGATGTCTGCGATGGGGAGGAGGTACTGACAGAAAATAGACACATTGCAGTGAAACGCGTGGCCTCAATTCACCTTTTTTACATTAAATATATAAGTATGCTGTATTATAACATTGCGTTATTATCATAATTATTATTAGCGTTAATGGGAGGAAGCTCAGGGAGTAATGACAAGGCTGCAAATAACAATTATTATCATGATCGATTCATCTGCAGGTTAGTTTCTAGATTAATCAATCGATTAATGTCTGTGAAATGTCAAGTTTTTTTGTTTTTTCAAACCCAAATTCAAAGACATCAAGTTTCCAATCATACCACAGAGAAAATCCTCACGTTTGAGAAGCGGCAACCAGAGAGCGTTTGGAGATTTTACTTAAAGATAGACGATGAGATAAGTGATTAATCCCTCATAGAAATAGTTGATTTTTCAGTTGATGCACCAATCCTTTGTCTTTTAACTGAAGCTGAGAGTTCACCTGATTCATTTTTAAAGATCATATGATATTTAAGCATTTTCAGAAATTATTCCAGGTTTCCCTTAATTCTAGTCAGGGTGGAAATCTCCTTTAAAACAGACACTTTGAATATTTTTATCATTTTAGCGTCCCTTCAAGGCAAGAAGACAAACTTCAATCTTCAATACACTGGAGCTTTAACTGCATGTCAAGTCAATAATGAGTCTGTAAATAATCGTTTCTGGTTGCACAAATCTCTCTCTTGTTGCTGCGTTTCGGGGAGGACCGTCGTGTTAACGCTCCATGGTTGATCAATGTCCGATATTTAACAAACAGCCAATATCAGCCCGATGAATCAATGAGCTCAGAGGTGCTTTGCTGCATGTTAAGCATCATCCGAGTCGCACAAGCTGCTCCAGACCCATTTTAACACGTCTTCTGTTCCCTCTCTTCCCGAGGCTACGAGGGCGAGAGCCTGCTGAAGATAATGCGGGACATCGAGAACAGTTCGGAGGTGATGCTGGATCGCTGGAAGATTGATGTCACACCCACAGACAAGGATGAGCGAGGCGACCCGGTGCCTTACAGCATCGTAAACAACTACTTCTCCATCGGAGTGGTGAGTCGGGCTTCAGGCAGCGTTCACGGGGCGGGAGAGAAGGAACAGTAACATGAGGGATAATGCTTGTGTTAGCGTGGAGTCGTGGTCCTGAGTTCAGTGGTTCATACTTGAGGTTTGCTGCTGACAGTTTAAAGGTTTTCTTAAATGAAAACCAAGAAGAGGAAGATCTCCTTAAACTCAGAGAAGTGAAAGTGCTGTTTGGAGTCGAGGGCCACAACTAATGCGAACAGGAAAGAGAGTAAAAGTCAAGTCCTGAGTGGAATAAAACGTCTTCATCAGCTGAAAACCTGTCGTGTTTCCTGCTGCAAGAGGAAACTGATCACAGCATTTTCCTCGAAATACGTCGTTAATCAGATCATCTTTGGTTGCTTGAACATAGCTGCTGTTCTCTGTGAAGCGATTGACAGTCGAGTCCATGTTGCCTAGCAAAAGCAGCCATGCTCTCATTACAACAAACACCTCAGTGAGATCAGGATCATGGTGAGTCTCACCTCTAAGTGTCAAATCTAACCGACTTCAAAGCAGGGAAAAATCTGTTAAACTGTTTAGTTTCTGCATCCCAAAAGATGTTTTTTCTGATGGCTTTGTATAGATTTTTTACACTTTATTAATATTCAAAATAAACAAAGTAAATACCCAGATTAAAAAGGAAAATGCAAACAAATGAGCCCCGATCATAGTCCAAGTATGAGAAAACCAGTGAGAATAAAAAATTAATTTGAAGCAAGAGGTGCAGAACTGGATTAAACATAATGTTAGGCCAAAAACAGAAATCAGTAAAACATTTCAGAAAAGTATAAAATATTGAAAACAATAGCAATAAAACCAGCAGGAAGAAAATATGGAATTACCAATGATAAAAATACAACAAGGTTGAATCAACCCAAATTAAAAAAAATATACAATATCTTTGATATTGTGTTGAAAATGCACAAACCACGAGGTAAACTACATTTGGACCAGTTATTATTATTATTATTGTTTTACTTGTATTACCAAATTTTACCTAAAATAAACCAGAATCAGCTTTATTGGTCAAGTATGTGTGCACATATAAGGAATTTGACAGTGCTTTAAACATTACACTGAATGTACTCGCACAGGAAAAAAGGACTTAAAGCTCAACGAGGACAAAAAGACAAAAGAAGACAGACAACAAGTTAAATAGCACAAAAATATGAAACAATGAAATTTACCTTGTGCAGGTATTTCTGTTATGATGAATGTACGTGTTGATGATGAAGTGGATGATAACAGTAGAGATAAGCTGATCATTGACCTCTTAATGTTTCTCTTTGTTACTTATATTGATTATTGCACCATCATGGCACAAAAAGCAGTGTTGCAGGAGCATCTCTTCTTCCATATCCCACTCATATTCTGCATGTGTTTGCAGTGACACTTGATTTCACCTCCTGGTTTCTAAAAACCAAAAACTGTCCAATGAGAGGTCAGGCTTCTCTGCAGGGTCGCAGCAGTGCTGCAGGTGTGAGCTGATGCTAGTCCTTTTCCACGCCCAAGTTCAGTGAAATCCCGGTGGTGAAGAGCCTCAAAGGGGCCAGTGAGGAGCTTAACCCAAACACAGACAGAGCCAAGACAGACGCCACAATCAGACTGACTGACGGACTGAAAATTAAATCCTTTCTGTCAATAATTCTTGGTTCTGTTGTTAAAGGTTGAATGGAAAACAAACCTGACACAGTACCTGCAGTAACAGCATAATCACTCAATTATTTGCTTTGATCACATTCTGGTTAGGCCTTTATTGAGATGTGCTCAAACCTCCACCGTCTCTGATTGATAAACAAGCCTTGTTGTGTATCTGCATGGCGTAAGGCCGCCATCAGCACCCCCCACCCCCCGTCCATCTCCGCCATAATGACACTTATTTCACGTAGCTCATGTTAGCCATTACTGATAAATGTCAGGGGGAAATATGGTAATTGACATTTGCAGGTGGTAGAGGAGGGAGCCACTCGATGTTGTGAGATTGGTGCAGACCGTGGCAGGGACATAAGTGATGCATGGCCTTACAAATGTTAGTTGAATAACACCTCCAGCCTGGGCCCCTAATGACGATGTTAGAGGATATTAGAGGACAGCTCTTGTTAACATTGTGATAGAGGAGAACAGTGGCTGTAATCTGTCCACAGTGCTGAACATATGGTGATGTGTGCCGGGGGAAGAGGTTATAGTGTGAAATAATTCTCGTCCTGGTGTTTAAGTGCATTCATTTCCAACTACAGATGTCAAAAAAAAAAACCACACGCAAACGCACGTTTCTTCTTCTGTTCTTTCAAATCGTATTTCTTCTGTGGATTTTGAAGACAAAATGAGCCAAAAAGACGACGATGTGAATGCAAGGGCCCTGCTTTCAGAAAAAAACTGCTTTTTTTAACCTTAAAAAATCGGAAAATCTGCTAAATGTCATAAGTTTTAAGATACACTCAGGCAGGGTCCGAATCTGGAATGATATTTTCTGCTCCACCTTTTGACTTGATTTGCTCCTTCATCCATTTCACCTGGATTACCGCTCTTTCTTGTCTCAATCTCATTTGATTGTCTCCCGCTCCACCTCCGACATGGCTGGACGGATCCACTTGAAGGTGTAGGGGGAGATGAAGATGGTCAGCTCCTCTTCCTGTACCTGCCTTACAGTACAGGTAGTGTGGGACTGTCTAACGCCCTATCAAGTCGCCGCTCGAATATCTAGGTGGTTAAAGTTTTTACCCCCAATTCTTTCCCCACATTGCTTGCAGTGGATCGACCCATCTCCCATTTGCCAGAATTTTCAGATTTCCAGTCTGACCCTTCACTGGTTTTTACCTGATTTGACTGGGCGACTTGCTGCACAGCCAGGTAAAACCCATCAGATGTAAGGGCAGATTTAAAGTCATGCGTTCAGGGGTTACGGCGTAGCTTTGGGGCACAAACACGTAGCACTCGTAGGTACGCTGTAGTTGTCATGCCCCAACCCTGAAGAATATAACATGATGAAAGTAAAGAAGAGTAATGCTGTGAAACAGAGGTTTTCACCGCAGTTGTTTTTTTCTACCTTCTTTGGGCTTTTCCAAACACAAGATGGCCACTTACGATACAGAATGAACCTTCTGCTCACCGTCATCACTGTCCCCTCGTATAGAGGCCGGTTGCACAGCGGTAGTGTCCTGTTCAATAACGAGACAAAACTGAAGTGAACTGGATGTAACTCTGGACTATATCAACAGTGATTTAAATAATGTAAACACAGTTGCTGTGGGGAATATGATTCAAGCCTGGATACATGCAATACATCCACCTGCTGTGGTGGTGGTGCCACCAGCAGGTGTAATCTGACTCTAAACTACTAAAATTTACAGTATGCTGTTGGTATCTGTGGTGGGACTGCCAGTAATCCCAGCTTTAAAGTCACTCTGTGGAGGGTTTTGACCGTGAGTGGGGCTACGGAGCAACTGTCGTGGTTAAGAGTTGGTCCCTGATTCGTTTGAGGTCATGGTGAGCCGGCACATGACTGACTGCTCCAGCAAAGGCAGTGAAAAGCAGGACTATCAGTCAATGTATGTAAACAGTGCAAACAAGTACAGGAATATTTAAGAAACCAGCTTTCCAAATATTTTACGAAGCAGGACATTGATTCAGCACATGTTTAGGCCTGAAGGATTCACAAAAAAACCAGAAACTCAACAAAACATCAGTAAGGCTTGAAAAAACAGTGATGCCAAAGTCTAGAAGGAGAGACAGAACAGGAGTATGAACTTCAGATCTCCATGAGAGTCCAGTCAGAAGATCAGAGACAGAAGATGAGCCAAGATCAGGCGTGAATGATTCTCAGGGCAGAAATCAGGAACGGCGTCGGGATTTCAGTTTTGGGTGGGCCTCCTAATTACAAAAGTTAACGCTGTTTCCAACTGGTTTCCAACAAAAATGACTGGTATCAGGCTGTGGAGGGCGACTAGTACGTCTAGCTGGTTATGACATGTTCAGAATCTTTTTAAAAAACATTTTCGATGCCGTAGCTTATTATTTCACCGCGACAGTTTGTATTTATTACAAGTGGCACACGCGGCTTATCTCCTTATCTGTATTTTTGCTATGGATCAATACATCTAGTCATTACAAAAGCAGACAAGAAAGCCTGCAGCAGCCTGTGCCTACAATGTAGAATCCACTGCCCTTCTTAGTCACCATTCTTTGCCGAACAACCGCCAGATTGTGACGTGTGTGCGCGAGCGTAACGTCTCTGGGATGACCAATGACGGCCCGCTGTGACTGGACTAGACCTCACGTGATAATAGCCGAATAAGTGTTATATATATATTTTTTTTTTCAAATGGAAACGTTTTTGTTTTAAGGGTTTTATTAAAATGCTGATTTTAATCATTAAAATAAATGTTAAGAAAATTCTCCAAGTAATTTAGGGTGGGCCAGTTGTACAAGTGGGCGGGCCCAGGCCCGTCAGGCCCGCCCCTAACGCCGCGCCTGGCAGAAATGCCGTGATTTTAGAAATATTTTTCATTTCATCAGTCAGGAGGTTCGCGCTGAACGTTAGCTTCTAAAGCTTTGAAAAGGCCTCCCTTCATTCTGTTAACGAAAGCCACAAAAAGCCTGAAAGTGAGAGTAAGTTCTGATGTTTGATGCGACCGGTTGATTCCTCGATGCTGAACTGAACTCAGGGAGAAGATTAGCGGAGGGCGTCTTTGGCCCGCCTGCTCGTGGAGTCATTATAAGTCCTATTGTCTTTGCTCTGTTAGTGGGATTAGCGCCCTGCAGGCGTGATGATGACAAATGAAGTTGTTTGTGGGGGATTAAGAAGACTTTGAGCTCTCTATGGATTTGAGTGTGATATAATATTTTGTGACACATTTTGCATCAGATTTTTTGCTTCCCGTCGAATGAAAAAAAAAAAAAAAAAAAAATTACAATAAAGATTATGCGACAAGTCAAGCTAATAATTACCTCAGAGATTATGCAGATGAAGGGCAGATTGTTTCTGTAATGACATTGTTGAAATCAAAACCTCAGCAGTAGCAGCCGCCGCGGACGGGGAGCGCCTCCGCCAGCGTTTGCTCCAATCTGAAGTCCTTTACAGAGAAGTCCTGTTGGACGTAGATTTGTCTGGTTGTTCTCATGCCTCTCACAGTCAAATCATTGGTGTCAAACAAACTGCCATCTCTCCATTTTCAAAGTCATTTCAACCCCGACTGGTGCAGGTAAGAGGTGAAAGGAGATTCTTCTTCTTTTACCAAAAAAAAAAAGAAAAAAAAGACCTTTTTTTTTGGTAAATTCTTCCAACCTAACCTTCTGCCATGGCCCAGTGGGATTGAGAATTAATGGCGCCATCCCTTTGGGAGGATGTGGAAGTGACGTGAAGTGTAATGATCTCAATCAGGGCCAGGGGTGAGAGACAGAACTAATCACTGAGCGCGCTCCACTACCATAATGCAGTCAGTCGCCCTAATGACCCTGGTGCTCCTGTCAAAGCCATTATTCTCCCCCGTACTGAAAGGCACATCAAACCGCTGGGGCCCACTCATAATTGGACTAAACTTTGAGCTATGAGAGGACATTACACATGTCCTGTATTAATTTGGGTGCCAGATTTTTACATTGGTAATTATTTGAGGGCAGCTAGGGGGAGAGAGAGAGTGAGTGAGCTGACGACATCCCACCGCCGCGAGGGGGTCAAGGCGTGAAGATGTGAGTGTGTCCTGCACGTGTTGATGCTGCGACTGACTGGTATAGGATTATTTGGGTTTTTTGTTTTAATACTCAATGAGGCGGCAGGTGAGAGGTGTTTTAAAAATATGTGGTACAGCAGTTGAGAAAAATATGTCATCACACGGTTTATTTCAGTCGTATCACCTCATCTTCATCAGCAGATGTATGGGGTGTTTTTTTTTTCAATGCCAAATTTTATTTCCGATGCCAGAATTTAAAGTCGCTGCTGTAGCCTCACACAGATGGAGGTCACCTATCTGTCACGGTGCTGCTGAGCTTAGTTGAAAGTTAATTTCCGACCTTGGAAACAGCAGTTGAGGCTGACCACAAGGTCCATTTAGTTGCTGTTCTGGTGCTTTCAGTTATGCCAAATAATCTTCAACAGCAGATGGAGATATCCAGAAGAATAAACTTTGAACCTGAGCTTGTAAACCAGCACGAACAGTCGAAGAAGAGGTCACGTGATGTGATGAAGAGCTGCTAAATGAACCTTCTGAGCTGCTGTTCCCAAGGAGAACCTGATTGGTTCAAAAGCGTCCAAATTCACGTTGAAAAGCTCAAACTCAAACTGAAATCAAGTGAAAGTAAGGATTTTGGATTTGATCATTTCTACCGGGGAGAACCTCTCAGGGAACAGTCCTCAGGATGTGCGATGACCTGAGGATTTTAAGAGAAAATTCAATCATTTAGGCAATCAAAAATAATATTTTTAACATTGTCTTTACTAAATAGTTTTGTTCACACGTGCATAAACATGAAAAATAATTTCCTGCAACAGAACTCCCTCAAAGCGTTCGCCAACACCAGGCTGAAAGTTAAAAGTCTGCACCTGTGAGCGCACCTATTGCTGTCACAGTGTACTGACACACTTTCCCGTGTTTCTTCCTTCAAATGAAACAGTTGAAGGAAGGTGAAAGTCATTCTTTGGTTGAATGTTCCAGTTACTGTCCACACCAAGGCTAAAACTTGATAACGGTTGCTTTGCTTCTTGAGGGGCCATAAGACGAATGGTCGAGTTCAAGCACACTGTGATTAAAAACTGAGTTCAGACTTTTGCTTTATGTGTGAATTTAGATTCAATAATTAAATAATTTTATATTGTTTGAATATCTGCCGTGTTTTGACGTAATTTATATCCATATTTAAGAAATAAATTAAAGCAACTGTGAGGACCTTTCACTTTGTGTCCACTTTGGCGCCCCCTGTGGACCAAAGCGGTAGTGTTTCCGCCGCCTTGCGTCGTGAAGATCTTGGTTTGCTAGCACATACGTTTCTTTTGGAAGTGAGTGAAAGAAAAACTTTTTCAATGTGGTTTTTCTTCTTTAAACACATGACTGGGTGAAGGCTGTTACTGCTCGGCTCAGGATCACTTCATAAAACCGCGGTTTGTTTGCAAATGATCCGTTTTTATGGTTTTATCCTCAGCTTCTTCTTGGAATCAGCGCTGTACAAACGCGGAGTGACAAAGGCCTTTATCCACTCCTGCTTGCTTGAAATCGCTGTTTACTGTTGCAGAAGCCGCAGCTCCACTTGTACAGATCTCAGATAATAGACCCCAAACCAAAGGGGAGACAACCTCTCCTCGCTTTTGCTCTCTTGTTTGCAGCTATTGTCCTGTTTGTAAGAAAATCAAGTTACAATCTCTCAGATATATCCATCATCTCACCTTTCTGGCTCGCGTTGGAAGCGTGAGGTGAGTCTGCGGGGATCTTGAAGGATTCTTTTGGTCTTCTGCTTACAGCGTCTTGAAGAGACATCAAGAGAAGCTCCATTGATTTTTCTCTTTTGGCTTCTCCTAAATTTCTGTACAGAGAGCTAGCAGGGGGTCCTCCCTGTACGTGCTGTTTCAATGGTGCCACTCAAAATGGAGTGGGTCAAAACAGATTGCTTCAGTGGAAACTGGGGTGGGGGGGGGTAGGGGGGGCGGCCAGCCCGAAAAGTTTACAGCAACTTTCCCCCACTCCTTCCTGAGATGTTTTCACAGCCGGACAAGTTTGTCAGGAGTTGGGTTTGTTTTCCACGAAGGCCTTGCCAGCATTTTTCTGCTGACACCGACTTAGAAGTGTAAATTAAAGGAAGTCTCAGTGTTGTCAGTCCTCGTGTTCTGCAGTCTGTTCTCGAGGTCCTCTGCATACTTTATGACATAATTGACCTCATATGTATTTAGATTTCAACTTAATTATGTTTTTTTTAAACTAAACACCGCCTTCAGAAGTAATAATATATGATTATACAGCTTATTAAGAGTTCCTGTTCAGGCAGCAGTTTTGTGCTCCTCCAATACATTTGAACGGTTTATATAATCAATCAAATAATCAGTTAAACTTCTATAAAATATCAGAGAATGTGGCCACTTGGTATTGATAAGCTCGCTCATTCTTTCCAAATTGTTTTGTCATTGACCTGTGAAAACCACGCATCTAACAGAACTTTTCAGGAGCTGTTTGTCAGCTTTGTGACACGTATTTCCGATAATGAGTCATTAAATTGATCACGAATTTTCAGAAGTAGGTGATCGGGCCATGAAGGAGCAGTTGAGGAGGAGGTTGTGCACAGATCCAAGCTCTTGAAGTGAAGGTAGGCGACCTTTAAACTTGTCAGATGAAGGAGTGACTTCACCTCCATAAAGCCTCAGGTTGGCCTCTGACCCCGCCGCTGTGGGCTCAGGTGTCGTCCAGCACGGCCCCCATCAGGGAAATGAAATAGACTTGAAAACGTTGAACCTGAGAGGTCAAATGTGGCCAAACTGTTCACAGAGAATGGCTTGGTTCCCTCCTGAAACAATGGCCGCTGCTAAGTCGCTGACGGGGTCCAAGGTCGTTTCCCTCCTCATCACTCGCTCTACAGCGTTGACAGCAAACCACTAATTATGAGCCATGTTTTCCTCGTTGTCATTTGGTCGCCCGTCAGCAGGCGTCACTGAATGTTACCATGGAAACGTGGCTCTTAGTTCAGAGTTCGCCTCGCGGTCGGTTTGGCTGACATGTAGCTGATGTCACATGTCACTGCAGACCGGTGTGTGAATGTCTCCGTCTCATTTTAAAGAAAGTGCATTATGGGTTTGATTTATCTTATTCTGCACATAAATAATCCTCCTGTCCAGGACGCCCCTTTCATACCCAATCATGACACTATCACCTGTTACCAGTGAACCTGTTTACCTGTGGAATGTTCCAAACAGGTGTTTTTGGAGCGTTCCACATCTTTCCCAGTCTTTGAAACGTGTCACTGCATCAGATTCACAATAAGCAGATATTTACAGATGAGCTCAATATAAAATACAGAGTTTTTTGTGTTGTTTTCAGTTGAGTTTATGTCACAAAGGATGAGATAAGTTATCCCGTCCTGTTTAATCTATGTTTCCCACAGCGTCCCGACTCTTTTGTGGAGAACAGTCTTCCCAGACTGAGATGGTGTGAACTGCTGAAGCGTCTCCGTCACACCACGCTAACATGTAACATGAACTGTGTCGCCTTAACACCAAGAACCCCGATGAGGCTGCACTTTTTGCCCCAGGCCTCAGAGGGAGGGAGAGGGGGATAGATGGGAAAATCGGAAAGGGTGAGAGGAAGGTCGAGAGTGACATATAGAGCGAGAGAGAGAGGAGAGGTGGAGGAAGGGCGAGAGAAAACAACTTGGTTGCCGGGGTGTCGGCAGCATCCTGTAGGTTAGCTTGGAGCTGTGATTACTCACAATGTGAGTTTAATTAATTAGCCTGTGTGGAGACAGCATGCTGTTCATCAGGCTTTCTGTCAATACCTCTCCATCCCGGGCTCAACCCCGCCGCCACCTCCTGCACACGGCTTCTTTCACCTTATAGAAAAATACACAAGGGACGCGCAAGGTGTAACTGCACCATGTGAGAAGTTGGGAAAGTTAGTTAATGAGGGAGAAGTTGTGCTGGATGCAAAGGCGACGCTTGTCTGTAAATAATTAAATTTGTAGGTGTGGATGTTGAGCCGAGCTGTAAATGTGATCATATAACATCATGTCTTTAAAGTGCAGGCGGCATGTTCGAGAGCTGCAACAGGAGCTCTGAAGTTTAAACGAGTCTCCATTGATGTAGAACATGGAGGAGGAGGAGGAGGAGGAGGAGGAGGAGGAGGCGTTTCAGGGGATGGAAGTCACTTGTCGTGTTTTCACAATATAAACCTTAAAGAGGTTAAATAAAACTCATATGAGGGTTTGATTCTCTCTTTCAGGACGCCTCCATTGCGCATCGTTTCCACGTTATGAGGGAGAAGCATCCCGAGAAGTTCAACAGCAGGTGAGTTTGTGTCTGTTTGCTTTTGGTCTGTTTATGGTGATGCATTAACCCAGAGGTCCCCAGCTGCTCGCCTCAGGCTCCATAAAACCATAAAGTAATGTGACAGCGGTTAAACCTCACTGAGGCGCGTTCAGGCTACCAGAGCTCTGCTGATTATAAAGAACAGCTGAAAATTATAGAATTACAGAAGGTGTTTTTATCGAGCCATCGCGTCAACACTTGAAATGTTCTTTCTTCTTTGTTCAGTTCAAGTAAATCAAGTTAAATATATCTCTTATCACACCTGTGCTCAGCTAGTTGTGGAGAACTTCTACAACCAGCAAAGACTTGACTACGTGCGCGATGGCGCCACCCTGCAGCCTTATCGCCAGCTTGCCCCGGTGGCCACTCCCGGTACTGCAGCTAAAAAATCACCCATAAAGCTCTCTCCCCAAATTTAGAAACATGTGTAGAACTGCAGCTATAAAACTGTTTTGTGTTAAGAATTTAAGAATTCTTACATCTGTCAAACTTTCCCAGAGCTCAGAAAAGTTTATGGAAGCCATCAAATTGGAAAAAAAAAAGAACTTTGGTTTTTGTGTTCTGCGAGCGGTTCTCATTCACGTGACCGGACGCCATCTTTGAGTCTGGTTTCCATCACATCCATTGAGCGAACGGAAGAGCAAGATGAGCTCACACTGATTGGCTGCTTGTACCGCTGCATGCTGTGGTGTTCCCGCTCATTAGGAAGCAGGAAATGGTTCATAAAGATAAAAACGTTAGTGTGGAAATCTCTTAAAATTTAAAATAGAAGAAAAGACAAACATGACTCCACTGCATTACCCCACCTGTGAGCTCGTCTGCAGGTCTGACATACAGAATCTCATTATTACGCTGTGGTTTCAGATGCAAATCTGTGGAGGGCGAGAAGGTGAAATAAAACTTTAAAGGTGTCTTCCAGCTCCCACAATCTGCATCTTTTATTCTTCATATTGCCGACGAGAATTTCCAGATTGACTTCACAAGGACCAAGTTATTATCAGTTATCTACCTGCAGTGTCTAATCACTTGCTCCAACACCCTTATAACACAGGTTTGTGATTAAATATGGAGCTTTTAACACAGACGTTGGAGATGAAAATGTCTCATGAATTTTTACATCAGTGATTTTAAACAGGAGACCTAAAAGACAGAACTTAGGGCTGATGCTGGTGCTGGTTTGTGTGCAGATAAACAGCATTTTTTTACTGTTAAAGCAGCGACAAAGACTGAAATAAGTCCATTTCCTCGCATCGAATCTCAAGCCCGAGCAGGCCGACGGCGCGTCTGCAGAACCTCTTCACGTGTAGCTGCTCAGCGTGACGAATGGACGGGCTTCATACTTAGCATGTGTGATTACCTCGAGGAGATGCGTTCACCTTTGGAGATGAACAAATGTGGCATCTATGTTTCCATCAATATTTAACGTCTCCAATACGTCTCCACTAGCGCCAGGGAGTAATTGCAGGCCTAATTGAATTTGCTTGGCTAGTTTGACATCATGGATCAGTCAGACTGATGACACGCAGCCTCCTAATAATCCCATTTGTACTCATTATCATGTTTTACCCCGGCCTTAGTACAACATTTAGCCAGCTATCCTTCTGCTGCTTGTTGCTCGAATATGCAGACACGCCGGCGAAATGGTCCAAAGGGAAGTGGACGGCGTTTCAGGCGAACACGGGCCTGTCGTGCGATGGTTAGCGATGGTCACGAGGGCTGTGCCACCATGTTGGAGAAGTGCCAACAACAAGCAGGCTGTGCAGTGAAAGATTTTGAATTTTCCAACAAAACAAAGGTGGTGGTTCCTCCGCCACGTCCTGATTTTAGGAACCACTTTTCCTGTTTTGGGCGCTTCGCGGCAGGACGCTCCGACTGCATCTCTGTTGTTTTACCCCATTTTAAGCCCTTTGTGAAAAATGATTGAGATATTTTAAGAAAATTATTCTGTCTGTTATTTGAATCCAATTAATAATTCAAGAGGGGGAATGGGTTTAGGATCTCTCTATTACACACTATCCTTGCCAATTCAATAATGCATGATTATAGTTTTTCAAGGTAGCACAGATTTTGTTGGATTTGTCCAAAGGGCTCGTGTCCATTGGAAGCATATTGCAACTCATCACCGAGTCATTTTCCTGCAGCTGGAAGCTCTTTCTCAGGAACTTCAGTGACAATGAAAGCAACGTGCACAATGTCTCGGGGGGAGGAAGACTTTATTTCACTCTTATCAAGTCTGCAATAAGTATGTTTTTATCGAGAATGGATGAAAGGAATAATGAGCAACTGCTGACAAGCTTTAAGCGCCATTATTTCCATTAAATAGGGAAGTAAGAGTAACAGTAGTATTCAGGCTTTTCCATAGCATGAAGCCTTAAAGATAATAATGACAATTAAAACAATAATGGTGATAATGACAAATCAAATAACAGCACATGAGACGGGACAACAAGTTTTCCATGACATGCAAAGGAAAAATGTGATTCAGTTATGATGCCTTCAGGAATCAATTCCAGCATTTAAACCATCTTTTCACACCAAAAAATACACAAAACAGCGTGTTGACATTTGACAATATACACAGAAATATTACAGCAGTGACACCAAACCAACACAGTTAACAGCTTTTTATCATTGGTCCAGATGTGAGATGAAACCTCATTTTTTCATTTATCCTGTAACTGAAATTCAAATATCTAGTTTTCACATGTCTCAAAGGTGAACTGGAGGTATTACAGACCATTTGTTCATTTAATTTTATAATTTAATGAAAAGTTGATGAAAGAAATGTCACTGTAAAGTTGATTCGGAGCACAAATATTATTAATATTTTATTGAAATAATTGTATATTTTAGGTTGTGGTCCTTAAATTAGATAATTTTTTGGATAAATAATCAAAATCTCAGGCTGGACTTTAATTCATCCTTAACTCAAAGTGCAGTTATCTGAATATATTTAGATGGATGATAGACTAAAGGCAGATCATTAGACTGATTATACTGTATCTCTAGACATCTTTTCATAAAAATGCTTATTTTATATATATTTTTCTTGTATTTTGTTCATGTTTTAACCTCGCCTTCGCTCCTGGAGGGACAAAGAAAGTGGTGGATTGTTGAATTATTGGTTTTTAATCTGACAGCAGCAGTAATGGCTCCTCACTTCCCTCGTGGACCAAATCTATACGTTTTTTCACTGCATTGACCTTAAAGAAACTGAATGTTTAATCAGCTGTAATTACCAACCAAACAACATCATGTAGCTTTTGTTAATTATGAAATGAGGAGATTTTGTTGATGGGGGTCATGCGCTCCCCCCCTGCCCCCCCCTTCATTTCTCTGCTTCTATCCATCTTATGTATTTGCACCTTGGGGTGATTACCAGGGCGAAGGTGTGAAGATTTGACACTCGGCAGATAGATTCATTTACTGCCACTGCCGGACCTGGAGGTGATAATGAGGTTGAGGATTAAAAGCAGACAATCAGTCGGCCCGTGACGAGGGCCGCGCCACCACCTCCTCCTCCTCGACCGCGTTGTTAAAATATACTACCCCCCCACCCCACCCCCGTTTTTTTGCTGATCTCCCTGTAATTACACACTAATCTCTGACTCTGAGGGGACGAGACGGATAGCGAGAGAATCAAGGACGGAGAGGAGGAAGAGAGAGAAAAATGACAAGTTTGTGCTCTTTCACTTTCAGTCTTACTTGTTTTACTGGCCTCCTGAGCTGCGTGTCTGCGGCGCAGATGACTCTTTCTGCACGTCTGTAACCGTCAGCTGCGTTTTACTCCAACACAATGTGACGAGAGCAATTTTAGGCAAAGTAAGAGAAAGGAAAGACATCATGTCTGCGTCCGTGTTTCGATTCCGCCTGTGAAATTGTTCCCCGACAATCAAGTCAACCATTTCACCTGCTTTCTGTTTGTTGGTCTGTTTGTTGTTTTGTGAAAACATGCAGTGGATTTGAATGAAATTCAATGATGAAAAACAGGTGATTGTTTTCTTGGGTTTGGGGGTTTTTACATTTTTTAACCCTTTTTGTACATCACACCTGAACCATGAGCCGCAAATGAATCTCTTCCTGGTTCAAGATGAATCAGTTTTTTTTCACATCTTTAAAATTTTATCCAATCCTGTTCCTGTTCTGTATGAGTTTAAAGTGTAAGGATGACACGAACTCTCAAACAGTGTGCAGCTTCAGCCAAATTTAGACGACGAGTGTGCACCAACCTCACGTAAGGCTAAGATAAGGTAAGATAAGATAGACTTTATTTATCCCACAATGGGGGAAATTCACGTTACAGCAGCAACAGAGGTCAGAGGACAAGAAGATAAAAAAAATATTGCCCAAATGTTATATACCCTGCGGTAATTTACAATATATACAATACATACACACTGAGGCTGCATAATTTGATGGTGTTCTGCCTAAAGGTGGCGCTACAGCAGCATGAGTGTCAACACTATCACCACACAAGAACATTGATATTTTTTGACAGCATATGCACTCTGAGGAAAGATGGCGCCCAGTGGCCAAATGCTTAGAACATGCACCAGGTAACCACAAACACCAGCTCAGTCACTAAACTCAAAAACCTCGTGGTTCATAATGAATCAGCCGTTAAGTTGTGGTTACGGTCAGGTGACTGAAACACTTGAGGTTTGAAGAAGACGGTGGTCACGGTTAAAAAGAAGGCGAGCGTTGATTGCAGGTCTGTGGTTTCCAGGTTCATCTGCTGGATCTCTCCAGCACAGAACTGCTCTCATACTGTAGATGGAAACGCGCTGCAGGCGGCGCTCAGCGGCGACGCTGCTCGCCGCGGTCCAGAGGTAATTTAAGGCGAGAGGGCAGAACGAATCCCTTACTTAGACCTTAGTTATTTAATGCAACTTTTTTAACTTACGCTCCTGCTGCTAATGCTAGCATGTTAGTTTAAGTTTCAAGCACGTTTAGATTCCATACAAACCTCAGCACCCAGCTTCGTGGCACTGATCATATTTTGAAAACTTGGCCTCCGTGCAGCTTTTTGCTCCTTACTCTAATCAGACAGTCACATCTGTGAGGGGAAACATCTGATTCGGGACCTTTCTGCTGCAGCGTGAAAGCTGCCTCGGCTTCACCTGCGATGTTTGTTTATTCTGTGGCGTCAATGATGGCGCCTTGATGTTCCCATGATATTTGCTCTGCATACCCACGTCTATTTTTGGTCCTGAGACATCTAACACCATCAGCGCGCTCCTCCAGAGCCGCTGTGCCCCCGTGCGCCCACAGGCTCTCGCTGTGCTGTGTAACCATCCTGAGTTAACCTTTCCTGAAGGCACAGGGAAGCCCAGGCATGGAGCTCTCTTTAGCATAATGAGTATGTTCATCAAAGCCCTGCGATGTGCTGGATGGGGCCGCAGGATTCAGCAACACACGCACCCATCAACACACCCATGCTAATGTGTGTGTGCGCATGTAGGTGTGTGCGAGCTTCCTGCTGAGCTGGGAACAGGGCCACAGGTGATGGCGCTCCAATTTACACATGCACACACGCACTCATTTACACACACACACACACACGCATGGTGGCCCTGAGTAGCGGCCGCCCTCGGACCTCATTTGAGGATGAAATCGTTTGTGTGACCAAAGTGTCATCTATAATTAATGACCACTTGTGTGTAATTTAGAGGGATCTCACCTGTGGCCCTGTCCCCAGCTCAGTGGGAACACACACACACACACACACATGCTCAGACAACACAAACACATTAACTCAAGTGAACTTACACACATTAGACTCATACAGTAGTCGGGCTGAGGTGGGAAAATGAGTTAATGAGTTTCGCCTGATAATGACAAACTGAAGATCAATATTATTATTATTGATATCATTCAATGATGGTTGTAGCTCCCTGACGTCTTCATGTTAATATGATCGTGTTTTAAAGTCCAACTGAGATCAAATGGCACATTTCTTTTTATTTTTTCTATGTCAGATTTGCATTGGTCTGTACTCTCTTTTGAGATTATATTAGCGTCAAATTTCTGTATTTTTGGGTTTCCTGCTGCGCCCGCCTGTCTGTGCATAAAGTGTTTGCGTGAAGCCAATCAAATTATTGAACGTAAGACTTGAGGTGAAGGTTTGGCTTCAGAAGTTTGGGCGACACGATCAATTCAGGCGTTTTATACATAAATATTGAGACAAGAATCAAGAGTCTGAAGTACTTTTACCTCTCATGGAGCGTGTGGCCCCAACAACCACCCCCAAAAAGATAGGGCAGCCTGTGTGTGTGTGTGTGTGTGTGTGTGTGTGTGTGTGTGTGTGTGTGTTTTACCAAAGAGGCTGAATTAAAAAAAAAAAAGTCTTACACCTGCTCATGAACCTTCTTGTGATTGAGCCCAGAGTCCTGACTGAAGGACCTTTGAACACATTTCAAATATCAGTTAATAACATCAGTTAAAAAGCTAAATTGCTCATTAGCCTGTGAGCTGTGGCACATTAAAGGGTTAACCACAAATGTCAGGCTTGGTCAGGTAAGAGGCTGCATGTTGTGATCCCGCCTCGACGTCACTGCTAACACCGCTATCCTTGGCTTGTAAGCTAATAGCGCAGGTTTGTTTACACTGTGGGCCCCTGCAGGCTCAGCTGTCAATCATAATCCGCCAAGAAGGCTCAAGGGGAATCTCTGATGTACCTTTTAAGTATTAACAGTAAATGTTTGACTGCAAAAAGCAGTGGTGCATTTTAAATATGCTGCTGAACTGCTAAAGCGTTTGCGTTAGCGCTCGTCATGTCGCACGCCGCTACGGAGTGAACGTGTGGAGCGAAGGTGGAGGCACGCCTGACTGAAAACTGCTTTTTGAGGGCAACTCTCGAAAGCTAACAGAGAAAGATAATCGACTCGGCTGCGCTCTCATTGTAGAAACTGGCAGATCTGACGTCTCCCTCCTCACATGTTGCTGAGGTGTCAGACCCTCGATAAACACGCCGCTAAAACACCTGAAGTCTTGTAAGCAGTATGAAATAATTAACAGCATTGCTTCGTTGAGTTCATGTTGCAGAAAAAGTTATGCTTCTAAGGTGGAACAGTATCTTCTGTTTCATTTCAGCGTAAATTACTGCAGCTGTTAATTGTTCGACGGCTGTTTAACGAATCACACGGTGGAAGTTTATTCAATTACAGGAAACTGTACAGCGGCAGGTTGGTCAAACCACAGTATTTATACACGACAGAGAGTCCTTTAAGCTTAAATGTAAAACAGGAGCTCAAAGCGTTAAACTTGTCTTCATGTTCTTATATGACTGCGCTGACTCCAGCTGTTACAGCTCGGCTGGATTCGGTTTAGATGAGTGTTGGAGAAGTCTGTGTTAGATGTAACCATCATTTCAACAGTCTTATAAAGGCTTCAGTGTATTTCAGACCTGCTTCATGTTCAAATATATTCCTTTAAAAGCTTAAACATCCACTTGATTTCAGCCTAGATGTCAAGAAGACCTCGTTAACTGGATTAGAAGTGATTGATTAAGCAGATGTGCACTGGACGCAGCTGTGTGGTGTCTCTGCTGAGGACGGTTTGGTTTTGGTGGCAGTTTTTCTGGTTTCCAAGACTCCTGAGTACACGCTGGCAGCTCGTTAATGATCGGTGTAGTATCAGATACTCTGGGGCTGTACTTTGCTAATTACTGGACGCAGAGTGTTGTCTTAGCTTTATCTTTTCGTGTTTCCTGAATAAGCCCTGTGATTGACTGGTGGCCTGTCCAGGCTGTACCCGACCTCCAGGGTTCCTCCCTGGATTCTGGATGAACCCGTTAGAACCAGAATCCAGACTGCGGTTCGCTTTAGATGACAGCAGCACGTGGGATAAGATCAGGGAAAGATCCTGAGTGCTGCTGACTTTTTCTCTATCTAAATAGACCACAATCTTTCCCTGACATTAACATTTAAGTAAGTGCTGCCGGTGCCTAAACATAACCAGAAAAAGTTTAATAATGCTGCAGTCACTGTGAGTGGATAGCACTTTGCCAGACTGCCTGTTTTAGCAGAAAACAAATGAAACACGTTGGCAGTATCAACATTTCTGTGACTTGCCAGGTACGTTAATTAACAACATTTTGCTCTGTGGTTCAATATAAACATCATTTTTCGAGGAGACAGAGCTCGTCAGCAACTGAAGGCTTAATTTAAGATTAAATTTATGTCGTTTGACATTTATACACATTAAGAAGGGAACGTCGTCGGCTCTTTGGTTGGACCTGAACTGAAACGTCTCCAGCTGTAGCGACACAGCGGATGTTAAAAACTACATTTGTTTGCAGCCATCGTGTCAAAAGGTGAACCTGAAACTCGTGGACTGTCTTTCACTGTGGTCCAACACTACTCACCTTAAAAAAGTGGTTGTTTGTCTCTACATGTTCAGGTTTAAGTCCACCAGTGAGATGATTTCTGCCTCCACTTCAGCTCCGTTTGCAAAAGTAAAATATGGGAAAAAGAAAAATATTCGAGGTGTCAGAGCTCATCAGGATGAGCCGGTCAGGTTTGTGTTGGTTCTTAAAAGATATTTCATGCTGGTTTCAGTAGTTCTGCTCAAAGAAGAAAAAACCTCGGAATCATCGCAGTGCAACAGACAGAAATACATTTTTCAAACCGCTTGCTGCATCTCTGAAGGCAAGACGACGCAACTCAGGTCATTTCTCAAAGTGCCAGTCGCAGTCGGAGCGCTCTAGGCGGCGTCGTGTTAAACAAAACAGCGCATTGATGCAATGCACAGAGAGTTGGTTATGTCAATGTGATATTTATCACCTCTGATCAAGAAGAAATTAGTGTGAAGATAAGGTCGTAGATCATGGTGGGTTAGATTAAGTGTCAGAGGGGAAAAAAATCAATGGCTGTGTGCGTGGCGTTCAGTGTGGCCGGCAGAAAGTGCATCTAAAGGCGCCGAGGCCTCGGGACAGCCGCGCCGCGCCGCGTTGAAGCTCATCGCCTCTGACATCCCTTAATATGGCGGCCGGCCGCGGAGGGCTGATGAGCATGAGCGCGTGGTTTAGATTCAGGCAGTTTGAGCTCACCTCAGGCGCGTCGCACCTGTGAGTGTTGACACTTTCACAGAAGCCAGCGAGATGACAGATTAGCAGATGAGAACAAATCAGAGGCATAAGCGACGGGTTCCTGGTGTTTTCTCCTGTTTGTTATGTCATGTCAGTGAAAGCTGCTCTGAGCGAGAGGCATGGCTGAGCTGGACGACGTAGCTCAGTGACGCGTTCAGCAGTGCAACACGAGAATGAGCCAACTTCAGCTGAAGAAGAACACACACCTTTAAACTGTGGCCTGAGCTGTGCACATTTTCAGCTCAATATCATCTGCATATGTTGGTGAATCAAAAGTTCGGCTTTCATTTTAATTTGGCACATAGAGACCAGATGTTAGATGTGTATCTGAAGCTCTTTGCGTTGTCTTTTCTCTCAGCCACACAGTTTGTGTACGTCCTCTTCTTTCAGTTTTGTTTTATGATTTGTTTGTGCAAATAATCGACACCTCGGCCGCTCTGGAAACGTGAGCCACTGTTTTCTTTCTGTACGCCGGCTGTGACTACAACAGCTGAGCTCACATGCACACCGCTAAAGTCATTATTACAGTACGCTTTGCATTGATACTCTGCAGGTAGAATCACAGTGCGGCTGCTCTGACAGTCGTAAACCTGCTGCGTTCAGTTTGCTGCTGTGGTTTTTTTTTTTTCCTCCTGAAAACACAAATCTCTGCCACAGGAAATGCTTAGAACGATAATGAATGAACTCAGATGTCCTGGAAGGATGCAGGAGCTTAAAGTCAAAGGAAATGGGCACTTTATGTTCACTTTTATTACACTTACCGTAAAGTAAAGTCTTCCTTATCTACCTTGGACTCCCTGTTAATCGTAGGACAAGCTGGCCTCTGCTGAAGACGCCCCTCTCAGTCAATCTGGGGGAGTTTGAGTCCACTGTTCAGCATCGGCTGGCAGATAACAAACGACAATCCGATCCAGCCAATGAGATGCTCCTAATTACCTAATGAACAGGGACATGAGGTGATTTGTTGCCATAGTGCGCTTGTTAGGTTAAGTGGTGGGAATCGACAGGATGCTCAGATGTTGTCTCTTACCGTCTCTGTTCTTACGGCGTCTTTTAGCTTCCGGTCGTCCCGGGCGCAGTTTGGTTCTGCTGTGCTGTAAAAAACCCGGAGGTCTCGGATTCGGATGGTACTTTGTAGAGGATGTAGCCGTGCTGTAAAATCTGATGAGAATCAGTGGCTTAAACGGCTTTTTTTATGTCATTCTTTTAGGCAAACTCAGCAGGTGAAAGATATAAAAGCTTGGATCCTTGAGTCTGTCGCCTCTGATTTAACAGTGCACTCCTTTAACAGTCGGACTGATTGGGCCGTTTTAAAAAGATCATCATAATCAATGCAGCCAATGTCAAAACCAAGCACCTACTGCACATACACAGCTTGGCTGGAGATTCAGGTGTGTTATGCTAGTAGCGACTAATGTAGCTTCAAGCTGCTAGCCTCGAGCAGAAAGGAGGAGCGGGCTCCAGAGGTCTGGAAAGCTCAAAATCATCACGCCGTCAGATTTACTTATAGTCTTCAGACGCAGCTCTGGAGCCACAAGAGACTTAAAACACTTTTTTCCACGTGTTCCACACTTCTCCCCAAGGCTTTAAACAGGGTTTGATGTGTAAACTTCCCCTTTCTGATTGAAAGCAACGCAGATTTTCTCCTGATTTATTTGAGCAAGCATCTCGTTTTGCTGCAGACGTTAGCTGTAGCTACAGCATGCAGAACACACTCGCTGACTGTGGATGCGTGTGAGGAGTGTGTCCGTGTTGATGACAGCTAATGTCTCTGTGTGACTTTCCTCTAGTGCCTTCTTTTTTTCCTCTCTGTACATTCAAGTGGAGTCACAGGAGACGTATTTGCATTTCGTACAGATGTGTCTTCACCTGGCACCCGGAGAGAATCCATGTCTTTCCATTGACTTTGTATGCAGCCGTGTCACCTCTAAAACTTGATTTGTGCTCCGTCTAAACGGAGCTCCAGATGTCGAAGCTCTTGAATGTACCAAAAACACTAAAACCAGCTTCAGCAAAGGAGCAGCAGAGTCCAGACATGCAGCGTGTTGCCTGTACTCTATCTGCCTTCATTGTCTCATCAGTCACAACCACCAGCTTTGAATATGCTTTTCAAAGTAGCCGCCTTCATTTGTTTATTTGCAAAGTTGCCTGTGTTCATGCGCTCTCTCGGGGCTACCGAGCTTCCAGGCTGATGATGATGATGAAGATGATGGAGGAGATGCAGGGATGCGTTGTTGTGGAAAGCCTCTCAGCATGGCCCCGTCACCCTCCTGCCTCTTCCCACCTCCCTCTGCTCGCAGCATCCCTCTTCTATTGACCATGTTGCACATTATAAATCAACTGTGAGTTGGGCTACCTTGCAAGTACCCTAATGAAAGCTCATTTATAAAGTGGCTAAATGGTCCTGACAAAAGTCCTAATGAGGAAATCAATAATTCAGTGATTGTTACTCTTCTTATACTAATACGTCCCTCTTGTAGCGCTTTGATTCCAGCTAAGAGAAGGCCATTTTTTACTGGATTCAGTTCTGCGTGTCAGCACTGTTGTAGGTTTTTTCTGTCCCTGAAGCCTTGTGATGAATTGCGTGTTGTTGTCTTTTGCTTCTTGGAAAGATGAAAAGGCTTTTGCGATCGGTGGGACGCTGTGACGCCACTTCGATGCTGAGACGCCGCTTCCTGTGACGCACGTTGTGATGTCCCTCCTCGGTCTTCTGTTTTAATCTTCACTTTTCTGTTGAACTACTCGGCTACTCTGCCTGTCCTGATCATACTTCTTGCTGCTTTTTATTTTCAAAACAATCTCAGTGTCAGGACGTAGCTGCCCTTTTAGCTTAGCTCCCAGCCTAGCATCGCCCACCACCCTAGCCTGTAGGGTTAGGGTCAGGGTTAGGGTTAGGTTAGGGTTAGGGTTAGGGTTGCATTACAACCTTGCCAACTGGGCTACAGTGGTTTGTGTTACCTGTTCTACCTTCATAGATCGGGTGTTTCCACTAGACAGCAGTTGGAACACCTAGTAATCGGAGAGCTTCTGACATTGAGGAAGAATCAGGGAACTCCAGGCACGCCAACATTAGCTTTAGCAACAACACAATCCATATTAATGCTTTAGCATCGTCATCAATGTCAGCAGCAATAGCATAAGCATGAAGCAGTCAGAGATGACAAAAGAAAGCCGGGCCAGGATGTTGAGGTTTGCCAGTTGGCACTGATTAAAGGTCTGGTCTCTTACCAATGAGGAGTAATGATGAGACATACAGTAGGCTTTCTTCACTGAACCGCTTGTTATTGTAGTGAGCAGAGATTGTTGGTAGCTCGCCTTCTTCCTGAGGCCGACCCAACCTGCTGAAAGAGGACATTTTATTTAAGAATATATAGAGATGTGCAGCCTCAATAAGACCCTCAAATTTGGTCCATCATCTACTGAAGAGTTACTGATAAATGATTGGCTTCTGCAGCATCGTGTGGATATGATTGGTTTATGAGAAACACGGCTGTAACCAAAGGCTTTCTTATCACTCCACCGTGTGCTCTCGATCGTCCACCTGGTCCTTACCCACAACTTTTAGAGGAATTTGATCAATTTTAATTGTCGGTGATGTCAGTGTTTACCTGAACGAGGCTCCTGATGCTTTTGGTTTCGCTCAGTTTCCACATGAACCTCCTCACTCAACACCCTTGACTTGATTCCATCACGCAGGATGGAGGTTTCTGCTCTGACTGTCTCTCCTGTCACATCTGTGCTGTCAGATCACCTTCTTATGAAATTTGAAGTGGCACCAGCCTGTCTTTGTAATGTTGGTCCTGATGTATTTTTTTTCACACTGGTCCATCAACTTTAGCTGCACTTGGGCAGCGATTGCCTGCGGTCCCGGCTTCTTTCACCGCAGCGACAGGCCGTGGTGGAAGTTCAAAATCCAACCCGTATCTACCCCATTGCCCTAAGGTGTGCAGATGACCAAAAATAATTCCTCCCCATTTTGTTTTCTTTCACGTTTGATGCTTAACTGGTGCTTTGTTCTCGTTTGTAAGTGCTAAAGTAATAACGACCTCATGCTGGAAGGAATGTAAAATCTTAAATATGTCATTTTCCCTTCAATTCCACACTTCTTTCCAATCTTTAAGGTCTGCATTGCACTGTAAGACATCTGTTTGTATGATTAGCTGGAATTCGAAGACAATGCCGACTGCTTCTGTGATGTGATGCTTCACTAATAAAAAATAGAAAATATTATTACAGGGGCACAACAAATATTAATACTCCCAAACAAAAATAAGCTCTTTTATTAGTGCAGTCATGAGACTATAATAAACCGCAGCAGTATGTGGACAGATGGTGTCTCACCCCTGCGAGGTCATTGATCATCAGCCTTAACAATGGGAGTGTGTGCTGTAGGAAGCCCGGCGAGCAGCACCCCAGTCCTCTGTTAATTGCAGGGGCAGGTAGATTACCCTCTTACACCCCTCACTGGGCCTTAATGTTGGGCATGGGTACCCACTGGCCACCCCACGTGCCCCCTCAGATGCCTCCTTAACCGGCTTTAGATTCATCATTATGCTTCAATATGTGATTAATGAGCCACATTATGCATTCTTTGGAGATTAATGACTGTGTGATTTTGGTCAGCCGTAAACATTAGAGGTGTATTTCCTGTGGAGTGTGAAAGATCCTTTTTCTGAGCATGAACCAGACACGCGTACACCTTTTAGGAGTGGTCTTCTTTTTCCTTTTCATATAGGGGGCTATAGACAGAGAGGAGGAGATGCTGTGACGGCACAGGCTTCAGATTTTGATGTGGAGAAAACACTCCAATGTTTCCTCTTTTCTGGGTCCCTTTGCACTTCCTGTTGTCTTGTTTCTTTCAGAACAAAGAATAAGCTGTGGTACTTTGAGTTCGGCACTTCGGAGACCTTTTCGGCCACATGTAAGAAGCTCCACGACTTTCTGGAGGTTGAGGTAAATCAAACCGCGTTCTCTCTTTGAGCCCTATAGAAAAAGCAAACAGAAAGCAAACAGGAGCAAAGGAAGGATTTTTGAAAGTCGCTGCTTTTGTGAATCATCCTTTTATCCACTCTTTCATGTGAAACATTCTCTGTGTTATTGGGAACATTTGATTAAACCGTATGCGCATAAATGCAGGAAAGAAAAATGGTTAAAAATCAACCTTTGTTCCATAAATAGCACAAATTTGTCCTCGTTTCAAATTCATCTGGACAAAGTGTTGATGTGTGAAGGCTATCTGTGCACCTTCCCACCCGCCTCTCACTGAACCTCAGTTCAACACACAGGTAATTAGCCCTACACGACCCTGCTGTGTGTGATATTGAGTGATAATGAAGATGCTGTCTATACAGTTCATCTTCCCCCTTCTCTGAGCTATCCACACGGTGCACAGGTCTTTATTAATTAGTGCTTGTTAAGTACCTACAGCACCAGAGGAGAGCAGGTATGAAGAAGCATACTGGTATAGAATAATAGTATTATAATAGTAGTAGTATTATAATATAATAGGATTAGGCTTTTAGAGTATTACTGGCCTAGGAGAAGAGGATCCTGGTGGACTCTTTTCAGCTCAGTCGGATCAAATTGGTCTAAAAGAAGGCTCAGTGTAATAAAACTGCATAAATAGATTCTGTTGTTTGCTAATGAGTTTGAATTGTTTTGGGTTTTTGTAGCTGTTGCTAGCTCACATCGCTAACCGTCATGGAAGACGTGCAGTTAGCCAAACCTTTCCTAACTCGCCCCTCTGATTCTTTCTTTTATATCAAAGTGTGATGGTGTTACTCTGGACCTCAGCAGCATCTCCCTGGAGGGCATCGCCATTCTCAACATTCCCAGCATGCACGGCGGCTCCAACCTTTGGGGTGAGAGCAAGAAGAGGAGGGGTAACCGCAAGGGGGGGAAAAAGAGCCAAGACAAGAGGACACCAGTGCTCGACCCCAAAGAGCTCATGTTTGCAGTTCAAGGTAAGTTTGTTGGTAAAAACCCTGTCGTGAACTTGTCCCTAGAGAAAATAAAAACCCAATCTGCCATTCTGAAACACCTTTAGATGCAGAGTTTGTGTTTTTAGCCACGCTAGCAGCCGTGCAGGTGCTGAAGATCATGGTTGGTTTGCACTGTTGGACAATAATCGTGTACGTTAAACAGGTTTGACAATGTGAGACTCTTTCCCCTAAAGCTTACACCAGACACAGACCGTCTGTGTCCTTGCTCCTATCCGATGGATCAAAGACTAAACTTTAGACCAAACTTTTCCTGAGTGCATGAATATTTCACCGATGACAAGGTGAATCATAGCTAGCGGGTTTTGTTTGCAAAGAAGAGGTACAATCATGTCACTGTGTGGAACTGTCACTTGTGTATTAATGGTCCGTGCAGGCTCCAGTGGACAGGTTCAGTTAATAGGAGCGGACTGAGGGGGGTGTTGGGTATATCCCTGAATCCATTTACGTCAAAAGGAAGCCCGTCAATGGGAATATATGAATGAATGAGGCAGAATGAGTCAGCTGCTCTGTGCTAACTTATGAAATGCTGTGAGCCTCTTGACGGACTTATAAGGAAAAGGAAAAAGGGTCCGGAAATCTGTGGAAGAGGAAGCATCTAAACCAAGTGATAAAGGTGTTAATACCACCATGGAAAAATACTCAAGTATTACTATTAGCTTAGCATTAAAAGTATAGTAATTGCACTCAAAAGGTTGGTTAATCCAGCCTTCAATGGGATTGGATGAAATATTCAGTCTCCTTCAGGATGAAAGCTAACAACTCTGGCGCTAACAGCAGGTCACAATTTGAATTTGTCCAACACTTTGGCTTATAGCCAAATGCTAACGAAGCTAACAGCATTCCCATCAGCTTTACTTTGCATTTTCTTTCAGTTAGCGAATGTTAGCATGCTAATATGTTAAACTGAGATGATGAACATGGTAAACTCCATCTGCTGCTTCAAGCTAGTATGTTAGCATTGTCACTGTGAGCATGCTAGCGTTGTGATGTTAGCATTTAGCTCTCACAGAGATAACTCTATCTGTAGACTCACAGACAGTTGTTGTAAAGTTGTGAACATTTTAGGTTTAGGGTAGCTTAATTTTTGTTGACTTTTTAGAAATGTTTTCTTTTACGCTGAATGCAAAATGGTCATCAGCTCCACGGGACAGGACTCTTTCTAAAGATTTGCGTCTTTATCATCTATCATGTCCTGCACATTCAGCTGATTCGTGTTCTTAGGTTTCATGGTGAGTTGCTGTGTTTGTACTCGGGCATGAAGTGGATGTTACGATCAGTGTCGGGCTTGAAACGTGGCGAATCAGTGAGGATCTCCAGACGTGGCTGCCAGCGATCCCTTGTGAGACTTCAGCGGTCAAACATGACTGATCTCTGTGAAGCTTTATTTTGTTCCTGAAGTGATCCCATTTCCTTGTTTCCTTTGGATCTCAGTAGCTGTTGCGCCTTCAAAGAACACTGATAGGAAAGCTTGTTGAACTCTGTCAAAACATGGCAAATTAGTCCCTCATTTACAGTAGCAGCACATACTGTACTTACTTGAGAAAACAAGAGAATTTATCATAAATCACAGCAAAGGCAGCGAGGGAGTTGAAGAAAGAGGAAAAACAGCTCAGTCGTAAAATAATCAACCCAGACCAAACGCAGACGAGTGCTGTCGCATGTTGGGATGCTTATAACTCCCTAATGTGATGATGTGACTGTCAGATGGAGGTACAGCGCGGTGCAGACGGTGAGGGAGATAGTTGATCAATTCAAAGCCCAACCTTGCTGCGATGAACACTCCATTAATCCCCGAATAAAAATCAATCCATTTGGTGTTTGTGGTTGGAAAAAAAGGCCGCCGTCTGATCCCGGGAAGCCACTTAGTTTGAGAGGGGAGAGTGTGTGTGTGTTGTCCTGCGCATGTGTGTCTGTTTGTCTGTTTATTGATGTGAATGTTTTCGTGTGTGTATGTGTATGTGTGAGTGGACGTCCTTGCGGAAGGTGCCCTCAAGGTGAGCAGCCTAACTTGTCAGATCAAGAGAACTGCGTATTTAGAGGTAAACTCAGGAGTGCATTAACCCAGAGGGAGCACGGCCGAGCATGACGCACGGATCAAACTGTTGGCAGAGGTTATTTTCTGTGTGTGTGTGCGTGCGTGTGTGTGTGTGGGTGGGTGGGTGGGTGGAGGGTGGCTGGGGGATAAAAAAACTCTGACCTTTCGGGAGCTGTTAAATCGTCCCGCTGGTGACGCCAGGAGACAAGCCCCTCAGGTGGAAGGGAATGGCTGCGGAGTGAATTATTTAGAATGGGGACTGAGGTTTTTGCAGGGAGGGGGGCGTCCATGTGTGGGTGGAGGGGTTGATGCTTGGGACTGATGCCCCGTGACAAGCCCCATGAAGCTTTCATTGGAGGATCGGCCTCCGCGCGCCCTCCTCCTCCTCCCGCCAGTCCTCTTTAGTTTTACTTTCAGCTGATCGGCTCCCGGTCCTGCTCTGCTCCCTCGCCGTCCCTCTTTCATTCCTCCGCCCTCACCCTGTTGCTCCACATGTGTCAGGGTGCAGCCGGCGGCCTCGACAGGTAGTTGTTTGACAGTGACAAGGACGTCGTTTCTTATTCCACGGCCTGAAGAAGAAGACGTGGCTGAGAATAAAGCCACGGCGCTGCTTTTGTGAATCTCCCATATGGACATTCATTCATTTGACTGTCTCACCACTCTGCCTTGTCACCTGTGTGTGTGTCTGTGTGTGTGTTGTGTGTTTATCGCAGTCAAATATTGTCTCCATCAGCTGAGTGAGGCACATAATGTTGATTGTAGGTTGGATAAGGAGTGCTTCAGTTTATATTTGGCCACAGGCTGCTTATCTTGCGTGTTAGCGATTCGGCCTCCGTCTCGTGTAAACGTGTTAGCTTGTCTCTCAGTTTGTCTCTGGGAAGTAAACATGATGGCTTTTTCTATATTTGGTCTCCTTTTGATTATTGTTCAATTCATTTGGAGCTCTAATATAAGAAATAATGCTTAGTGCTTCATGAAAATATAAATGGAAATTCACCAACAGAGCATGCTGGATGAAATTCAACCCGCTCAGACCTTTATTGAAATCACATGTCTGCAGTTAACATTCACTCTGAGCTCCACTGCTTCAGGTTTTGTTCAAAACAAGACTGTGTGAGACACTGTTTTGGGAAATACGAACGGCAATTTGTGGCTTTACAGGTGCGTTTGTGGGGAACTGTCTCTTTATGGTTCTTGTAGGATTAAACAAACAGGATATGAGTTAATTAGTGAGCTTTAGAGGTGTTGTTAGGCAGATTTGGACAGAGCCAGGCAAGCTGCTTCCCCCAGACCTCCAGTCTTTATGCTAATAGAAGCTAACAGTCTCGTGGCTTTTGCTCAGTACTAGAAGATCTCAGCCTGCTCAGCTCAGCGTTAGTTTGCAGCTGTGAACAGGGTGTTTGCATTAAACTCAAATGTAGTTGTGTTCTCAGGTAGGATTTGTTAAGAGGTCGATTAGAAGTTAAAGGTTATGCCTCAAACATGCCGGTCAAACACGTTTAGTTGTGTTTTTGTTAAACCTCCAGCGGCTGCAGGGAGCGCTGACCTGGTTGTCTTTGGCTCCGTCGTTTTCCGACAGTAAGCACTCTTGGGTATACTGAATGTTTGTAGCCCCAGGCAACAAGGAATCCCTTTCGCGGTGGTGACGCTGTCCATCATACGTGTCAGCGTGGGCGTGTGTGAGCCGCTCGCATTAACGTGAGAAGTCACAATGGGGGGAGCAGCTTTAAAGCCCGGAGTCAGGAGGTCAACCTGCTGGGTACGCACACACTCCTCCACTCCGACCCTGGAAAGCACTGCGCTCACAGCCCGGCAGCGAGACAGGGGCGGACGCGTGTCCATCACCATGGTGACAGCTGGACACCACAGCTCGGCAGCGACAACAACACCTCACGACAACAGCAACATTACCCGCGACACTCCTTCAGGAAACCAGCGCGGCTCGGGTAAACATGACAGCGATGGAGCAGCGGCGGTGACAGCGAGCTAACGCGCTCGCACGCACCGAGCGCCTAAAAATGGGTCTTAGTTTCAATTAGTGTCTGTGCGCTCCCAGCAGCGAGGCAGCAGCTTCTTAATTTGTGGAGGGACGAGTCGATGGAGAGTCGGAGGCAGAACGGGCCGCTGAAACAGATGGGCCCTGCGTGACGCTGGGCTTCCAGCAGGGGCAAAATCAATGCTCATAACTGCAAAACAGAAGAGAAATTAATAATTATATTATCACAAGATTGCTCTGCATTGCCGGTGCAATCTAATTAATAGCTGTTCTGTTCGTAGCTTGTTGTTCTTGCTGCCTTTTTTCTTTTTTTTAACGGTGAATGTTAAATGTTTCAGGAGCCGAAGGCGAGGAACATCACGTCATGTTCTTTTATTCATCCCCACTTTCCTGCTCTTTTTCTTCTCTCCTTCCTCTCTTCCTCAGTACATTTCCTTCATCCCTCACTCCTCCCCTCACCCCCTGTGAAAGTCTCTCAGTTGTAAGATGACATCAGCAGCATTCAGGGGCAACAATGAACAGAACTGTTGTACTTATTCATGTTGGATCGTTTACTGAAAGGTTTTAACGAGCTAAACGTGGCTCAAGCTGCAGGAGTTTAGGGCTGATTATCCTCGATTCACCCCTCCCAACAATCGAAGTAGAAGTCTGGTCTGGGACCTTGGATGATACTGATGACCCCTTGATTCCTGCATAAAAATGCATTTTGGCTGAAGATGAAGAAGAGGAAGCTGGAAAGAGCAATCGGAGCTCAGTGTGGACACTGGAGACACGTGCACACGTAAAGTGAGATCCAGTCTTAAACCTCGCAAACTGCTCACAGTCTCATGATTATGTCGGTATGTTGGTGCTGCCAGCAATGGCAGACATTCTAGCCCTGGCGGCTAACATTAGCTAGCGTCCTGTAGTGAGTGATGCTCTGTTATTATGAACTCCTTCAGCGTGTGCACGTTTGACATCAGACACTGTGACAGCAGCAGCTCTGGTTGACTGGACTTGAAGTATTTAAAGATGTGTTCTTGTGTTTCAGACCTGTCTGACCAGCTGCTGGAGGTGGTGGGGCTGGAGGGAGCCATGGAGATGGGTCAGATCTACACGGGCCTGAAGAGCGCCGGAAGACGCCTGGCACAGTGCTCCTCCGTGACCATCAGGTCAGTATTCAGATGGACCAAAACTCGCTTTTTCTCTTGATTTTGGCACTTTTCTTATGTTTTGCTGTCTTTTTTGTTAGCATTGGGTTATTGAGTCAACAATAAACAGTTTTGGCCTGGAACCTGTTATCACTTCCTGTCAGTTTAACATGTTTTTTTCCATTAACAGAACCAGTAAATCCCTTCCAATGCAGATCGATGGGGAACCCTGGATGCAGACCCCCTGCACTGTAAGTCATTAAATGTGTCCACTGTGTCACACACAGGTGGTTCAAGCAAAGTGGAGCCAAAAATATTAAGCAGTGACACAGTAATTAAACATTATTAACCTCATTCTTTGCGTATACTGCGTCATGTATTTACCACGTTTGGACAACTGTAATGTTAACACATGCAGTACAGTTACATTACTGGACCACAAGCATGCAGCGCCTTGCAATGAGGCTGATGCTTTGCAACTTGTGACAAATGAAAGAACGTCATCCAAACTGCAGAAAGGTGTCAAATTCAGCAACAGTTTAGAACAAAGTTATCTGACAGAGAAAAGAAAGCTCTCCTAACAAGTTTGCTAAGTGAGGGTTAGCAGCTGTTAGCTTGTTAGCTCAGCTCGGTCACCAACAGCAACAATAAGTTCTTATAGTCTTGTAATTGTCCGTTGCTCTTTTGTGGAACGTGTTTTGTTCCAACAGCGGTCATTTTCATCGTAGCTCCAACTTCAACCTGAGGACTCCTCAGCCAGAACACCTGGAAACATCTGCATGGACTCAGTTAAGAGATGTACTCCATGTGGATCATCCGCTCCGATGTGCTCGTCATGTCTTTAATGTGCACACACAGAATGCAGCAGGAGTGTGCTGTGTTAGGAATTATGTCCTGATAATTATTTTGGGATTTTAATCAGCAGTCCTACAGATTTCAAGTCTCACAGAATGACTGTGATGGATTTAAAACGTGATCTTAACTTGCATGACTTTACTCTCTGCACAGTAATTGATGTCATTATCATGTTAAATGTGCTGATCTGCAGTACATGTGCAGTTTGATGTGAAGAATTAAAAAAGACAAGTAAAAACACATTTAGTAGCACAGTACTGCATAAAAGATTTTCTAACAGCATAACGAATATCAAAATTCAGCCTTCATTAAGATCTTAAAGGACTGGTTTCAGGACAGAGGACAGATCGAGTGCAGCGTCCGACTCTCGCTTTTCTCCCACAGATCGTTGCTTTGGGTTTTTTGTGCAGGTATTTCTGATAACAAACACTTAATGTTGTGAGTCTTACCTCTAAGCTGCTTTGCGTCTACATCTCAAACACGTACTTGGACAAGTGTTTGCCCTCTGTCCATTTTTCAAAACTAAACTCCTCAGTTCGCGTTGATTGCGGCTGTGTTTAGCTTTAATTACAACGCCACTACAGATGAAGAGCTGCCGCCATTTACATATGGATCGCACAGGCAAAGCTAAAAACCCAGTGCATGACAAAACGAGGAGGCTGAGAGAGCTCTCGTGTCTGCTGGCACAACTCAGCAGAGCAAAGTTCGGATCCGACAATACATAATTGTGCTGCAATGATTTCCACGGTGGGTTATTCATACTGTATGTCGGAGCTGAATTTGAATCAGTCGACCTGTTAAATGCTTATAAAAACATCACAGTTGTTGGGATGTTAACCCACTAATTATTAACAACAACAACTATGCAAATGCGCCTCAGTTCCTCTGCATGCATAACATATTTAACACCATCAAACCATTTGCATTTTGAAGCGACGTATGACATGTATCACTGCCTCTTTGATAACTAGGTCTGAATTAACGGCTGCAAACTGAAATTTTACTGCATTTCCAGAAGTAATTCTGATAAAATCTCACCTTGTTAAGTCTTAAATCAAATGTCTTCATATGTTTTGTCTTAGTTTGGATGATTTTTGATGCCTTGGTAGTGCGTTACATATATAATTAATTTCTTCTAATCGTTTTTAAGAGACATATTCCTCTCAGCTCGGTCTATTGATGCATATTAATGCTTAATGTTGTATCTTAAGAACTGAGCTCAGTGATTCTCCCAGTTTACTTCAGGTATTCCTTTAGATCTTCCAATAAAAAGGTTAGCATTTTTTGTGAAGTCCATCTGAAACATTGAGCTCAGTCATGTTTAATGGTGGCAGAAAACCTACAAAAGCTGGTAATTGCTCCCGAGTCAGAGTGCAAGTCCAACAAATGGCAACTTTCCTTTGAAGTCAGTGTGGTGTCTTTAATGCAGATGGTAGCATTTCCTCTCCCCATTACTGCGTTTAGTCTCTTAGTGCAGCAACATAATGAACTATATGCTTAATATGACAACCCAGTGGCTGATATTTGTTGTTCCATTGATCTATAATCTCAACCTTCAGCAGAAAAGGCATCATTGTTGGGAAACAGGATATTGTCAGATATTACACCCATGAAGCCCATTCTTTACCATGATGCACCATAATGTATGTTACCATCCGTTATCAGAGACATGAACCCCGGGGATTCTCGAGTTTGTCACATTAAGGACCCTCAAAAGTACTCTCATAAGCCAACAGACCCCATTTGACAAAAACCCATGTGGGACCATATGGGAGATTTTTTGTTGTCAAAGCTTTATTGTATCACGTTCTGCAGGGAGGTCGCAGCGGGTAACATGAAACTGTGGCTACTAACGTCATTGTTTGATGGGGATGAATTCTAGTGATTTCAATCGCAAGTAAAATTGTATTCATACATCCTGCACCTGCACTCCATTGTGCAGACTTATGGCACTTGTAAATTTGGCTTGATGCCACCAAGACAAAGCAGATAACAGTCATCAGTTTATCCTGTAAAGCAGCAGCCTATAACCCCGCTGAAAAGGAAGCAGTGTGAAAGCAGACAGAGCCAAAAGTACTGCTGACTTAACTTCACTTAATGAATATTCAGCGCTGATATGAATCCTTTTCTTTAAAAATGGTCAGAAAACAATGAAAAATGATCATCACAATTAGAGACCGACAGTCCAAAAGCCAAAGATTTTCCCTGATTCATCACACTGGTTTCCAGAAGAAATCAAACAGCGTAAAGCTGTATGTGTCTGTGAGCCTTGACTACTAGCACTTAATACAATGACTTAAAGGTATTGTGACCTTGTTGTCCGTGCTAGCAGCTGGTCAGTTCTACATTTTGTCAGGCCACTGCTGCCTACATGCACAGGAGGCAAACATCAAACAAGCCCAGTGTACCTGAATGCTATGAAATAGCAGTCTGCGGTGGAAAAGATCTGTTGGGCCAAGCTAGCTACGTATCCAACCTGATCCGACCAACCAACCTCGTGACGTAGCTAATGACGCAAGAACAACATGGCGGTGCACAACTGCTGAAGGAAGTAGAAAAAAACACATTGTGATTTGTTTACAAGAAGAAAAATGTTAAACTGCCAGCTAAATTCTTAAACACTCATTCCAAATAATCCTTTGGAAAATAACATAGTGGAATTTATATCTTATGGACCTCAATGAATGTCATAGCCTTACCCTATTGCTATATGGCACACAAGGTTTGGGTGCCCAGGTTATAAGAGGGTGTCCTAGTCAATGGTAGATTTTCATACCTTACGTACCATTTAATGTTTCTTGCAGATAATTTAACTAAAAAAAAAAGAAAGAAAGAAAAAAGGTCTGTTGGGCCACAGATTGCTGAAACAATGAGGAAAAGTTGCACACAGAAAACAGGAGACGGTTCACCGACAGCGTTAGCTCACTGTGCTATTTCCTAACACCTCTCTTTGTCATGCAGCCCGTCCAGCAGCAAGATACACCGACCTAAATCTCAGCTTTGCTTCTTCCCAACACCAGATTCAGATCGTCCACAAGAACCAGGCTCCCATGCTGATGGGACCGCCGCAAGGCCGAAGCTTCTTCTCCTCCATCGTCAGACGAACACGCACCGAGAGCAAAGACTGATCCGTCGCGGTTCACGACCTTCGAGTCCTCACGAGCATCTGCAGAGCAAACGGTCACGAGCTGATCATCACTCAGCCCGTTCATGAAGGGGGGGTCTTTGATGCCTGTTTGATAGCCCAGCGCACAGTAGCAAACTGTAGGTTCAGTATGCATCACCTGCAGCACGGAGGCGATGGGGCCCTCGGTTCATCCCAAACGAGGAACTGACGCTTTGGTCCGCAGTGTGTCGTGTAGTTCAGCTCCAAAAATACGGAAGCTATTTCGGGAAGTCCAGTTTTCTAAACGTCTGTTTTTATTTTTGCTGTTGTGATCTGTGCCACGTGGAAAAAAAACCCCACAGATGAATGTGTTTTGTGATATGATGTATTTATTTATTTATTTATTCATATTTTGCTGCTGTTGATGTTTTCTAACGTTTTTTTTGCATTTGCATACCCCTGATGCATGATGGACGGCGGACGAGGTCGCTGCTGTTGAAGCTGACATATCTGGAGTTTGCGGCTGATGTTGTTTAGTAAGAAGTGAAGTTTCTTTGCTCAGCGTTTCGTCGGCGCTTCACTCGTGAATGGCTTCAAGTGGTGTAAAGACAGAGAATCACTTTTGCTTTCTGTTAATGGTTCCCGCGAGTCATCCTTGTCACGTTTTGATCTGCTGTGCTGCCGCTCCGTCAGTGAAAAGATTCCGAATGATTATTGATCTTCATTAAAAATGCATGACACTGTTTGTTTCACGTCGCACGAGAGATTTCCAGACAGTTTGACCAATTGTGGACGCACTTTCTGTTGCATGAGAGATCGAGATCTGTTCTGACATGATCGTTTTTGACAGTGCTGCTCAGTTTAAGCATATCACACTGTACTTTATCTATAAGGTGGCTGCATTTTTATGGGATCCTGTGTGTTTCTGAACAGGCACTCAGGTACTTTTCAAGTGAAAAACAGTGAAAAGGCGACAGAAGAGAGTCTAGTGCTCAGTCAGACTGTATGTGACTGCGTAGTTGGACGTTCACAAGAAGCAGTTTGACCTCCTCTGGTCATTGATTTGCTCTGATGTCTGCTGTTGAGTGTTTACAGTCCGCTGCGCATAAAAGCGCACATTAACCAATTAAAGTCTAAATACAAAATGACTATTGACATATGTATTGTACAAGCTTGATTTAAAGAATCAATACTGAAAATCAATCCCATCCAATGAATACAGTTTTCAGAGGCGTTTTACAGCCGCTCGTGTGCACATGCTGTCCACGAAATAACTCCATTCATTTTAAACCTCTTATTTAATTGAAGAGTCTGCTCATACAAACAAATGGGATTGTTCTGGGTGGTACTGGTGGTGATTTAGTACATTTCTGCATTTAAATGGTATTTATCTCGTTCAGTCTCACCAAAGATAAATACGCACATCACTTGAGAATCTGGGGGATTTGTTACAGACCCACCAGTGTGACACACACCTGATAAATGTGTTGTTTTTAACAGAATTGCTTGTTTTCTGTGAAGAGGTTTAGGCTCGACTCTTTCAGTCTTTAAAAGTGCCATCACCCAGAGGAGACAGAGGTCTGACGAGTCTCCATCTCTTTGCTTTGTACTTCACAGCGTTTGTACAGTGAGGTTGTATTTTTGTACACAGTCTTATTTATTTTTCCGCTTACTGCTCCACTCTAGAACTCACGCCATGTTGTTCTGCCTAAAGCAATTTATGCCTGCCAGTGTTGACTGAGAAAAGCGATAATGGAAATAATAAAAAAAAAAAAGCCTTTGTTGTTTGACATCGTGTCCTGATGCTATTTGTACACAGACCTTTGACCCCCTGGCACACATTACACAGATACTGCAGCTCTTGTGCACAGTTATAGCTCAGTAGCCTACAACCATTGATAGTAAACACTTTATGTATTTCGTTTAGCATCTTTGGACATCTTTCCATTTAACATTCAACATTTGGAGTAGCCATCGTGCTGTTACATTTGTATTCCACCCAGAGAGGAGACTAGCTTTCACTTTATGGTTAACTAGGTAATTAGCCTAGCTTGCTAGCATAATTTCCATTACATGTCATGTGCAGCTCTCACACTCCTGCATTATACAAAGGGTTAGGGGTCTACTGGGGCTAATGAATTAACTGTCTCTCTCTTCCATGGATCCAGTTGTAATGGAAAATAAGTGTAAGTGTCAAAACTGAGCAACAAGTCAAAGAGTAACACAGGAAATGTTCACATAAATCTTACTTTAGGACAAAGCAGTGGCCAACAGCATTGGGTCCCATCAGCTGGGTGGGAAGTGAAGTGATACGATGCCCAATCAAGCATAAACTACACCAGTCAAATTAAAAACCAACACCAAACTACTGATTTCTTAACAAAAAGATATTTCAGCTTCAGTCAGACTTTCAAGACACACACTGCCGGACCTCACTGGACCGGCAGTGTCTTCAGAAAGTCAACTTTTCTGGACTTTTAAAAGGGAATCTTTCTGTCCTGTTGTCTGGAGTGGCACTTGGTTTACTGCGTGTCTCCGTGTCAGATGGGTGCATGCCTGCACTTGAACTGTGTTTCTTCGTCCTCGAGGGGGTTCAGCAGGAGTGACACAGTACTTCACTTCACATCCACTTCACCCGCCTGGTAATGGAACCCTGCCTGGATCCAAGATGGCATCAGCGTGACCACTGCTGACTTCCGATATGTCCGTCTTTCAGTCAGGTGTTTAATGCAATGGTAAAGTTCCCTCTCAGGGGTTTATCCTAGATCCTGTCCGGTATCAGTGCAGGTTGATTGTTGTACTGTAGAAACACGTTTTTCTAATCTATTTACTTCCATCACTTACCCTCAGAGTTCTTAAACCTCCACTAGCCATACTAGTTTCAGACATAGACTTGCCATTAAAAGCATGTGGGAAAAAACATTGTTTTATCTTTCTTAAAATGATAAGATGCTTGACTATTACCTGCTGTGTAGTGAAGATTCTGAAGGCAAAGTTCAAGGAACATTAAATAAGTTTATATTTTTTTAATGATATATGATTATGTGTGGCTATGTGCAGACTTTTCTCCACGTTCATTATCAGACTGTCTTCTCTAATCTTATGTTTGCTGCCTTTGGTCATTTCTTGAAGGTTTCTGGTGGTGTTGAACCTTTATGGGTGGAGAATTAAAACAACAGTAAGAAAGAAAGTAATGAAATACGAGTCAAATGTCTTTATTTATCATTGTCATTTATTTTCCATCTTTAACAAAGGAGGTATTCTTCTTCCACGATGGACAGACTCAATGGAGGCAGTAAGCAGTGTACAGAGTAGACAGAAGTACCATGAGTAGAATTACTATATTGAGAGACAGAATTACAGTAATGAAGCAGCTCTAATTAGTAGCTATTGTGATGTGAGAGGGGTCACTTCTGGGTCAGTTCTGCTCTGGTTTTAATTTGTAATTGTTTTTATACAGCCTCACATACTGTTTTTCCACAGCTTTAGTTAACATTAAACAGCTAAACAGCAAAATATCTTCCCCAGGAGCTGGTGGGGACCAAAACAGAGTTAAAAGGAGAGTGAATTTAGGTGAGGTGAACAGAAACCCGACACCTTAGAAATATTTATGTTGACCCATGTCTGCTCTGCCATATTTTAAATGTTTGATTTACAGACTGTTAGGTAAACTAAAACTGTAAACAAAAAAAATTCTTGAAGGCTTCTGGATGGTTTCTAACCACAAACACACAAAGTGCTCAAAGAGGAGGCCATTAAAAAGGCAAGGCGACCAATGAGGAGTCACATCTATTTTATTTATACAGCCCAACATCAAAACCTGCTTCATAGTGCCTCAAAATGTTTAACACAGCCTGTCCTTTGACCCTCTGTTCAGACAAACTCCACAGAGAGACCAACAGACAACAGATCCGTCCTCTAGGATGGACAAACATGCAGTAGGTGTCATGGAGACCGAGGCAGCTTTAACAGTAAGGAATGACACAATAAAGTAAGTAAAGATTAAAATCATGTGTGATAAAGAGAGGAAACAGGTGATAATATTAAGTCTGCTGCTGTAAAGTTTAAATGGCCATTTTGGAAACAATCACAAAAATTGTGGTCAAGCTAATACCTGCATTAGCATAGCTGACTTACCCAGTTAGCTAGTAAACTAGCCTAACTGTTCTGCAGCTAAACTGCTGGCCTTGTGTTCAGTGTTTTTATATATATTTATATTTTTATTTTGAACTTGTTGCCAGTTAAAATTATAGTTTTCATTGCAAATTATATTCAAAACTTTATTCAGACATAGAATTATAGAAGAATAGCATTATGGGTCAACATAATCCCAGAAACTCTGGTCAAGCTAACATCTGCGTTAGCTGAGCTGACTTTATAAGCTAGCTAGCTAGTTAGCTCGTAAGCTAGCCTAACTGTCTCGTGGCTCTCAATAAAAATAAACTGCTGGCATTGTGTTCACATGTTGTTTTTAGATTTTTATTTTGAACTAGTAGCCAGTCAAAATTATAGTTTTCATTATAAATTATATTAAAAACTTTATTCATACATAAAAGTATAGAAATGTAGCACATCTTAGCTAACAGCCCATTGGTTGTGTGCTTTGTTAGCTTCCTTGTGTTTATGTGAATACCTGCAGGATTATAAATAAGAAAAACAGCCTGATAAAACTTTAGCTTTGAGTGAGGACACTTCCGTGTGTTGGGGAGCAGCATTTGTTTTTTGGGGAGCCCTCCTCAGCTTTCCGCGGTGACCTGCGCTTTACTTCCAGGTCAGCGCCTTCTGCGGGTCCGCGGCACTCCCAACAATGTATCCCTTACAGGAGCGGGGAGAGCTGGCGCTTCGGCGGGTCCCTCTGGAGGCTCTTCAAAACACAGTTTCCATGGACACAAACTTGACCGGCAGAGGAGTGAGGAGTGTGTTTGTGTGTACACACTGTGTGAAAACCGGAGGCAGAGGAGAGGGTGAAGGCAGCACTGTGTGAGGAGGGGGTGTGCAGGTGCAGTTTGCATGTGGAACTTTGAAGAGCATGAAAATTAATGTTTAGGTTTGACTGTTTTCTGCTACCATAAGAACAAACTTAAAAAAAAAAAAAAAAAAAAAAAAGCGCATGACACTTTCATGCTACCGTCGCCTTCTCCGGTGTTCACCGCCCGCAGCCGTGCGTGATTGACTGCCAGCAATCTGATCCAGTGAAAGACATTGACAACCAATAGGAAGCGGAGTGCGGCTTGTTTCCATGGGAGGCCCCGGGAGGCGATGCCAAGCCGCTAGAAAGCAACACGGTGAGCGGGGAGAGGCGCAAGCAGCAGCCGGGACTGTGGAGATCCTGCGGCCGCTCCGTGGCTCTCTGCACGCGGACGAAGGCGAGTTCACCAGGTAATTCATACTTCATCCCGTGCTTCATAAGTTAATTCTGCCGTGTAAACCATTCCGCTGCGCCCTCGAGCTCAGCGCGCTCCACGTTTACGCACGAAATTTGCCGATTGTCAACTTAACTTTGCAGCATCGCCGGAGGTGTTGTCGGTCCGAAAACAGTAGAGGCTCCTGTACTGTGCCTTAATGACTGAAAGTCGCTCTTTTAACTCAGGGCGAGGTGAGAAACCGTGAGATCTCTCTCTGCCTGATTTCCATCCATCTCGCTTTTTGAAGGGTGACCGGACAGGAGACTTTGCAGATCGCTCGTCAGTTAAAGCCACAGCGGCGCAGAATGGATGGATTTCACGACCAGCAAGTGCCTTATTGCAACTCCAAAGTGAGTGATCACTGACCCAAAAAACATAAGAAATCAGACAACAGATCTCCCACATCAGCTGTTATTGTTCCTCTCTCTCATACTTTGTGTTTATCTTGATCTCTGTCTTTCTCTCTGCTGCTGCCAAGACTCATTTCTCCCTCAGGGACCATTTAAGTTTCGTTTAATCATCAAAGATAAGCAAGGTGCCCACTACACTGTGCACAGTGCGACTGGCTGTGCACCACCTTACAACTTTTTAATTACATCTGATGAGTGAAGCAGGGTCAGGCTTTAGAAGTGTGGAGGCATCAATGAGGCTCTTCCATTTGCTCTTTCAGTCGCACGTGTGCTGCAGCCAACAGCAGGTTCGATGCTCCAGCCAGGAAAACAAAAAATTGATTTGTGTCTTTTTCTTTTTTCTTTTTTTTTTTTGCAGAAGCTCCAAGAAAAGACGACGAGCTGCTCGAGGCCGGCGCATGACAGAAAGAGAAAATTCATTAAGTCCGACCTGGCTCTGGACACTGAAGGTAGGCAGAGGGCAGAGGGAGAAGTTAATTTCACGGCTCCTAAACATTTAGCAAAATTCAATTGGTTTGTGGCCACCTGTGCTGCTAACTACAGAATCTCAATTACAACACGGCGGCCTGTGATGATTCTCACAAGCCTCCGTCAGTGGTCAGAGACACAAATTGACTTGTTATTAGCTGCTCACGTGCCCGCCGAGCTCCAGCGGCTCTGACAGCATATCAGCCCGCCATAATGAAGCCAGTTGTTTCTGATGCTTCTCCCGGGCTTTGACTGTGTTTTTCAACTGCCTTCAAGCCTTGTTCTCTGCTTCGGTTCCCCCCTCCAGAGCTTTTCCAGGACCTCAGTCAGCTGCAGGAGACTTGGCTGGCAGAAGGTGAGTGTTTCAAATCTCGAGCAAGAAAAAGGAGGAGAGATGGGTAAAAATGGATAGGTTGTGAGGGGGGAAAAAAGCTGCCTGGAGTTACTTGCCTAGCGTCGCAGTCCAATTAAAAGCCTGTGTGGAAGAGGCACCTTGTGTGTCATGCATACATTAGAGACTGCGAGCGAGGGGTCTTGAGGGAGACCGAGGAGGCTCTACCCAGAGAGTGTCATCACAAATTACCAGGAGAAGGCTCTCCGACGCTCACTGTCTCTTCTGCTTTTGGCAGGAGCTAACGCGCTGCACGCCAGCCGCCACCACCTCCACCTCCACCTCCACCAGAGCTCTGCTGTAGCCTACCAGCTCCCTCTCTCACTCCCTCTCTCCTCTGCTCCCTCTCTCTCTCTCTCTCTCTCTCTCTTTGCCTCCTCTCAGCACACCTCTCTATCTTCTCCAGCTGTACCATCACCTTGTCTTCTTCAATTTCATTTCTTGGCGGCAAACAAAAAAAAATGGATCTATAATTTTTTTTTTTTTAATCGCAGACTTCCAAACCACCAGAGTCTCAGTCTCTCAAAGCGACAGTTGATTTTTTTTTTTTTTAATATTTGTCCATTTCTTTGCTTTTTAATTGATTTTTTTCTCTGATGGCAAGACTTGCTCATTGTGGTCTAACTGAGACGTGATGCTTCAGGATTTAAGTGCGAGTGTCCTCTTTCCACCGTGTCTGCAGCACCGAAGTTTTGGTTAGTGGTGAATATTGCTCATCTTTTCTTGACTTTTCGGTGTTTTTATGTGCATGTGCATGTTCCACTTGGTTCCTTTGCCTGACTTTTGTGGTTGCATCTCACTAGGGAGCAATTTGTTTTGATTATTGCATGCAGTCTGAAAGTTTATACCTCAGCAGAGTGCAAGTTTCGTATTTTAGAGTGAAAAGTCGGACATTTTCAGAGTTACTGGGAGTAGTTTTTGATTTGATCTGTCAGAGTTAAACCAGAAATCCAGACAGAGTGAAAGATGAACAGAGGGAAGTCATATATCTGATTGGAAGGAATGATTTGAGCTAGTTTTAACTTGTGTATAAATTTGAAAAGTAAAACAAATGGCTGGTATTTTCTCTGCAAATGTGCCAAAGCGTTGGAGAAAAATCTGTTTCTTTTATGCACTTTATCACAACAGTGAGTGCACCTTCCCTTTATGACACTGTATTATTATACACACACAGTGTTTAAGAAGAGAAAAACCTAATTATTTAACGCAAAAAGTTTGCGTTAATTTTTAAAAATTCATTTTTAAGTTCATGTGAAAAATGTGACGCTGGTGAAAAATCAGCTTTCATGTGTGAAATTGCTGTCGGGGTTATTTGTAGTGCTTTAACTGAAATTTGGATGATTAGAAACCATGAGAACACCTGCCATAAAAAGGCACAAACATCAGCCTTTTTCAACATTATGCTCTTTTATTTGTGCAAAACAAGCCAATCAGGATTTGTAATAATTAAATTTCTGCTTTTCTGTCTTTGCCTCGCCACAATAAAACGCCAAGCTGCCCCCCAAAAATACCTGTTTGAGCATATGAGTGAGTGCTCGGGCTGTAGAGCCATAATTCTAGCTGTAAAGTAGAACTCTCAAGTGCGGAGTGAAATTGAATCAACTTAAATACATTTTTTAAAATCGGGATTGAGCCGTCATACGTCGCCTGGGACAAGTGTCGGGAGGAATTTTAGCTGGCACCCTCGCAGGTGAATCATTCATACGCTCCATCTATTCTTCAGCACGTTTGAAAATGCTCGCAGTGCAATCCAAAGCTTTTAAAAAATGGAAAGTATGCTTTGAAACAGTCGTCGAGCCGACTCTGAGCAGCAGTTAGATTATGAGGCGGCGCGCCGCTCACCGCAGGGCGTGTAAAAGAATAAGACACGATTTTAATATTTCAGGATCCAAAGTGAGAAAAGAGACGGCGGCGGCTGATAAGAGGTATTACTGTTAAAGATTACAGTTCTGCCTGTCATGGATCAATGTGATGATGTACGCTTCCAGAGTGTACATTTAATGAATGACTTCCTGTCCATTAAGATGAAAAGGAATACCTCCCCATTTCTGAGATTTATTAGTTCAGGTAATTGGAACAAAGGGGGGAATTATGAGAGACGGACTGAATTTCCGACTGCGAGAGGTTGAGGGGCTTCGTCAGCTGACAGGCGTGTGTTTGACACCCACAGACCACCTCTGCCCTCCACCTCCAGCCCGCTTCAGCGGACTTATTTAAGCACCTTATTTAAGTCTCCTTCTTTAGCGATTCATCACTTTAAGGGCACTTTTTTCTGGCTTTGGGCGCAGACACGATGTTGAATTTGTTTAAAAGTCGAGCTGGCACGCGGCGCTGGTTCAGGAAATACCTCCAACAGCCTCTCCTGCTCAGGCCTTCGCAGCGTCTCCCTTTTCATCCTCGCTCCTTGTTTCCATTCTGCCCTCCTTTTTTTTTTTGTTTTGTTTTGTGAATGGCGGCAGGTTTCCAGCTCTGCCGTTCTCCCCAGGAGTTTGTCGCAGGGATCAGCTGGCTCATTCACAGACTGAGGCCGGTGACTCATCCATCCTCTACTTCCTTTTGGACACACTGCTGCCTCCTTTTTGTTTTTTTTTTTTTGCTTTATGTCTCATCTCTCCTCTCTTTGTCTCTTTCCAAGTGAGCTTCTCTGAAGTTTCTGGGAGTTTGTGTCGTAATGATGAGATGAGAGCTCTTTGTTTCCGCCCTGGATTCTGTATTTTTGACGATTGTGCTGCTTTGGCAGATTCGAATGTTGTGGTTTTGAGCACTGAAGGGAAAAAAATCTGATTAGAGTCAAAGTGTTTCCTTTATATTTGTTTTAATATATGATTCAAATTTCCCTGTCATGGCCCTTTAAGAGAGCACACAACAAAGTAGAGTGAAACACCAGAGTAGTAGTAGTATTTAAAAAACTTCACACATCGATGGCTTGAGGTAGAGCAGATCTGGAGTGAACCCATCGCTCCATCTTTGTTTGCTGTTCTCTTCACCTGCTTGACATTGTTGGAAAATATGCAGCAATTTCTCCTCTTGATCTGTTGATTGTTTACTCTCCTCAATTCACACCTCTGGCTGGAAAAAAAAAAAAAAACGTCCCCGATCATATCACAAGCGACAAAAACGGGAAAATCAGTGATTTTTTTTGAAGATCTCCAGACATGTGGAGACATGTTACTGATGCTGTGATAATGAGGATCCACCTCATTGTGTGTATAAATAGACGTGCTAATGACACATTTAAATCTCCTTTTGCTTTTCGCCAGAGAGAGTCGAACTTGAGGGACGTGGAGAACTGTCACCGAGTGTAAATACGTGTGATATAAATATGTACATGCTTAATTGGAGCCGGAGCGGTGCAGGCTTCATTATTTTAGCATTAGCCTGAGTGCAGGGGCGTTCGAGGCGCAGGTGAAGCATTGGAACAGACCTAACTCGGTAGGTACAGGTGGATTCACCAGTAGGGAAGAAGCCAATTAGATACTGTTAACAATGGGTGTTTGGCTGCTGGCAACGAGTGAGAGCCGAGGCTGCCGAGCAGTCAATGGACGAGGCGACCTCAGGAAGTGGAATGAGGAGGTAGACGGTCACCGAAAGCAAAATATTATGTCCCTCACAGGCTGGCGTTTGGTGGAAAACACAGTTCATCGTACAGCTTCTTCAGTAAATGATAGAAAAGACATCATTTCAAGGTTATTCTGTACGCTCCTGTTGTCAGATCTGTAGTTTTTTTTTCTCTTCTGAAGCCACGAAAGACTGATTTTATTAAAACAAGTGATTAATTCTGATTCTGGCCAATCTGTTTTAATACAACAAGGCGGATTGTTGCACTAGAATCAAGAAAAATACGATTTGATTCAGTTGAATTTAAGCCAACTTTGACCATAAGTCCGTAAAGAGCTCAGAAAAATGGAAATGTCAGCACCTACAATTCAAAGAGAGCTGGGCAATCTTCATCTGCTGAGGAAGAGCGTTTAACACGACCGAAAGCTCCAGAATTGGTACTAAACTGACTTTTTTGTCAAGAAAAATCATCTCGATTGTGTTTTCGTCTAAAGTTCTGAAGACATGAGATTTAATCGTCGATGAAAACGACTCGACGTGGTGAATGTTTTTTGTCATGACTGCGAAGCTGCTGCAGCACACAAAACCTCAGTACACATTTTTTTCAAAACAAACACGGCCGTCAAAGAAAGTACCTCTCGCCCCGATTTTGTGTAAAACATATTTTCCTCGGCTGTGTTTAAACAAAGCCAGGATAGGCCAGCCGAACGTCCCAGGAGGCCGTTCGCCAGAGGAGTGTGTTGGACTGCAGAGAGCTGTGATCAATGCCGCGTTGTCCATCAACATCAGAAACAATCACTCCCTTTCTTCTTCTCTGCTTGTGTCTTCAGCTCAAGTTCCCGACAATGACGAGCAGTTCGTTCCAGACTTCCAGACTGAAAACTGTGAGTACGCGACCACGCCGCTCTCCCTCCGCGTCTCTGTGTGTTTGTGCATGCGTTAGTGTCAACATCTGTCGTGGGTTTTTTTTTTTTTTTTTTTTTGGTGTGTTTGTGCTCGGGGAGAGTGCATGTGGCGGTGTGTGTTTTTCCGTGTCTCTCAGTACCCTCACCTTTGCTCGCACAAGTGCTCTCTGGAGAGCTGCAGCGGTGTTGCGGGTCTGCAGACAGGTGCATGGGTGGGGGGCTCCTCTGTCTCTGTCTCTGCCTCTGTCTCTGTCTCTGCCTCCCCTCTGCCGCTCCCGCACCTCTCACCACCACTGAGATATTATTGCACCGTGATTTATTTGCATAAACATCAAAATATTGTGGCAGATTTTTTTCACGGGGTTGAAGTGATATTTTTATATCCAGGTGGGCCAAACTGCTGTCAATTGATGGCTGTTTTGCATTTTTTTTTTTTAAATAAAATCTTTAAAAAAATGCTCCTCGATGACCTTTTCCTCGAAGTGCTTTTTGTGCAAACCATCCAGTGTGGTTAGATTTTCTAAATCAGGCAGTGTAATATTAGTAAATACTACATTTATCCTTTTCAGCTGAAGGCTTGTTGGCCTCCTGGTACACTCCCCGCTCTTCAGTGGGGATTTTACAGCATGAAAGCAAGCATGATTTATTTTCTTTCTCCTGCAAGAGAAAAAAAAATTCCATTTCTAAGAATACTCCCCAAGAGTTTGATAAACTCCTCCGGTGCCCGGCCTGAGCCGAGTGTAGCTTCGCAGTAATAAGGACGAGGTAGTACTTCACCTGGTTGTGCACGGTGGTTGCACAGTGACTGGTGACTTGGCACGGCCCACTTCTGGAGGAAGATGTGCCAAGGTGGGGACAGAAATGGAGTGAGTGGAGCTCAGTGGGACCCGGAGCGAGCACATGTCTTTCAGATGAGCCAAAACGCCCATGAAACTGTGAGAAAAGACGGAAAACAAGTCTTCCCAATGTCCTCAACGCCCTTTAACCTGCAAACAAAGTTGGAAGAAAGACAGAGTCTTGACGAGGAGAAAAGGTCGTGTGATTTTACCGTAGATTCGAGCAGTCAGAGAAAACATTTGGGGAGGATGAAGCAGAAATGGGTCTGGCATTTAACTGGATCACAGACCTTTTAACCCCTTGCGAGCCAGATGACAGCCTGAGATCCTCGAGCTGGTTCCTGTTGGTTTCCTAGATTAAAAACCAGAGGGGGGTCTGCTTTTTCTCTCTGCCTTTGCCATCAGTTCTCGCACACCTTGAAACGACCGACCTGAGGAGCTCAGGATGAAGAGAACAGGCTCATCCTCCTCAGCGTCCCTTTAAATCTAATGGTCTTTCTCTAATTTGGCAGCTTTAGTTGTTTGTTTTTTTTTTTTTTGAGGCTGATGAATATTTTTAATAGATTTGTTTGTTTGGAGCCTTTTTTTTTTTTTACTGCTCCACAAACCGAACTGCAGTTGTGAGGGTGTAAAAACAAAGACTCATCCTCCTGTTTGTCCTTGAAATATTCAGATTCTCTCCATTATCTGAGACACAACAGTAAACTAAAGACCCGACCACTGGGTGTGAATTAGCTCACCCCAAAATCCAACATGGAGGAGCGGCGCGGTTTACAGCGGAGAACCAGAGGTCACCGAGACTGTCCCGTTGTCCTTCAGAGGTAGCCAGGGTGGGTGGCCACGGTGGCAGGAGACTGCTGACCATCTGAATTGTCCTGTTGGCAAACCTGCAGCAGACTGGAGAGCCACTAACAGATGGCGGGAGGGTGAGGGCACCGTGGTTGGGCGCTCGAGCAGGCATCCCAGCCGGCAGCTCTCCCATATGGATTTCACCGAGCCGAGAGGTGGAGGAACGGGCGGTGAGATAGAGGGATGGGGATGGAGATATAGACAGCAAAGAGGGGAGCGGGTGGAGAAGGGCAGCGAGGGTGGAGGTAGTTAAATCTCATGACTGCAACAAAGCAGCTCTGGTTTGTTCTTTACGGACAGAGTTTACTGTTTTCTCCTTATTATCATGAAACAGTGAATAGATCCAGCTATCAAGTGTTGTCTGCGCATCCAAAGGCGGAAGCATCGCGTTGCTTCGAGTTTTTTAAACATCTGTGGTTCGTCTTTGAAAGAATGCGCTCGAGGCGATACCGTGGGCGAGTATTGATCATCGTTGGTTTTTATCATTTCAGCGTTTGTTGACAATAAGAAACATACAGAATAACAGCAGGATTAGCCTTTAAAATAATTCTTTAGCCTATTTTGTTGATTTTTGTGTTTCATCCTTCACATAAGCATTAACTGATTAGTTGTACATGATGTCGGCATCAAATTTAATTTGAACCAAGTGTAAACTTAACTAGTTTTAACTGTATATGCTAAAAAAATATTTTTAGTGGTCGCTTGGTTAGCATTAGCCAAAAAGTCATTGGTCTGCTTTGTTGTTAGCCTGATTGTTTGCTCGCTAGTTTGCTATCTTTGCTAGCTAGTTGGTAGCATTAGCAAGGAGCCATTTTTTTTTAAAGTAAAAAAAATTATGACCAGAATTTAATGAATTGCAGATTCTAATTTTTAAGAATCTGAATCCATTAAAATATATAAAAAAAAAACATGTATTTAACTCGCGTACCACAAAAAACAAGAATGGTCCCAAACGTTAGTCTGAACGTTGTTTCTGTTTGTACTCATACTGCATTTTGAAGGAGCTCCTTCTTAGTTTTACACCTGCTTTAATGCAATTTACGGCAAAATCAAAGCACGTTTTGGGATTCTGAAATAAAAAATAGAAATAAAATAGAAGGAGAGACAGAATCTGTGTTGAGGAGTTGTGTAGCGTCAAAGGTAATATCAGAAGAGCAGCTTTGAAAGTGTTATTTTCCATTTTTCCGGCCTCTGGAGAAGCTGGCGGTTTCCCTCAATGTCGACTTCGCACTCTCCGTCCACGCAGCACAGAAGCAGCATGTGAGCGGCCTCGAAGCGAAAGTGTCCTCAGGCTGAAGGAGGAGAAAGGAGAATTTTCTTTGTCTCAAACTCCAACACAGATGCTTACCATTAGCATAACTTAGCAGGGAACGAAGGAGTAGAGGAGGTGTAAAATGAGGCCACACGTTACCAACAGATCTGAGCCTCCATCATTTAACAGCAGAGGCGAGCACCTACAGTAGGTGAAAATGGAATGGAAGGTTTTTCGCTGTTGCCAAAAGACCTGTATTTTTTTTATGAATGGACTGGAGAAATATCTGCCAAACGCAGGCTCTGGTTCTGCCAAAACACACAATTTGTACCTGAGAAAACACAACGATCGGGGCCAAGAGTTCTTTGATAATCTAACGAAAGGATTGCCAGAAAAACGGCAGCTTAAGTTTAATGATCAGGTCCGAGTTTTGTAGGAAAATGTAAAAACAACTAAATACAAACAAAGAATTGTGTGTGACCATATTATTTATTCCATTTAAAGCAAAGATTTCTATTGAATCTCTGCAGCAAACACCAAAGAAAATCAGAATATTTGAGTTAATGGCTCAGAAGACAAAACAAAAAAAAACAACATTTGCATTCAGAATAGACCCAGTAATTGTTCTAACTGCTTCTTCTTTTAAACACCCCACCATCTTGGTTAATCAATATGTAGATAATGAGAGCAATCAAGCAGTGATGGGCATGACATTCTGGACTAAAAAGGAAGTCTCTGTTTCAGTCAGAGGCAATGCCCTCGCTATTGATTTGTGTACCTTGGCACCCCGCTGACGAAATCTATTGTGACATTTCCATTTCTAATTTAAGGCCCTGTGCTGCAGCACACATGAAGCTATCGTTAATAGCTGGTGTGATGCTTACAAAGCATTTTTTATAGCCACTACTCATTCATTTTATACGTACATTGACCCAGAAGTTGATGTTTGAAAGACATGTAGACCAGCTTTAGACCAGATGAAACCAGAAGAAAAAGCACTAAATGTACGTTTGTTGTAGCAGGTAATTAAAGTGACACTGATTGTGATCACCACAGACAAAACCGAGGTATTGTTTTGACTCCGTAAGACCTTAACGAGGCTCTGCCATGCCAGCGTCGTCAAAGGTCTCCCCTCAGGAAGTGTCTCTTTGACCTCCGATCGATGACCCGGAAAGGTCAGGCCCCCAGCGAGGGCTGCGAACAACCCCTGAGCTTTGTCATGCCGGGCCCGTGTGGCCCATCCCCCAGGGGCTCTGCTGTGCGTCAGATGGGGTGTTGGCAGATCGACCCCTGCTCGTACGGCAGCTGTCAGTCAGCCGTGAGAAAACTCCCCAAAACATCCTCGTCTCTCAGCTCCTCGCAGCCTCAGAGGCCTGCAGACTGCGGCTGCATTTGAAAGAAAAACACTCCCAAACCGCAGATTTGACTCTTTTGGGTCATCAGATGTCCAAATGTTTGTGCTTTAGTTGGACCGGGAGTCGACGGATTTCCTTTCCCCGTTCATAAATTCAGTGTTTTTAACTCAGGAAAAAGGTTGTTTCTCGGCCAGAAACGCCGCCGCTTCGTGTGCAGCCGCGGTGAGACGGCGATTGGCGAGGCAACCCGAGCCCGACTTCGTTCTGACTGACCGGGTTTTCGTCAGAAGCGCAGCCAATTGGATTAGCGTTGATCATGACTTGAGATGATGGGATGTTAATCAGGACTGATCAGGCACTTAACAGCCCCTCAGATGCACCGGGCTCACTGTGGGGCCATAGGTAGAGAGCGCAGCCCCCCCCCCCCCGATCAATGAGCCCTGTTGTTGTCGTCTGGAACGTATTGACAGCCATCTGAAAGCAGATAGAGCATTTATAGGAGCTCGCCGCACACCCGCTTTTATGATTGTCATATTTCACCAGCAGAGCCCCCGTCAGGAAAATGAGATTTGAAGCGAGTCGTTTGTGTCAGTGATGGACTGAAATGTCAGACGTGTTTGTGGACGGACGCTCAGTTTTTTTACTTAACTAAATTTATCCGTCATGAATTCTGTTGATCAGTGTTGGCGTGTACACATCCATACAGGTACAAGTACTGGTATCTGTACTGCAGTACGGTGGAAGAAAGCTGCTGCATGTGGGCTTGACAGCTTCGTCCTTTTGTTTCATATACTGTCTGATCTAATGGATAAAGGACCGTTCAGCAGCATTTTCTTCCCAAAATACGTTGATTTGATTGTTTTTGTTAGTTTTTTTTGTGAATGGTTTGTAGGAAGTGACTGAGGAAAGAGGTGGAGACTCAGCTTGACATAAACAGCTGCTATTTCTAAAAAAAGGAGTTGAATTTCAGTGCAGGGACAGTGTAAATGCATACTCACTCCACCAAGAAACATGCAAAAACGCTGAGCACGAACATGAAAACCTCCTTCACGCCTGCTCTCAAAACCCACATTATCTGATACCAACCCGCTGTTTGACAGGGAGGCGCTTCATTGTCATCACGTTTCTAAATTAGCTTCTCTCATCTGTCTTCCTCTCGGCGTTTAGTGGCTTTCCACGGACTGCAGCTGAAGATCAAGAGGGAGCTGCACAGCCCGTGTTCAGAGCTGAGCTCCAACTGCAGTCAGGACCGGCCCTTCAAACTCCAGTATGGAGAGAAGTGCCCATACGTCAGGTGGGCCCCGCCAAACACCTCAAATACACAATTTATATTCTACACTCTCAGTTTATTTGGCATGTTTGGATTCATCTTCAGCTGTGAATCTTCATTTATCTGAAAATAACTTTGCAAACACTCTAACATTCCCAATTATTTTTCTTTTCCAAGTAAATCCAAAGCATGTAGTCACAAGCTCTCGAGCTGATCTGATTTGTAGTTCGTGACATTCAGTCTGCCTCAAGCTCGTCTAATGACCTTCTGTGCGGAGAGCCGTCGTGAAACTGTGTTGCATAAGTGGTGAATCATATGTGTGATTCATCTGCTCACCTGGTGACCTCTGCTCAGAAATATAGTCTAGCATTTGGCAGAGCTTTGCTTTACATCAGAATCTCCACAGTGTACGCCAAGAGGTGGTTCAACGTTCCTTAATATATCCGTCCACGTCAGCATGTGTCTGAGCTAACGTATGATTTTAAAGAAGTATACTGTGTAGGACGAATGTGTGCCAAACGAAACTTGTTTAGAATTATACAGATGATATAGGACACTTGTGCCAAACTCCCTTTGAAAATGTACAAATTTAACATGTTTATAATAATACAGATAACATAGGACACTTGTACCAAACTCCCTTTAAAAATGTACAAATTTAACATGTTTATAATAATACAGATAATATAGGACACTTGTACCAAACTCCCTTTGAAAATGTACAAATTTAACATGTTTATAATAATACCGATGATATAGGACACTTGTACCAAACTCCCTTTAAAAAAGTACAAATTTAACATTCATAATGCTGCGGATAATTCAGAGGGAATCGAACCCCCAACACCGGCACGACTAGAATCCCATTTGACTCTTCTGTCTACCGCAGTGCCTATGAGCAGAAGCAGCCTGCAGGAATGAAGCCCTCCAGCCCAGTGACGCCCCCCTGCAGCACCCCAGTGTCCCCCCTCCATCATGCCTCACCCACGGCGGCCCCGACACCCAAACCCGACAGGACCTACGCTCACATACCGCCCTCGCAGCCGCTCCCTGACAACGCCTACTCCATGGACCACAGGTACTGCCGCCCGCAGCCTTTTACATTTACATCACATTTACATGTGGGGCTTTTAGCTGGCGGTTGTACTCAGAGAGGATTCTAATAAGGTCACAGCAGATGGAGATCTGAGTTTTACGTACAGCGGATCTCATTGGCTGAGAGAGCGTTCAGTGGGAGGAGCCAAAAAACTGCTATCTACAGGGCAGGATTCCTGATCTAAAGGCAGTGTTTCCCAAACTTTTTGGCCTGTGAGGCCTTAAAATAAAGTCCCGTCATGTGACCCGTCATGTAGAGAAGGGCTGGATGTCTCTTTTCTGTCGGTGGCAGCGTGTTCACAGGATGCAGCAGCTGAGTTTCTCTTGTAAGCTCTGTGTTTAAGTCAGCTCAGATCACAGTCGTTATGTTCTGTCAGTGTACATGAAGTTCACAGCCACAGTTTGCTGTAAACAGATTTTATCTGTCATTTTACGGGACAGATTTTCCCACGTGTTTCTTAAAACATGGGTGAAATATTCATCCGTTCATCCTCTGTTCTGGTATTCCTTCTTCCTTTGCTTAAATTTCTTATCTCATTTGAGAAGTTTGTGAATTCATTCTTGACGTTTGGGAACAAAAAAAATGACTTTTGGAGGTCAGCAACGGCACCAGTTTGACAACCAGTTCACCATTTTTCAAGAACAAATATTGTCTGGTTTGAGCTTTTCACTTGTGAGTATTGTCTGATTTCTTTTTCTTATGCGACACTGAAGTGAATATTTTGTGGTTTGGGGCAATTTGAAGATTTCAGGAAATTATGATGAGCAATTTTCTGATTAATCAGGAAAGCAAAGAGGTGGACCTCTGAAGTCACACTATTTCTTATTCTAATGACTTAAATGCATCAGATAAGTTAAGAGGTGTCATGTAATGTGTGTTCTGTCGTTCTAACGTTGCATTCAATGCCTTCGTTCTCTTCTGAAAACAGTGTCAGAGTAAACAAAATGAAGTTTCTCACTCTGTGTCTGTCTGATAACGTCTGCTCTGATCTTCCGCTCCCGCTCAGATTTCGACGTCAGCTCTCGGAGCCGTGCCACTCGTTCCCCTCCCCGCCGATGATGGCTCGGGACGGCCGGCCCATCTACCACAGGCAGATGTCGGAGCCCAACATCCCCTTCCCTCCTCAAGGCTTCAAGCAGGAGTACCAGGACCCCCTGTTCGAGCACCCGGCCATGATGGGGGCACCGCTGCCCCACGCGTACCCCGCCTCCATGATGATCAAACAGGAGCCGAGAGACTTCACCTACGACTCAGGTGAGGGCTTGAGAAAGTGCTGTTGTTTGGGTTTTACCTTGAATTTCTGTGGTAAGTGAAAGCAGCACGAAGCAACAGCAGCGTTTTTTTTTTTTTTTTTTTTGTTTTTTGTTTTGCTTTTTGCTGCCAAAGCGTTATCATTTCAGCAATGGGAGAAGACACGGGAGGAGGGGGTGGCGTTTATTGAGTTTGCCCATTATTAGGGCCGGGGATCTGGTTGGACTGGGTGTCTGCGCCGGTCGCCATTTCCTGTGGTGCTCTAATAGAAAAGGGGGCGGGGGGCGGAGGAGGGTTATGCCTGGTCACAATCCAAAATCCGCCCTCCCACGCTTGTCCGCTCCCTTTAGTTACAGAGTAAAGGGACCTAATCTCCAGCCCGCGGCCTCTGCAGAGCCCGAGGCTACATCAGGACATGAATGAACATACGGCGGACTGCTGGCTTCATTCACAAGGGGGACGGAGAGGAGCCCGGAGAGGCAGAGCCGGAGGAAGGTCTGTGTGACCGGTCAGGGAGAAAGGCAGCCTCTTCCCATGACGATGAGCTCGAGGAACACACTGTGGGCCTCTCTCTGCTCTCCGTCGTGTCAGGCTTTCTTTGTTTTCCAGCAGCAGCTCTGCAGATCTTGTCAGGAAACTGTGGAGCAGCGGAAGCTCGCGTTTCAGACCGAGCGCCTTTTAATACTTGTTTCTGACAAACTAGTGCAAGCGACCAGGCTGCGGCCTCAGGATTAGCTCTGCAACTGACGATTATTTTTATTCATGATCAATCTGTCATATAATTTTTTATCAATTGTTTTCTCTAAAAAGGGCAAAAAAATATGAAAAAAGAAGTTCCTGTCGTCCAAACTGAGGTCTTCAGTCACAGCGAGAAGTTTGTTTTGTCCAGCCAGCAGTCGGTGTGTCAGTTTATAATAATGTAAAACAGCACGTTCTCACATATAAGAAGCTTCAACCAGTTGCTTGATAAATGGCCTAAACAGATAATCCATAATGAAAATGGTTAGCGATTCATTTTTTAGATAAAGAGGCGAAGCTGTCGTTTGTTTCGACACTCGTCGGGATCTTAAATGTTCACAAAGTAAATCACACACACTGTGCAGTCGCAGGAGCTGTAGTCTTTTGATGAAGGTAAATGAGTCACAGCATAAATGAAGCAGTGCGGTCCAGCCCAGAAACTCTGTTCTGCAGATGTAAGAATGCAAAAATCAGCATTTTTACATTTCTTCAGTGAAAACTGAACACAGAAAACAGCATCCCCACTAAAATCCTCACTGTACTATCTGTGGATAATTGCAGTATGATTTTTATTTTACACATCTTTGCAGTAAACTGCGCAGGTCAGAGCACACTGTAAAGATTCTGAATAAAGAGACGGAGGCGGTGTATTTTGCTTTACAGTCTTGTCGTGTCCACTGCTGTGCATCCGAGATGGAGCATCAGAGTGAATTTATTAGCAGTCACAGTGGAGCTTGTTGACTGGAGCAGGCCTGTTGGGAAGGATGGGAGGGGAGCTGGTAATTTCATTAGCTGCAATTTCCTCCACAAGCCCATTACTTTGATGAAGTTCAGAAATGTTTATGGGCCTAAATGAAGGGCCTCAGTCTGTTTATTGAACATTCACTTTGTAACCTGTTTTTTTTTTTTTTTATCACGAGCCGCGGCCATGATGTCTGTGTTGTGGGAGGTTCTGACATACGCAGTAAAAATACGAGTCAATGTGCAGTGTTGTAAAGCCGGGGAATGCTGTTGTACTTGTACAAAAGTGAAAGTAATTTTTAGAGGATTGTGCGATTGTGAGGGTAAAACAGTTTTAAAACCACTGATATTTACACATTTAATTTTGAAGCCCCTGAAAACTTGCCTTCAGTTGTTCATCTCTGAGCGGTGGTGCAGGAAGTACTTTTACTTAACAGCTGGTTTTTCTGCTCTCTGCTAGCGCTGTGAGCTAACGTCAGCGTCAAACGAAAACACAGCTGCAATTACTGCTTATGACCAGCGGTGTCGCCAGAGAGAAAGATCTTTACTTTAAGATGGTAAACATGGAGCCAGCCAACGACTTCATATCCTGTCTGGAAGCTTAATCCACAGTGAACACATCGTAATTTATTACTGTATTTGTTTTTGAGTAAAAGTGTAGTACTGGCTTCCAAACGTAGCGGGGTAGAGGGTACCTCAAAGTTATACTTTACTTAAGTGTTAGTTGCCTCCATCATCTGCTTCGCTGTGTTGGTGCGTTTTGATCAGATTTGATTGACAGCAGCTCTGCAACATAAACAAACAAACAACCGTCATCACATTTTGACTTGCTAAATGCTGATAGGTGCGTGAAAATATGTGACATCATCTTTTTCCAAGTGAGCCCCGCCCACTTCAAAGCGGTGAAAAGAGCGGAGGGAAAAAACAGGAAATGAACGTGTTGAACCAGAAAAGTGCTTTTTAAGGACCTTTAAATGGACGTTTAGCTGTGTTTAGCGAACGCGCTGCAGTTACACACCATCCAGAGAGAAAAGAGAAAGAAACTAACACCTTCAGGTCCGTGTAGTTTTGATCCAGGCTTTATCTGGAGCCCTCGAATCACGGCTAAACTTACATCATGTCAGCTTGTGTTTTCACTCGCCGGCGTGTTTTATTCTGGAGTAAATCTTCCTCTGAGTGGAGGCGCTCGGAGCGTGTACGAGCGGCGCGATGCAGCGAGCTCGCCTGTGGCTGGGAGCCATTGTGATGCCGGTGCTGGAGGCCATGTTCTTTAATCAGAGCCAGTGGTGCATTGAGTGAACAGGCTTTGACTGCTCTCAGATAACTGAGATAGTGTTCTTAATGCTGCCTTCGGGCCCTTTAACACCCACTCTCCCACTCTTGCCTGGCTTTCAGCAGAAGTGCCTAGCTGCCATTCTGTCTACTTACGGCAAGACGGCTATCTGGCTCACACTAACAGGACTGAAGGTACCGACGATGATTCCAGTGAGTGTTGTGATGGTGCACTTTGGATTTTTGCTCAGTGTCATATCAAACGCTCCTTATTTATCCCGTTTTCCAGGTTGTATGTTTGACAAAGTGGTGAGGCATTTCTACGATGATACCTGCGTGGTGCCTGAAAAGGTTGAAGGTGAGTCCTGGCTTCGTGCGTCGGAGGCTTTCAAACGCTGCTCTGAAATCTGCTGCACGTGCAGGTATGCTGAAACGCCGTGTGTGTGCTGCAGGTGACATCAAGCAGGAGTCGGGCCTGTACCGCGAGGGCCCGTCGTACCAGCGCAGAGGGTCCCTGCAGCTCTGGCAGTTCCTGGTGGCTCTGCTGGACGACCCGTCCAACTCCCACTTCATCGCCTGGACCGGCCGCGGCATGGAGTTCAAACTCATCGAGCCAGAGGAGGTGAGGGGCTCAGAGGAGCTTTGTTACGTATATTTACATTTATGTATCTCCAGTCTTTATGGTTCATACGATTCATTTGATTTAAAGGGCCTTTTACGTAACTTTAGGACATTACATACAGAACACAAGCAAACATTGATGAAAAGCTCGTTTTTAGGAGCCACATTGTGAATATTTGAAGTGTTTCTCACGTGTCGGCACGCAGGTGGATGCTAATCGTTTTACTGTAACTATAATGCTGCTGTGCAGTGGAGCAGCGACGGCACATGAGCCCGATTAACGCTGCAGGCACGGGGATCGAGGCGGACGGCAAACCGGATGTAATTTTAGTGGATGAGAGCAGGACGGTAAAATCAGATGAGACCGGCAGAGAACACCAGCGATGGTGACGTAGACGTTTGAGCATTTTTCTGTCCTCAACGACAGATTTTATACCTGGATGTTTCATAGCTCCTTCACACAAAGGGAGAACAAGGGCGAGCTGGACAACATGGAGCTAATTCTGAATAATCAATTGAATAATGCATCTAATAATGAATAATTCTTTGTAAACGATGCAGAATCACCGCAGCAGCCTGTTGTCATACGTGTCGCCGTCCCGCCATTCAACAGTTTGTCTGCCTGAATCCATGTGAACGCAGCATAATTGTGGTGAACAACCAGCATGCTACAGCTGCTGCACTGCGAAACATTTCCGTTCCACGGGTCCGAATACGTGAGCATAAACCGTCTGTTTTGACAGTATTTGTTTGGGTCACAGGGCGTCCCAAACCGGGGAGGCTGCAGACCGAACCGAACGTCCTGCACGACTTCACGTAGTGTCACAGCACGCATGCTTGACTCCTTCAGCTTCAGTGGACAGAAAGTTGAGAAAAACTTTGGATGGATTTTCAGCTTTTGTCAGATTTTTACCATCATTAACTGAATATCTGCTGCTGGTCTGATGAAACAAGCAATTTGAAGGCTGTGGCAAATCACGGTGACCATTTTTCACTGTTTTCTGACATTTTCTGGAAAGATTAAACCGTTAAATGTAAAATAACAAACACTTCAGTTGATAATGAAACTAATGGTTAGTTGCAGCTCAGGCTCAGCGTGTTACAGTCGTGTGTGTGCGTGGATGAAACAGGTCGTGTGAGGCGCCCAGCTGAAATTATACGACGTCAAAGGTGAGCATTTGATGCTCTCTGCTCTTACAGCACTCAGGTCAGGTCTGGCTTTGTCATAATAGTTGTTTTCCAGCCGGCTGACCCTCGAGGCCAGAGCCTGCTAAATATTTCACAGAACAGATTCCTAAAAATAAAACCCATGTTGACGGTTGGGCCTTTTGAAATGGAAACAGAGGCTGAGTCTGTGTGCGCCCACATCACACAGTGGGCTCAGTCACTGTCGCTCGCTGCTGGGGGGTGGAGGAGGATGCAGGGTGCGGGCGGGGGGTGGGAGTGGGGATAGAGGGGTATCTGGCAGAGGTTCACGCAGCCCGACGGTGTATAGAGGCACGGGCCAGCTGCAGCTAACAGGGGGGCCCATTCATGCCATCAGGTGACCAAACGCGCTCGCTTTGGGGCGCCGCAGACAACCGTTAGCCAGCGGCTTCTGCCTTTTCAGCGGGCAGGTGAAGCGAGAAAAGACGGCAGATCCACTGATGTTTTCCGATCCCTGAAAAACAGACAGATGAACAAAAGAGAAGGAGAGCAAACACGAGGAGTCGAGCAAACGTGTGCGGAGGAGAGGAGCAGTGTGGGTTTGGACGGCGAGGCCGGGTGGTGGGTGGTCTGGTAGACAGGTGCTGTAACATCTGCTGCCTCCTCCGCTGGGTGTGTGACAAGCTCCTAATGAACACATCCCTGATCAGGTCTGCTCAGGCTGGACGCGCTCTAATTACTGTTATCAGGAAAATAAGGTTTAATACGTTTGTTTAACATTTCAGCTGCCGCGGCCGTCTCGTCGGGAAATCAGGTCGACCGCGCGCGTTCGCGTCTGATGCTTCTGCGTTTCGGCCTCCTGCTCTGTTCCTGTTGACTGACTGCTTGTGTGTTGTTTGTGTGTGCGGTGCAAAGGTGGCCCGTCGGTGGGGGATACAGAAGAACCGACCGGCGATGAATTACGACAAGCTCAGCCGATCGTTGCGCTACTACTACGAGAAGGGCATCATGCAGAAGGTAAAAGAAGCCTCAGAGGACAAAGTGAGCAGCATGCTCTGAACCTTTGCTGGTATTCACACACTCTGAAAACAGCTCAGCGGTGAAAGAGGGAAAGTTTGGAGCCTGTGTGCACAGTAATGGTCTGATTGACAGCAGCTGTGCTAAAGGAGGAGCGTGCGTTAACTCCCCTCCCCAGGAGAGCTCATAAAAGGAGGTGGAGCATCTCAAACAGGGTAAAGCTGATGAAGATTAGATGAAATGGTTCAAAACTTCAACATCAACCAAACTGAAAGCTCGAAACGTCACCGACGCTTAAATTGAACAAATTTCTCCGAGTTGTTTTTGTTTGTGGAGGTGTTGCTGCAGCTGTTTCTCCACCATCCACAGTTTAGTTTTCTCCAGCTGTGAGCAGCTCCTCCATTTCCTTTGTGCATTGTCGGTGAATAGTGAACACAGACAACACACTCAAAAATGCTCTTTTTGTTTAATCCTTATTTAATCTCTCTTCCAGCGTGAACACGTTAACACTCAAAGTTAGTCTGTGGTGGTCAAACCTCAGAAGAGATCAGAGATGTGTCTGTAACCAAAAGTCCAAAACACTTAAAACTTCATTGACTAAACATTTTGTTTTATCTCCCCTTCATCAGGTTGGTCTCAGAGGATTCACAAATTTCTCTTGACTTGAAGCCGTTTTTGTGGATTGGCTTTGAAATTAGTCAGTAATCCATAAATTTGAAGACATGGAAGAGATTTGAGTCCATGCTTTTCGTAAAATGAGGTTTTAAAAATAAGTTGTCGCCTTGTGATGACAAATTAAAACATTTTTACCCTCTGTTAGATCACAACAAACCATTGTATTTGACTGGTTTTTCATTTGTGGTCATTTATGTTTTTTGTTTCCACTGAAATACATGTTCAGTGCACACGTGACGCAGCAGGTGAAGCAGGGTGTGGGGGTGTAGGTCATGCTAACTGGTACTGAAGTGATGAATGAGGTTATTTCAGCTACAGGAAGCTTGATTTGATTATTTTAATGTGCAGTGTAGAAAAGGTTGCTCTGCCTCTGGAACTATGTGGTGTTTTAATCACAGATTGTAGACAGACAGATGATAGATAGGTGAATACTTTATTTATCCCCATGAGGGGAAATTCGGGTGTCCAGTAGCACGTATGAACAGATAAAAACAGATAAAAACACACATTACCGATAAAATAAATAATAAATGAATGAACTAATGATGTGCACTTGTTTCTTACACAGTTCTGTGTAGTTTTTACTTGTTGGAGGACGTGAAAAAAAGGCCAGCTGCGTAAAAATAGAGATGAGCAGCGTGATGGCGGCGCGATTGTTACGGACGCGTCCTGCTGTGGCCGCACAGTACACAGTATTACTGCAGTGTTTGCAGTTTTCTTTAAAATAGTTTTCTATACTTCTACACTATCATTCATGTCCCTCCTCGTCCTGTCCGTCTCCGTCCAGGTGGCCGGTGAGAGATACGTCTACAAGTTCGTGTGCGACCCCGAGGCCTTGTTCTCCATGGCGTTTCCCGACAATCAGCGGCCGGTGCTGAAGACGGACATGGAGCGGCAGATCAACGAGGAGGACACGGTGCCGCTGTCGCACTTTGACGAAAACATGGCCTACGTACAGGAGGGGCCCTACTGCCAGCCGCACCCCTACAGCGAGGGCTACGTTTATTAACATCCGGCCCACGCACACACGCACACACACACACACACACACACACACACACACAGACTTCCGCTCCCCTCCCCCGCCTCCTCCGTCCATACACCTGAGACTGTCATGTCCTCTAATTCACAGTCGCTGCGGGGAAAGACTGAACACACACACACACGCAGCGGAGCTTCCTCCTCTCTGTCCCTCTCACCGAACACGTCCTCCTTCTCGCTCTCGTCTTCACGACGTCAAAGCCGCACAGCAGGATGGAGAGTGCACTTTATGGACAGGAACGGCGCGGCGTCAACCTGCCGGGGGCTCGCTATGTGCTTTTCTTTTAACCGCTGTTTATGTTTGTACATTAATGTGGAAATCCTTCTGTTTGGTTTTTTTATTCTTATGATTTGGAGCATGTGGCGCCCCGGCGAGACAGGACTCGACGGCTAATTCACGCCATCACCCGAGGACTGAATCTTTGACTTCCTGCTAAAGACACGGTCTTGTCTGCACACGTGCAGCAAATGGGAGGATGACCGCTTTTGTTCGACCGTCCTTTAGTTTGTCCTCAAACGGCCGTCCTGTACTTTCATGCTCATTTAAACGAATACTGGCAACGTATTGTAACGATACTTTAATGGTGAAGTGATTATAGACTTGAAACAGTAACGTGATAATAAAAGAGACATTTAGCTCCATTCAGTGAGACCTGAGACCTGCCTCAGCACCGGTTTGAGCACAGCACCTCTCTGCCCCTCGTCCAATCAAAGCGTAGATCTCATCACGTAGGTGTTTTTGCGACATGAACTGGATCATCCCTTCGATGGCTGAAAGACCTCGTGGGTTAGTAAAGATGAGAGGATGCACTCGAATTGTACTGGTGAAAATACTTTCTCTGCATCACATGTGAACGGCCTGAGTTTAGGATAATCAATGAAGCTCCAGGCCGCTGTAAAATAACTCATTCACTGTAAACAGCAGTTTTTTCCTTTGTACTCTGAAACACGTCAAAGCAGCAGTCATTCATTTGTCCTTCAGATGTTCAGTTTTTCAATGAGTCACAGGTGAAAGTGTTTGTACAGTTAAAGTGGACACAGCAGTCAGTCAGTCAGCACATTCAGGATATTATTTGCATCCCCAAATTAAAAAAAAAAAGTGATTTTATTGGCTTAAAGAATAAAAATTAAGAAAGAAAAAACATAAATTCACATTTATTTCCCTGATTTTTCCTTCCTGTTTCGTTCCAGGGGAACATGAGGTGTATATTTTGCTTAGAACTTGTTGCTTTGCCACCGATGAAGTTGCTTTTTTGGTTAAAAAAAAAAAAAAAAAAAGGTATAAGAAATATTTAGAGTTTTATAATGTGATGAAAAAAATTCATGTTCTAACAAAAATAGTGTTCCATCGTATAATCAGATAAATGCACATTTTGTTGCTGCTTCAAATTGTAAGTGTATTTTCTAGTCTCAAGAAAAAAAAGAAAAAAAAAACAGAAGTGCGGCAGTTACGGCCTGCTGTTCTGGTTTTCTCTCTTTTTTATTTTAACTTTGTTTTTTATTTGTTTTTGTTCATTTTGAGCATTAAAAGAAGAATGTGGTCAGTCTGAGTTTTGTTTGTCGAGGTTCACGTGTGGGATGGGATTGGCAATAGCAAAAATTCTGTAATAAAATAGTTCTGAAAAAGAAGTGATCACCAATTTTCAGATGTTTTACGCGATCCATCATTTACGTGAAGCGTTTTGTTCTCGGCACGGTTTTCTGTCGCTCGGGTCTGATAGAAAAATGCAGTTCTGTGATGGTTTCCACACTCAAACTCACCGTTTATCACTTCTTTATTGGCAGAAAGTTTTAGGTCATAAATTAACATAGTGGAAGTGACAACACACAAGACAACAAGCAAACGTGTGTGTGTGTGTGTGTGTGTGTGTGTGTGTGTGTGTGTGTGTGTGAAGACTAATAGGTTATAGACCCTTGTCAATTTCCAGGTTGGAGAGAAAACTCCCAACCACAAAGCATTTAACCAAAGTGACACCTGGGGAAAAATCAATGGCTAATTTAAGACACCACTTTTTCATGTAGGTGAATTGCTTCTGTCCTTAACAAGACTGGCAGTAATGAAAAAAAAAAAACCAACAACACTCCCTTAAAGTTATTATTTCCTTCTGTAAAGTGACACTATTGCTAAAAATCAATGACTAATTTAAGGAAGCATTGTTTAATTGGTTCCACTGATGGGAAAAATGAAAACGGATGTGTAAGTAATGAAAAAACACTACTTGCCTTAATTTGTCAGAGCAGGTTACGAGCAAACCCTATTATAGTTCCCACTCTGAGAATTTTTATTGATTGTCTGTAGTGCAGGGAATTGCCCTTAACTTTAAACACCTGATTGCTTCCCTGAGGATATTTAACAGCATCTCATCTGACATAAACAAAGCCTGAAAGCAGCAGTGAGGCTTTAATATGATGAATGACACTTCTAATTTGGGTTTTCCCTCTAAAATGGCAATAATCTGTATTAATGACCTTGACGTGTCTGCACGTATTGTAACCTAATTTTTAAAGTCACCTGTAATCTCAAAAGCAGGTGCAAGACTCTCACATCCTGTATGTTTGAGGGGTGATTCAGGTGATTCTCTTCTGCTTCCCTGCAGTGGCAACACCTGCCTTATCTTAGAAATGGAGTCTGCTAGCGTCAACAAATGGCTGGCACCCACCACGACACAAAGTTTGACGCAAAGTCCAAAGTCAAAGCGAAAATTAGTGTAGCCTGCGAAACATACTGTGATGGTTTTTAACTGGCTAATGTGAGCTAACATTAACGTGCTTGTTAACACGGATGAATTGCAAGCTAGCAAACGTGGCAAAATACTGTTATTTTGATTGAATTATGACAACTAACTCATCCAGACACCAGCTGCTAAATTGACCAGCTTGCCATTTGTAAATTATATCATCAGCTAACGTCACAAAGCAACCAGAGCCAGACCCACGAAGCTTAGCTGAGTAACAGCTAGCTGGCTAACGTCAGCTCGCTTGTTTGCTAACCTTATCTCTTGCAAAATACTGCCTGAGTGGGTATGTTAGTTAGCCAAATTATACACCATTTAATGTGATCCCTGATGCTAACTTATATGTTTTCTGCAACAATAAATGATGTAATAATACAAAGCAAAGATTTATAACCAACAACTGTTTTCTACCAGCTAAGCCAAGAGCGATGCAAGGCTTGATTGGTTGCTTGGTTGCTGTGTAAAGTAATTTACAAATGGCAAGCCACTTAGTATGGAGACAGCGGTCCAAATAAAATAAAATATATAATTATTTTTATTATTAGGATTATTATTTATTATAATTATTAGGAAAATATTATTGTAATTTATTTTCCGGTGTCCCGTTCAGTGTTCGTGTACGTTGTGTCGCTGTTTTGGCTGACGTCCGCGGTGATGCTCGCTTGATCACACGGAGTGTAACCATGAACCAGAGTTATTAATATGAAGGATTTTCTGAAAGTTTCACAGAGTACCTTTAAATATGGTAGATATTTTACAGGCTGTTTACAGTAAATTATATTTAAATTTGAGTCATTGGTTGGTATCGTCATTGTTGGTATTGAATATGGATGAAATAGCAGTTAGACCTTTAAAAACTGAATAACATGAAAAATCCACATAATTAAAACCTTTTTAACACACTATGTTGCAGAACATGGAAAGTAACTGAGTACATTTACTGAAGTACTAATTAAAACTAATGTTTTAATGATTTGCTACTTAACACTTCTACCTGACAACACTTATTCAACAGCTACAGTTAATGACCTTTAACGAGCATATAGAATACAATTAATTGTTATGCAGTAAATGAAACCATCCAACAGAGTGTAAAAGGAGTAAAATTAGCTCCACTTACATGTGAATGCATCAGTAATAATAATACAGTAATATAATGTTACACAGAGGCCAATTTGCTTTCATAATGAGTATTTTATATTTTAGGCAGATTTCTCTGATAATTCTTTTAATATTGTACTTTTCCTTTGTCAAATCTTCAGTGCAGGACTTTTCCTTAGAGTGGAGTGTTTTTACATGACTTCTACTTAATTGAAGAATGTGAATATTTATTCCTGCCTTCTTTCTTGTAGTTGTCTGATCAGATGTTGTGAGGGGGTTTAGGCCTACATTCACAGACTCTGAAGTCCTGTCCACAGCCGTGTGCCAGACAAACCAGTTTGGGCCTCCGAGGCTGCATGTGGTTTGACTTTTGCTGTTCAAATGAACTTCACGGTTACAGACCGGACACAAATGACTGCGGTTTATTCAAAGTCCCTTCATTGAAATCCCATGCAAACGCCTCGGTGCTTTAAATACTTGGTGAGCTTTTCATGTCAGTGGTGAGTTGTTGATGGGCCACTGCAGCGTTTTACACCTGTTTGTTGTGTCTTAAGGTCACTTGCAGGATTGCTCGTCTTACACCTTTTGAAGATGTTCTGTCACTGAGGCTGAAAATCACCATGCAAATCCTGTTATCTGGCCCCAGTTCAGGGGATCAGGGCCTCAGCGATCAACATATTTACCATTTATGGACATATGCTTTACATCCTGTACCACCGGCCAAATCCTCCCCTCCTCTGCTGCACTACCGGCTAATATTCTGTGTATCTGAACTGTGAATTGTGGTCCTCCCCCACTGTAACAAACAGATGGCCGCTCGATCTTGAGTCATCACAAACCCATTACGAGAGTGACTCGTCCTCAGCCGGGCCGCCTTGATTCGTGCCCGATGGCTCTCGCCAGTGTTTGCTAAGGCTCTTAAGTCATCCTCGGGCTTCGTGACACACTGTGTTTGCTCAGGTTAAATGGCTTGTGTTGCCGGTGGAGTCCCCTGATTGGCTGTGACACTGCGGTGTTTGACGAACGAAATGACACCGAGCGCCCCCGCCACGGCAAATGTGTTTGGCTGTTTGAAACAAGTTGGCTTTTAATACAGTGTGTTTACACACCAAAAAGCCCTAAGTGTGTTTCTATCTGTGTTGCCAGGGTCTATCAGTGGCCAGACCAGTGAGCATAAATCATTCAGGGGTAATTCAGAGGAACAACAGAGGCTCTAAAAGGAAAAAGCAGGGAAATTATAAAGCCTCTATAATGGAGGCACCTATTACAGCTGCTGGTCCAGTTTAAGACGGCCTTATAAATGGTTTTATTATCTAGGAGGCACTATTTTGGCCATCCGACTCGCACAAAGGCTACATCTGTCCAAAATCACAGAGTGAACTCTATTTTACTGCACTCCTGAACACAATTCTGGGTCGTAATCAAAAACTTCCAAAAACATCCCCATTTTCAGAAGTTCCGATTCCCAAATCCAGACTCACGTCGACGTTTTTCTTTTTGTTTTTCATTTCTTTTTTATCAACTACAGAAACGCTGCAGTGTGCTGTAGGACACGCACCGGGGTCATAATTGTTTCAGCAGCAGTCACCCCGGCGTGTGGATCAAAGGTGAAGAAGAAGAAGAAGAAGAAGCTGCTGACTGCTGAAACAAGCGTCGTCGTGGTCTAATTTAACAGGGCTGCTGTGTTTTTTGGGGGGCTTTCAGGCAACGCCACTGGTTCCTCACTCATTACTCTTACTCTCTTGTTGATCATCTTCCTCCTCCGGAGAGCAGATGAAACACAAAAGCCCCCCTCCACCCCAAACACAAAAGCCTGTGACAGTAATAAATAGCCTCCGTGATCCAGGTTTAGAAAGCTGTGAAATTGGATATTGAGATGCTCTCCGGAGCGGCGGGTCGGGAGTAGTTTCAGACTAGACTGTGGGAATCGTCTAATCCGATCACCGGGAACGTAAGACGGGCTAATCGCCTGACGGGCCCGGTCGCTGGTGCCCACGGGGCATTGGTGGTGGGGGATTGATGCTGTGCTTGTTCTGAATGGGGATTTATCAAGTCTTCAGTCTTCGTAAAAACACTTTTATGTCTTTGCTTTGTCAAAATGTTGGTACATTAGATGAGCGATGAAGGTTGCTGTGTGATGCAGCCTGTCTGTATGAACGCCACTGCGATGACTTCAACAAAGAGTGTTTTAATAAGCCGGGTTTGTTTTATTCTTGATACGTTTAGTCTGAACAAATCATGCTACTTTTACACATTCTTCATAAAACCCACCGAAGTGGTTAAGAGGCAACATTAGAGAAAACAGTAATAAGTAAAACTACATGAGTGCACAGAGGCTTTTTCAGACACTCCCTTTATTATTTCAATGAACCTCATGACGTGCAAACTTCCTGCTAACGCGCATCTCTGCAGCCGGCCTGTACGAACTCACCTCAAATGATTCTGTCACACGAGGCCAAAAACATAACATGTAAGTGAAGTAGCCGCACACGATGTTCCCATTTCTGTGACTTTATAAAGACGCCAATGTTTGTGTTTCATCAGAGCGTGATGAAACCTGATGAAAGCTGTTTGCTGTAATGTTGGTGTCTTAATAAATAGTCCCAAAAATGAGAACACACTGCTCACACGCTTCACCTTAATGAAAGACTGGATATTGGCCACTGATGGCGTCCGCTGCTGATGCGATGCAGGCTTTCTCTGACCAAACGGTTACCTAAAAGCAACCTATTCAGTCTATTCTTTGACTTAATTAAATTCACATTACGGGCAGTAATTTGTCCCATGTTTCTTGATCAAATTTAATCAGCATTCAAGCATTTTGCTTGCAACAATCCCAGTATTTTTGGATGGTTCAGCATCTCTCAGTAATCATACTTTCACACAGTGGAACGATGTTTTCAAGATGTGAAAACACACGTCTGGTGTATCCGATGCTCTGCAACAGAAAAAGCACTTCAACCAGGACAATGTTTTCATAAGGACGTTTCATACTTGAGACCATATTGTGGGATCAAATACCATCTGTCACAGTTTTGAACATTTGTAAACATTTGCAGAGCTCCTCATGAAACCCGAACAGCTGCCAGCAGCAAATATTTTGCATGGAAAAATTAATTTTCCTGCCCAAAACTTGAAAAAGCAAATAATTATTTCATTATCAAGGCACAAACTGTACATCACGGGCCACTAAGATGCTCAATTAAAGCCTTGGTTTTAAGCAAGTTGACCGACAGCATTTATTCAGAGGAGAAAAATCTGTGGGATGGACGACTGCTTTTAAATCAGGACTGAATTAACAAGAAAGATCACTGATGAATAAACACAAGGCTAAAAGGTACATTAAGCTGCAGGGGAGGTTCAGCAAACCAGATTCATGCTGGATTACATGGACTGACGTGCACAGCCAGTGATCAGGCGTTTCAGCCTATGAAAGTCAGTATATTCATTTAACTGCTTTCACTCTTTCAGACTTTTCCATTCGGGTCAAAAACAACGGCAAGATTTTCCAGCTTCTGAAGAGCAGCTCGAACTCTCAGCTATCAGCGACTTAGATCTAAAAATATCAGTATTGGCAACTTCCCCCAAAACTCCCAAACGGGTGCATCCCTAACCCGGTCTCTCCCGCTCTGGCCTGGCACGCCACCCGTCTCTTCACCTTCCACAATGTCGTTTGATCTCTGCGACGCTGTCGACGCGGCGGATCAGCCTCACGACAGACCTTGTAGCCACAGCCACCCAGTGAGGTGGCCAACCATCTGTCACCGGGGCCCGGAGACCTTGGGCGGCAAAGGGCCCAACCCCCCCCTCCACCCCTCCACCCCTCCACCCCTCCACCCTGCACTCGCCCCCTCCCAGGGCCCATTAGCTCTCCCTAATGCATCCACTGTAGCTCCGAGAGGGTCCCTAACAGGCACAAAATGGACTGCTACTTATCCTCCTTAATTCCCAAATGAGTTCTCTTTAGCATATACATAATTCATTTCTTGAAGTCACTTACGGGCGCTTTTCACCCGTTTAGCAAATACTTACGTCAGGTTTATCTTTTCTGTGCAACAGTTTCAGGTGTGTAAATCTGATTGCAGCTGCTGTAAACCTTTCGGAGAGATTAGTCAGTGTGAAATAACGACACACACACGAAAAAGAAAAGAAAAACAGATGAGTCTGGATTTCAGAGTCATGCAATGTGATTTAAATAGCAAGCGAGGAGCCTGCAGAGCCTGGAAAAGTATACTAATGTAGTCAGATGAAGATAGATATTACAGGGGTAAATTTAGACCACCTCACATTCATAATACCTAATGCCCTTTAAATAGGCTTAAGAGGAGGACTAGAAATAGGCTCTGATAATTAATTATTTTCAGTAGATTTCTTCTTCGTGCTTTTCTTTTCCACAGGCGTATTAATTCTTTCCCTGCAAATATGTGGCAGCCATGTCAAATCTACTAAATAATGCACTTGTTACGATACACCTTAATTTCTTGGAGAGAGGAACTCGTGGGGTATTCGCCGCTTAAATTGAAAGCCGGCGGTAATGTTTTACTAATATTTTTTCTTAAAGTTCTTCTGTTTCTCTGCACAGGTTGAACCGTGAAGAGTAATGTGAGCAAAGCTGGGAAAAGAACTGAAAATGAAATGTGTGCTCAGAATTAGGCAGTAAACGGACAGGAAGTGGGAAAAAAGGGTAGATGGGCGAGTTTATGCAGGAGATCAAGGTCATCAAGCATAAACACCAGACCGTAACAACATTAAACATAAATATAAATGTGGTATATCTGCTGCTTACGGGCAGGAGAGTAGCAGCTTTAGTCTTGGCCTTGAATCAGATCAAATTTACAATAAAGGCACACAAACTGAAATAAGCAAACAATTGTCAACATACAGAAGAAGTTCACAGCCGCTAAAAATGCCAGAAAAATAAACCCTGCTGTGGTAAACAGTCGTATTTAAGGCTCTATCTAAAAACACATGTCATAAATAGAAGTGACAAAGATATCTCTGGCTATCACAAAACCTGCAAAACACACAGGACAAGCACGCCCTTCTTCTCGTAAGCTGCATGAGAAACAAAGGCGTAGTGTGATAGCGCAAATGGCACGCTTCCAGGACCCTCTCCGCAAGCCACAAGACGAGGAGCCCAGTAAATACATTACACCGGAGGACCTGCAAGCACAGACACAAAGGCTGCAGGAGAGGGCCGTGGCGGCGAGCTGACCATTACCAAACCGCTCATGTGAGAAGAGATTCTGCTCCGGACCCCCGTCGTCTTGTTTTGGCAACAGAGGGCAGGGGGACCGAGCGCCGAGCCAGGACAATATGTTTTTTCAAATGCCCCTCAGCCAATATTTATTTAGCTACAAGCTGGCACGTCTGAGGAGCAGCGAGCAGCCAAGACGGGCGCGCAACCGTGATTTTCAAGATGTTACAAACATCAGGCTTCAGTGTAATTCTGACCTCGCTAATGTCCAATAAATTACAAATGAGTTTTGTGTGTGATAACTGCTGCAGTGCCACAGCTGATGATGCCCTGTGAGCTGGCAGCGAAGGCAAAAACAAATTGACAATTTAGTTATTTACCAGGAAAACATATGGAATAAAATCGTTTTTTCAAATATGAAATTGGTCAGTGTCTCGTCCTGGCACAATTTGAAAGGCCAATACAGGACAGTACAGATTCAATAAAGCCACAGCAGTAATTTTGGGAGCTGGCTGCAGACTGCAAATGGTGAAGAGTGAGGTGCAGGATAATGGCAGAGCTCTGCAGACTGCTGGTAGAAGGAGAAAGTGGGGGAGAGAGGAAGCACGAGAGGGAGAGAGAGGCTCTTTATTTATTTCTTTCTGGCTTTTAAAACAGATGGTTCCTTATGTGCCGAGCGGAAGTGTCTGTTAACTCAGTTGGCTCACTATTGGTGGCTGCCGGCCAATGACAACAACGGGATTGGGGAGTGTGAGCAACAGTGCAGTTTGCTTTCTTCAGATGCTCTGCGAACAGAAGGATGGCAGCCTGCAGATACTGTTGCACGGCCACCCGAGCCTGGCAGTGCCAGCGCCGGCACCCATCGCACCTCGCGGCAGCACCCGCTCCGCCTCGCTGCTGCAAGTGTGGGCTACAGGAAGAACTGGGAGCACAGAGAGGAATTCAGTTTGCTATGCTGAACACTGAGGGTATTTGACAGGTCAAACATCAGAATAAAAACCTGGCGGGAAGCTGTATTTATGTTGCTTTAGTTTGGAACTGGTCCTGTGGAAGCTCACGTCTTATCAGGAGCTAAAAGACAAAATAACCTTTTTGAGTTCTTTGAGTTTTTTTTGTCCAGAGCTGTTTAAACTGGGCTTCACTGGTCCAAATGGTCCATAACATTCTCATCCCAAGCACGAGCATGTCGAGATCAAGAGAAAGTCTTGACCATCTGTGCTGCAGACACTTCCATCCTGAAAGCTTCAGGAATAGACGTGCATTTTTCTGGTGACATGATGCAAACTGCAGCATCTCACATTACCGCTCACATGTAGAGCAGCAGCAGCTTTATAGATGAAGATTTGGGTTTTTAAAGGCTGCGATCACACCAAAAGTTTGGGAAATGAGCGTAAAATAATCAATGTTTGTTATATTAAAAACTGATCACCGCCATAGCAAAAATTCTGAGGTTTAGCTTTTCAAAATGGCCTCTTCTAGACTCAGTTTTAAGTTCACTTCACCTTAAATCTCAGTTCAAGACGTCCAAGACTTGTGACATCCACAGCTAGTTTGGAGCCAATCGTGTTCCAGCATGCGACCTAGATTAGTGTGGTGTGGAAACCTGAAGACCGATAATGGACTTTCCAGTGGAGGAGGAGACAGTTTGCAATGAAAAATATTTGCATATTCATAAATTCTGGATTTTTCAGTGCGGGAAACGGAGCAAATGTAATATTAAGATTGATTTAACAAGGTAGTTGAACTTTGTTGTGGAAAAACCAAATCATGCACAAATTATTATTCAAAGCCAGCGTCTTAGGGGAGATTTAACAATAGATTTTTAATATGTTGGGATTAAAAAAACAAAATAATGCTGTCATTGATCAGAATTATCGGTTCTGCAGAATAAACATTTAAGTCTGTCGATGCAGCTGATAAAAGAAAATGTGGTTTTAAATGTCTGAACAAAAGACAGATGTCGTTTCTTCTCTGGTGAGGATCCAAGCACCACGAAACTGTTCAGTGTTTGACATACAGGATGGTGTTTTGTCTTCACCTTACAGCTCTGAGCGATGCATGTTTTCATGCACACGTGGAATCAAGCAGATCACTGGATTTCTGGTTCTGCCGAAATCCAGTTGACAGATTTCTGATTTAAATGTTGTTTTGATGCATCTTTATGTCTGAAGCACTCTGAACTGCCTTTGTGTTTGAACGCGTTACACAAAAAAGAATCTTTCCGAGCCTCGTCTGACAGTCAGAATAATTACATTACTCATGCACTCTATATGTCTTCACACCAAGAGGTCCGGGAGGCGTAATCAGCCTATAGGAAATTTGTCTAATTAACCAGTTGATTAATCAGTATGCTAATTAAGCAATATTGATACAGTTCTGCATATCTGGTTTGGGGCCTGGCGAGGGATGAGATCAAATCAGAGCAGTGGGCCAGTTGCTGTGCTAAAAAGATGCATCGAACGTCTGGCAATATGTTCCTCCACAGCGAGGAATAAACACACAGAAACACTTCTCTGTGTATCCATATGGCTGAATTTGCAGTGCATCTGGCTCAGAATGGCGTATACAGTTACCAACCTACATTTTCCAGTTGTATTCGCACCTCACGATGCCGTGCGAAAAGTGAAAATTAAAGGCAGAAGGCTTGTGTTACGGGAATAATTAAACGGAGGCCAAGTGAAGTCACACTCCTCATGGCAAACACGCTCCAACCCTCAATTACTCACAGTGAACAAAGCAATTAAAAGGTCTGTCCTATGGAGTTACATGGGACTGGATAGTGAGCTGTCTATAGTGAAACCCCCAGGGGCCGAAGGAGCTCCGCTAGCCTGGTCCACAGGTAGGTAATTACTATTGATCAGGTGGCATTAGAGCATGTGAAGAGACATTGTTATTTTTGCCAGCTCTCTATTTTAGATGTCCACTGCAACAGTAAGGTTGTTGGTAGGTGATAGTCTGATAGAAACAAGGCTAAGATAGATAGATAGATAGATAGATAGATAGATAGATAGATAGATAGATAGATAGATAGATAGATAGATAGATGTACTGCAGAAGCTAATATGATAAATACAGTAGATTTTAATGCAACAGAGTCTGTTTTATATATAATAATGATATCCAGCTTTTCAGACTTTGCAATGCCAAGGTTAAGGTAAAGGTTAGGGTTAAGGTAAAGGTTAGGGTTAGGGTTAGGGTTAGGGTTACAGTTAGGGTTAGGGTTAGGGTTGGAGTTGGGGAGGAACCGGCAGAAGTCATTGGTAATGACAGAATGTTTAACAAAGACAAGATTTCAAGAAGTATAAATATGAGCAAACCTAAACAGCCTCTTCACAAAAGGGCTATTCTAAGTTTAAGAGCTGCTAACATGTTATTTTTGTGCCTTGTGATGATTTCATGCAAATCAAATCTTACTTGAAAATGATTAAATTTAGAAGTCTGCACTAAATTTATCCACCTGCTGCTTCAATGATATTAATAATGTCAGTTTTGGGTTTCAGAATTCTATCAGCCAAACTCTTCTCAGAGTAATCTCACTTTCCATTAGCCTCCAGTGAAGAAACACCACAGCAGTCCTTGATGAGATGCTTCCTGTAAAGCAGTCTGTTCAACATGATGCTGCAACACTACTGCAGAACGACAGCATGGACGGTTCTCCAGAACCATGGGTAACGTTCAATGCCAAAGTTCTGAAGCATTTAAACTTCCTTTCTGAAATATTTACACACACCAACTACAGTATTGTTAAGGTTATGACAGTTCTCCATGCCCTCTACAAGGACACAAGCATCTCCTGCTCTGATGCCACCATCGACAGGACGGCACTGTGTCTTCATTGCCTTCCAAAACCCTTAAAAATCACTGTTGTAATAATCAATCTGTTTATCATCTGTCAGAGCTGTGGGTACAGATTGTTCTGGAAATTTCTAGAAAAGATGTGATTGGTGGTTAAAAGAAACCAACGTTAACTGGAAGTCTCCTGACCTGACCTGACTTCCCTGTTTGGACTTTGTGGCTCTATATAACATCAAACTACCTCAGACTTACTGCAGCCGCTAGAGGGCTTTGTCACGTGAATGTAAACATAAGTCGTTTCGGGCCACATGAATAAACCGTGATCACTGTACGGTTAAATCAAACACTCGGTTAATGTTAGAAAGACGCTGCTTGTGAGTCAACATGAGTCAGACGGGCCACGTGCCACCACCTCGACCTCCACGCCTTTATTTCTGCTTTGTTCCAGAAGGACACACGACTTCCTGACTTGGCACTCGACGCTGGCACTGGATGTAAATCATGAGGCGCCAAATCATCCTATAGGGACGTAATTCGTAGGGACGCCGGACTGGACGCAGACACATGAGGACACTAAGAATAAACTGACGTCTCTAACAATGTAAAGTGAACTTCCTGTGTGAGCTTCCTCTGCCCATCAGTGTCTGTTCAATACACTGCAGCTACAGAATACAATCCCTCCACACACACACACACACACACACACACACACACACACACACACACACACACAATGCTCTCTTATTAACTCTGCAGCATGTTGTCCTTCAATAGGCTCATTCACACACACACACAAACAGATATATACATCTATTTCCATTCTCTGTAACAAGGGCAGTGACCTCGGGACAGGGTACACCCCGTCACCGCAATGATGCCACCCACGCCTGTCTACACTCACACACACACACACACACACACACACACCGCCCACACACTTGATTGATTTAGATTGATCGTCCCGGTGTCGTGTTTAGTCCCGAGCCAAACCGAGTCACCGCCGGATCGCACTGATGATGTTTACTTCGTTTGACTCCTTGACAGAGCCATTGTCTCATTCACACTCCCTCCTGAGTTATTTTTTTTCTCTGTCGCCCACTTCCTCTTTTTTTCTCCCCCTTCGATCTCTCTCTCTCCCTCTGCCTTTCGTGTTGCCTCACTTTCCTCACTTTGCTGTTTTCTCCCCTCTCCTGCAGCTATTCTTAGCTGGGAGCTGTATGCAGTGACTGTCTCCACCTCACAAACAAAAAACCTTGAGGGAAGAGTGATGAGAATACAGGTTTGGAGCTCAAAGCGCTGAATTTTTTTTCTTAGAGACTCTAGAAGTCCGTCCAAAAAGTGCCTGTTCTCCAGGTCCTTGGAGGCCTTTCAAAGTTTAATGTGCTGTAATTGAGACTCCAACAGAGGATCCAAAGAGTCTTCCAAGGAATGAACCTCCAGCACCAAACACACCTCCATTTTAGGCTTGACTTAACAAGATGCTTTCTTCAGATGTTGCCTTTTTTAATTCCAAAAAGCTAACTTTCAAGGCATCCTGTTTGAATTTTTCTCAAAAGTGTCATTTTGCAGAAATAAATTTATAAATTTGCTTTAAAAGACTCCAATATATGCAGACTACAAAAGAGACCTTGAGGTGACGTGATGTTTCCAAGGTCAAGAGTGAACTCTGAACCTCCGCTTTGAAGGCAAACATGAAGGAGAAGATGCTTGTAAAAAACAAAAATTTGAGCATTTCAGTATCAACTGGGCAAATCCCATCTGCTGATGAAGATCATGTAACATGATCAAAAGCTCCAAAACAGCTACTAAATGGACCTTGAGGAGTGACCTTTTTGTCAACTGCTGTTTTCAAAGCCAAGAAAGAAACAACATTTTTAAATCATCTTAAAGAAATAACTGAAAAGAAAGAACTAAATGAGAAAGAACACGCTTAGATATTAAACATATTATGTCGAATACCAAAGCTGGAAAACATTTACCGCAGCGTCTTTCCTGTTGAACATCAACACATCAATCAGGAAGTAGAAATTAATTTCTTGAATATCAGATTGACTCAGAAACAGCTCTGTGTCTGTTCTGCTGTGTATGTATGTGTGTGTGTGTGTGTGTGTGTGTGTGTGTGTGTGTGTGTGTGTGAGTGAGTGAGTGCACGGCTAACGAAATCAAGCCTTCCAAGGAAAAAAAAAAAAAAAAACAGGCTCAACTTCAGCAATCCTTGGCTTAATTCTCATTGAAGCCCCAAATTGACATGTCTCCCTTATGATCTTGACATATTATTAAGATTTAATGGTGGAATTATGATCATTAAAACAACATGACTGATACAGGGGGCAGATGATGAGCTATTCATTTAACCTACTCTTCCTGTAATAATATTGAAACAGACAGTCTGCCAGTTATTAGATCATAATTAGCTGGTGCAATCTGTACGGAATCCGAGGAAATGACGCCAAGTTAGCGGCACGGCGGCGCAGCTCGCTCTCCGTTTAGCCTGACAGAGACACGCAGACGTCGGCAGGCTTGTTGCAGCCTTTTTCAGTCAGCTTCAGAAACACAGTCGCTGTGTGGTGGAGGAGTCCATGCTTGAATAAGGATGAATATAATGAACCAGATGGCAGCTAATGAAAATAACTGGTACTGTTTTAATGATGGCGCTGCCACCCAAACATCAGGCCTTGTTTTGACTGACATGACGTCTGTGTTTGTGTGTCGTTGCCTTGAAACCAAAAGTTCTTTTTGTCCTTTTTCCCTTTCTTTCATTTCCTCCCATTCTCCAGCTTCCCACACATACAATAAACACATGAAGCTCTGTGCTTTTCATGCATGGCTGCCTAACACACCCTGGCTCTCTGATTTCCATAAAGTGTGTGTGCACGCCTGTGTGTGTGTGTGTGTGCACCTACATCAACTGTGCCAGTTTAGCGATGAAAAATCTGCACCCTCAGCTGTTTTTCCCTTTGCACAGAAGAGGGAGAAAGCACACCACACTGTAGGCGTCCCTCTCGACTAGCTCCCCCCTTCGGCATTTCTCCAGGTAGCGTTCGCCAAAGTCGTCCTATTAATAAGCAACATATTTGATTTTCAATGTGAAACGCGTTGTCTCAGGCCCCCAAAAAGGCACAAGATGTGAGACGTATGGTTGGGGCAGAATTATTCAGAGGAGTCGGGGGTGTGGGAGACGTGTCACGCCACCCTGGGGCGGCCAACATGCTTCGGGTGGGTGAGAACGTGAAGCTGAGAACGTGGAGCTCACCAGCTCAGGCGCCCCAGGTGAGCGGGGAGCTGAGAACGCCGAATCCTGCAGTTACATTTCATTTTCCTTGTCACAGCATGACTTGTTTACCACACAAAAGCCGCAGAGGCTCAGACTGCAACTGATCAAAGGATTTGACGGCTTCAAAACAAAACTGGTAACAATTAACAAACACCGGGTGCAAATCAGAGATCGAAACCAGCTCGGCCTTCAAAAATACATCATCGCCTCTGAAGCTCACTAATTAACACGTTCTGTCCTGTATGCTAAAGTTGTGATTTTACAGCGAGTTACACGGTTTAACAGTTTTTTGACTTTTTTTGAATGTAACTGTTGCTCCAGGTCTTTACGCTACATTAAGCTAATCACCTAGTCAGTCTCTGTTGTTTAAAGCACAGACATGGGAGAGGTAATAAAGATAATTCTAATATATTTCTTTCAAAGAGCACTTTTCTAAATAAAGACTGCAAAGTGCTTCAATCTAGTCAAATAAATAAAAACAAAATCAAAAAGTATGAAGTCTTACAAAGAGCACTCTTAAAAACAAACAATATTAGCTGGTGTTAGCCTAGCATTAGCTAGTCGTTAGTTAGCATAGCACTCTCATTGAGGTTATGTGTTCACCAGATTGACTAGTTGATGCTGTTAGGAATATTGATTTTATTTTGAAGTTAAGGTTAATGTGAGAGTGAAACACATGAAAGTATTCCTGAGCAGCTGTTTAGCTAACGCTCGCTCACAACATTAGCATTAACAGTGACAAGCACCTAGCTAGTTTGACAGCAGTATAATGACACAGTTGTCCAATAGGCTAATGCTGCAGCATTAATTTTCCCCCACAGTCACACCTCTAGCTATTTCAATTAGCCACCACTGTGCTGTGACCTTAAGGCAAAGCAAACCCACCACATGTGGTAGAAGTGCCTATTTTTCCTGTTTCCCTGCTGCTCTAAAAAAAAGATTTTTTTAAATGTTTAAAAATGATGCACAAAGAAATCAATAACAATATGCACATACATCAGTTTGTCTACGGTCTATTTCTATTTGGGGAAACTAAACAATGAGCGAAAACAGGCTAAAAGCTGCTTAGAGCTGCAGATACGGGTGTCCCTGTATTTAAATGTATGTTAATGTCAAAATTAAAATCGAAATTAAGTATTAATATTTTTAAGTGCTGTATTGCTCTAAGAAGCCAGAAAAATTCAAAGCATGCTGCAAATGAGAAAACATGGTAGCATCATGAAAAACAATAGTTTAACATGCAGCCCATTTTGTTGTTTAACAGTAGATCCTCTGATGGAGTTTTCCTTTAACTGTATTCACTCTCCAAATAATCTATCAAAAACTTCCTTCATCAATTACATTTTTTATCACAGGAGAGAAGTTTGATTCAAGCTGGAGCAGTATTTTCAGAGGACAAAATTTAAGGAAAACTGCAATCAATCTTTACTTTCAGATTGGTGTTGAAGGATTTTTTTCATCAATCTTAATCACGTTTCCAGTGTTTGCCTTGTGAGAAAACAATTAATTCATTGATAAGGGTACAGTATTGATGGTTTGTGAACTCTGCCTTGTCCTTGTCTTTTTGCCCATTTATTCCCACAAACAGGTGTTATGTTTTTGTCTTTATGGGCTTAATGAGGACTATCTGGGACCGGCCTTCACACCTGTTACTCGTTGTCCATCACAGTATAAAGGTGTGCAGGTCCCTCATTGCTGGCTTTGGCACTCAGACTCAAGAAGTTCACTTAATTTACCTCTGTGCAGTTTTTGGGCAGTTTGCACGTCAATGCATGCTCAGTATTTCTGACTGCAGCTGATTTTTCTGCTTCTTAGCTTTGTTTCCGTACTGTAGGCATCACATGTTAAGTCTCACACCAGCGAGCCGACTGTGTAACTCTTCAGTAGAATCGAATAGGATGATGACGAAAGCGTGTCTCAGAGTCACAAAGTTCAGAGACTATTTGCAGACAAAACAATAACATGAGATGGGAGCCTGCTGCTCTGCCCATTGCTGCCCTTGGTTGGGGAGTGGTGAGCAGCGGTGACTGTGTCCTGTGCTGATTACAGCACTGATGGGCCTCCGTTTGTCACTGCTCTTGCTAGCTCCAGCGCCGAGCAGCAGGGATCCCTGATTACTTAATTGCTTGTAAGAGCTCATTAAAGCTTCCTATCCATCATAAGTCGTATGGCGAGTATCAATTTCAGAATGAGAGATGGAGAGAGAAAGAGAGGGAGAGACGCTAAGAACTCTGATGAGCAATTAGTGACGTGAAACGCTGTTGAATTGTCATAGTTTCATTTCTTTGGGAAATATGTGGAATTCATCACATGGATGAATGCTGCTGTGTTACCAAGTGATAAACACATCCCTAATTTCTCTCTTCTGCACATCTTAAACTTTGGGAGTGAAGAGACTGAGAAAACCTTGTTTTGAGACAAAGTTCAGCAGATCCAAGTAAAACAAAATACATTTTCAGATATTTTAATAAGAAGTGGAAATTGCATTTTCCTCTGTGATACATTTCTACAGATTTATTTTTCATTACGATCATAACGCTGCATCAAAAGATCCCACTCTTGAATTTCTCCCCTCTGAAACCCTCTCAGCTATATTCTCTGAAGCACAACACCTTTCTAGCTAAACGGTCATGTTGGTTTCCACTGGTGTTGGTCTTGATGGGTTATGGACTTTTGCCATCGTTTTTCTCTTTTTTTTCTACTGGGATCCTAAAAGGGAGGGAAAAACATCCAGTAATTTGGATCCATAGCTTAGAAGAGCTTTACAAGATACTCACAATCTTACCAGGTGCAAAATTAGAATTGGATGCTGTTCGTATTAATTGGTGATCATTTGCAAAGCGGGTGGAAAAAACGTCTTTTGCCAAGAGCAAGTCTTACAAGCCCCCAGCTGGGGTTGTCAGGGGCAGGCTTGTTGGCATTGTGGCAGCATATGTTTGGTGCCAAGAACACCATTGATTTGCATTTCTTTTATATGAATTTTACAAAGCAGAAATGCTCTTTTGTGTAGAAGTGATCCCAAAAGTGAGTGTTGCAATTAATCACAAGTGAAATTTATCGGCTGATGAAAAGCCATAATTCTACTTGCAATCTTTTTTTTTTTTTCAAGAAAAAGTGGCAGCATCTGCAGTGCACTCACACTCGCTTTTTGATGAATGTGCCTTTAAAGCTGTGCAGTTTGGCTCCATTTAAAACTGGCTTGAAGGAAGAAAAACAGCAGTGCGATCTTTGAGATACTGCAAATGCCATAAGTCATGAAAATAGTTCTTCTGTCTCAAAAACAAGCACTGCATAATGTCAGCGAGTGACGCAAACTTGAAAAAGTGCTTGCATGATTGAAATGAGATTGTGACATGAGCAAATGGATATTAAGTAAGATTTTAAACTTGTCTTGAATTGTCTCAATATCATGTGACGGAGAGGCGAATCACTCTCAGCACTCAAGAAACGTGGATGCAACAACCACGAGGTCCTTTCAAATATTGATTCATAATTATTTGATGCACCTACCGCAAGTCATCAAGACCTATTGGGACATCTAATTGATCCAATTAAGCAATTAATTCTTTGGTAGGATTAGAGACGATCAGCCTTGTATGTGTAGAGACAAGACCGGCCCTGCCAAGAGATGGACAGGCTCCAGGTTTTTGCTTCATCTCCAAGATGGCTCCAGATGGGTTGGGGGCTTGAGACTCATCTGTGGCCAACTGGTCCAAATCTCACACTGAGACTCGCCTACAGTATCATAGACACACAGTCCCAAAACAGTTCTCTGTTACATATTCCTGCATCTTGTCGTCAATATTGCAAAATCTGTATTAAATGATGCATTTCCCTGCTGACCTCGCTCGTGCACCCTATGGACTCTTCTTGTAAACAAACTGTTGCTGTTCTCACCAAAACGCACGTTTGTGTCCCCCAGCTTTGTTCATTCATCCATGTGTAAATCAGCCAGCAGTCTTCTTCCTCTCTGCCTTTCGCTGGCGTGTCATTACATTTTGGTACATTAACGCCCCTGACTGTTGATCAGTGGAATAGTGTGAATCTTTGGTGACGGGTCAGCCCAGTATCACGTTAAAGCATGTAACAGACCCCCCGATCCACAAGAAGATAGCATGTCAGTCATCTAGATGTGAAAGGTACGCTCATGTATGAAGGTGCAGTGCCAGCAGGGGGCGATAATGACTGGCACAAAGGACAAACGCAGAGTGACAATCTCGCTAAAAGGTGGAGGAGGATGGACAATTCAAACACAGGACTGGACACGGGACATTAACCCCAGTGTCAGTGGTCAAAGTTGGCTTATTTTACATTTCGTAAGTTAGCTAACGTAAGGTAATTTATGCAACAGATCTATTTATTTTAAGCCAAACCTTCCTCTTTTCCTATAGTTAAAGAGCCCAAACTTAACCAACCTGTCACCTAAAATGTTCAGCTTTGTTTTGAAACTCTAACCGGAGATTTGTTATTGCTAACTGTGCTGCGGAATGAGAAATGTGAGCACTGACATGGTGGACCGGTGGGTTTTCAACCCTACAACAACAACGATTCCAAAAAAGCTGGGCTGCTCTGTAAAACATAGATAAAACATTTCATACAAGGCAATATTACACATTACTGGGGTGAACAGGTGTGAGCATCACCTGCATGGTCATAGTCATGTCTATAGAGCACGGAATGCAAACAAAATAGCAACATCAAAACATGTCTCCACAGCACTGCTAGTGACCAAAAACTCCACATTACATTCAAGCCCTCTGAGATATTATCTCATTAAACCTGCACAGATCAATATATTTATATGAATATTTAATGTGACAGGGGTTAGTCATTGTGTTGAACCCACAGAGAATTATCACCTGTGTGAACTCTCTGATAAAACTCACTGCACACTGTACTGCACCCAGTGGCACCAAGTTAATGACTAGATGACGAATTGTGGAGAAGACAACTGTTTGCCGCCATGTTTGCCACAACAAGGTTAATGCAGGTGGAACATTTTGGTCCTGGTTGATTTAGTGACACTTGTGGCTAATAATGGCAGCACCAAATGTGCTTCAGTAAGGGGCCGTGTTGATAAAGTGAGATTCTTGAGATCTTTTTCATAGCAGGTCGGTGCATGTGGGACTGATTTAAAATGAGCTACAGTGCGTGATGAAGGATTGTGTGTTTACGGACAATACCTGTTAGCAGCATCAAATCATTGTTGGCTTTGTTGTTTCCTGGCATTTGGTGACAATTAAGATAAATAAGAGTTCCAACAAAAAATATTCAGATTCAAATCATTCACACAAAAAGAGTGATGCTTTGACAATCACTGACATGTTTAAGGGCAACATGGATGCCTCCACACTGAAGGAGAGATGAGGGACAGCGGATCACTCAAAAGGACTGAAAAGTATTTGCTATTTGTGACTCTTGTGAGAAAGAGTAAACTGTTGGTCCAACAAACTTTCCCAGCCTCTGAGCCTACTTTGTGTCCTCCTAGAGATCCCCAGTGATCAATATTAAAGAGGGGAAGGACAGAGTTCCACCAAGGGCTCCGTAGATGGAGCTGCACCCCTCCTCCCCACTGGAGCGACTCTCTGAAAGCCTTGAGTTATATTCCTGTAATTAGCTAAGTATCCACACCGGCTCTCTCACACACAGAGCTCCTGCACAAGTCCCTGTCAGCTCATCCCTGTAGATAAAAGATGCAATCAGAAAAACAGCAACAAGGGAGGCGAGGGGGGAAAAAAAATCAACGCATCAAAAAACAAACTTTAAACAATGACCCTACTTCTCATGTGCAACTTTTTCCCCTTACACCTAGCATTTTTTCTTCTGTCACGAGTATAAGGGGCAAGAGCGATGCGTCCCTTTTTTCCTCTTCCAAGGATAATGATTTACAAAATGCCTCTCATCAAAGAATTCATTAACAACGAACGTTAATTAAAAAATAAATGAGTAAACATCAATATCAAATCTCAGCACTGTGGAAGGGAATACATTATGCAGAGTAATGATGTTTGAAAGGGGCTTTAGCACCTCTGTGGGACTCTTTTAAACCCCTTACCTCTTAGGCAGTTGCTTATTTTGCAACCCTTTGTTGTTTAACAACAAAGAGAATGGGCTCTCATAATGTTATATTAATCAGCGGATTAATATTTCAATTTGATTTGCTTTATAGTTGAGGTGCTGTTGGCATTTCCATTTTCCCTCCATATGTGCAGCGATGTTAAGTGGTATCATTACCATTTTCTACCTGGGGGTTCTGGGAGATAACAGGCACCAGTGATAGCTCTATTCTGTGGAGGGAGAGGGAGGTTTTGGGGGGCACTCATACATTTTTAAAGGCCGTGTTTGGTGTGCCTTCACATCCATTATTCTCCAATGTTGCATGCAAACAGCTGAGTCACAGCCTTTCTGCCCGCCACAGGACAACATGAAACAATAACGCCCTCAAATTCAAACTCGGAGTGCCCGGCATTAAGGTGTCCACTGACATGCAGTCAAAGAGGATTAATTTATTCTAAATTGTGTTTGACAAGCATTGTTCCTGCAGGAGCCTGCAGATGAAGTCAAATAATGTGGTCTAATTGAAGAGGACACAGAGAGGGAACCTGAATGAGTCAGAATCTTTTTCAAATATGATCTTCCATAGCGTGCATCCTTACAGAATAATAAGTCTCTTTTCTGAAGTCTCACGTGTTTGGTTGAAAAGTCCAGGTGAAAACAAATCTACTCAAATTTGTAGTAATAAATAACCATATTTTCATTCCTAAAAATCTGTTTTTAGTCTTCTTGAAATGAACTACGGGTTGTCAGGAGCAATAATGTAATCAGATTATGACAGGAAACAGCAAACCAAGTTGTGGTTATGAGAAGACTGATGCTGACATCTGATAGCTGGCTGTCTGTTGTACGAGAAAAACATGAGAAATGAAGCTGTGGCAAGTGTAGTGGAGTGATGTTCTCATTCACGTGTATTTATCCATGCATGTTACTGGTACAAAGAGGAGAAAAGGTAATTAGATTGTGCAGTCAGTTATGTGTCCTCCCAAAGAGTGATTGTATGCAATTTAATCGCCCTAAAACAATGAAACAAGATGGCTGAAATCAAAGGATTTACCCCTAAAACTCTATTTTATTTCATATCATGGTTTGAAGCAAATAAATCAAGATCCATCACCATGAAAACTCAAAGGCTGGAGGGCATCAATAGGGCAACAGCATTTAACAGCAGACCAATAGGTGGCAGATCATCAGTTCACTGTTTTGAACAAATGGGACTTGAACAAAAAAAAACGCCTGCTTTTAACCTGATGGTTTGACCTCTTTTCTTTTCTGTCAGGTGGAAGTACCTCCACGTACTCAAAAATACTCAGAACAAGGACTCCAAAAGTACACAAGAATTTTACATATTAATATTTATTCCTGTGGCATTAATTATGGAATTATGGAAGTGCTGTCGAAACAAAATAAACTATTATAGTTTGAGCTATTATGGATGTTTTTGATGCATTTTTATGTGTAGTAATAAACCTAAAGAAAAAAAATTATATACTTATATAAATAAAGCTTATTGTCATTTTTATCTAAACATAAGAAACTCATCATCTCAAACAGCAACTCAATAATGTCAGTATTAGAGAATAGAGACATGTCCTCTCAGGTCTTCCATATAATGCTCCCACTGCACAGTTGTTGTTAATGTATTTATCTATATTTTTATTTATTCATTTATAAGCTTCAACCAGCTTTTGCTTATTGCCCTCGCTGAGGTTAGGTAAAGTTGCACAGCCTTAGTCGATAAAATGGCTGTGAACCATACGTATCACGACAGGATGGTTTCTCTGTCCTGCAAAAGGAGAGAAGATAAAAACATAATGTGGTTTGGACTTGAAATCTGAGCCTCTCTAAAACCCAACAAAATCACAAGATGTGCAGCAACAGAAAAGCTGTTGCCAATATTTTAGACAATTATAAAAGGCCGCCCTCTGCTGCTAAACATAACCTGTATGATCAGTGTCAACTTTGCTTTCAGCCTCCAGCTAATCACATCCTATCAGCAGCACACGTCTTAAGGAAAACAGACAAGCAATTAGGACATGGATTATTTGTCATAAACACCATTCACTACCATGCAAATGCAACATAATTGCCCAGCAGACCTTGAGTGACAAGTCATTAGATGATTGTTCACAACGGTTGATTACGATATGACAGGCGTGTCTCACTGGATACATAACTGAAGTTAAGTGTTGACATCATTTTAAGAGGCCTCAGTTCATCACATCCAAACCCTCAATAAACAGCAACGTTGCTACAGCACAAATATTTCTTCTTCTTCTTTTTATCCATTATTTTTGCATGTTTCCATGTAGCAGTTTGTAAGGATTTGGACAGTGCACATTGATATGAAATCAAACAGTGACTTTGAGGTTAAACTTCACATTCACATTTGTACTGGAGGACTGCATTTATATATAGTTACCCAGTTTTAGGACAATGCAGGAAGACAATGCATAAAGAGTCTGTGTTGACTGGCCAAGTCAGGCACATGATCACAATATAACTGAACATGTTGCTTACTTTATTTGTTTAAAACCAGACTAAAGGCAAAAATCTCAAAGATTAGAAGGCAGACATGGTTGCTGTTTAGGTCTGGGAGAGCATCCCCATGGAAAACAGCCAAATGTCTGTGGGGTTTCCAACCATCACTTTCTGTTAAGAATTTGATACCAAATGGTAAATATCTTCATTTAACTGTGTTAACACAGTTACTTTATTTGCCTGAAATGACTGAACTGCGTATAAAAAACATTTAGACTTGCCCTGACATTAAAGATGGCTCTATTCCACTCAAGTGTCCCAGTAAGCCATGACAGTGCGACAGTGAGACAGCATGTAAAATACCAGGACCCAGGATGAGGAGTGCACACTTACACAAAATAATTAATCAGTGTCTAAAGAGACCATAGTGATAACGGAAAAAGTCTAGCCGGAGATTATTAAATCTGCTTTTCTCATATAAAAATTACTGAAACTAAAATTAATTTTCAACTCTTAAGATAGCAAGCTCAGTAACTGTTACCATATTTAGCAGCTGTTAGCTAGAACAACAACACTGCCAAGATTATTCTCAATTAACTAAGAAATAAACACTGTACACAGACAGTAAACTTCTCTTTCAGTCCTTATATTAGTAAGGTTGCTCATGCTAACTAGTTAACTAAGCTGGCTTGTCAGCATATTACTCAGATTCAAAGTGGAGTCTTTGTTAGCATTGTTAGCTCAGTGACAAAATCCAAATGCTGCTGATGCAGGCTAATTCTGAGCTAACCAGCTAGCTGTTACTGCTAACAATGTCGCTTCACTTTAATGCTGAATAATAAACCGAGCTCACAACCCAGCTAATGAATGCTTGGTAGTTTGCATGTACAGCCTTGTTGAGCTAAATAAATACTGTGTTTATTTTGAGCTGCAGCTTGTTGATTCAGAGGTGCTTTGACGTTGTTGTTTATCCTTATCCAAATCAAGGGTCTAAGCATAGAGAGTGTCCAAGAACCTCTTGAGGCAAATTTGTAATATTGGACTGTTTAAATAAAATTTGACTTGTTGCTGTAGCGCCCAGGAGCTAACCGGCTAATTCTGGTAGCATTAGGCCAGTTGAGCTTACTAGGTTTAGAGGCAGGGACATGATTGACAAAATAAAAGCAGGCTTTTGAAAAATGGAATTTTTAAATAAAAAAAAAAAAATGTATGAAATAAAAATGAAATGAAAAATTGTATGAAATCCTGAGATAATGATTTGATGATTTATTTGTATGTATTTTCATGTGGTTGTTTGTCATAATCACGTATTAATTTAGAATTTTGAACACTTGGAGCTCCATACAAATGTTGCTATAATCCAGTATAATAATAATAATAATAAATGCCTCTTTCAAGAGAAATCTCAGCAATAAAACAATCAAATATAAATACAATGAGAAGTAAAGCAACAAGAAAGAATGCAGAAAATAAACATAAATAGTATATGTGTTCAAGTTTCATTAAAGTCATTATTTTGTTAATTTGAAGTTTCTTGATTTACTTTCAGATTTTGTGCATGTGAGCAGTTATGATGTTGATCAGAGGTTTAGGCTGCTGACACCAAATATCTGTAATATTTATCTTAGTTTATTTGGCACAGTTTGATTTGCCTTTTATTATTTCCTGTTTGGACAATAAGTGTGATCCTCGGGAGCCTCCATACATATCATCTCTAATAAATCAGTCATTCTTTCTAAATACCGCAGTGACCGCTGTGTCTACACATGTAAATAGGTGCACATGTGGGCGCCGGCAGTTACACGCCTGTTCATGTGTATGTGTGTGTATGAGCACGTGCACTGCTGCCCTTCATAATCAGGGGGTCTGAATGAGCCCCCACTCTGCCAGTGAATTGCTCACAGCTGTGGGCCCCTTGTCGCGCTGGCAGCCTCGGCCCTGTCATCGTGCGTCCGCCTATCTGACCTGCTAATTTGGAGCATATGTAAGTGTTCTTAAAGTGGCGGGCCTTTTGACATGCCACAAACAGCAGCTGTGGCAGCTGCCCCGAAGGAAAGCTTTATTTAATTCAATTACATCTTTTGGAGATATGTAAACGAGGAGCTGAGGGGGTGGTAGGGCTGGGAGAGAGGAGGAGGAGGAGGAGGAGGAGGGGGAGGGGGAGGGAAAGGTGGGTGACGAGGAGGAGAGAAGAGGACAGGGGGGTAGTCTGTCCTCCCCTCCCCTCGCCACCCTACCTATCCTCATCACAGCCCTCTAGCTCTTCCTTCTCTAACCCAAAAGACCCCCCACCCTGCCTCCTCACCATCCAACTTGTAACCCAAAAGTGTCGAGGCCCAGGTGGCTTGATAGGCAAATGATTGGGTGAGTAACTGTTGCAAAACCCCTCAACTCCCCTCTTCTCCCTTCTCAGACCCCCCCAATGCTCACTGTCTCTCCAGTGGAGGGAGTCTGAGGGGGGATAATCAGGGTCAGGATCCTCTGCCACACTGATCAGTACGTCTAAACCCCCGGGCAGCCCTGCAATTAATGCGCCGTTGAAAGGGAGCGAAAATATTCACCATCTGGCAATTAGAGCTCATAGGCTCCCTCTTTCTGTCTCTCCTCCTCTTCTTTGCCTCTCTGGGCTTTAAATGCAATTGTGATCTGATTCTTGTTCCAGCTCCAGCGCCTCGCACTGGCCCAAGGCCCATTTACCGCTCCGAGAGCCTATATAGGAATGAACGAGCGCAGGATCGCAATCCAGGGCAATTCAGAAACCCCTCTCAGTCCCAAAATGGAGACATAATAACGAGTCTTCTTGTCATTTTTCTCCCCCCCTCACTCTGCGGAGGATTCATCCCATCTCTTGCTCTTCCAGCCCCAGCTGCTTCTGGCCTGAAAAGGGGCTTGAAAGAGACTGGTGTCATCAGGATCAAATTAACTCTTTCTCTCTGGATGGGAGCAAAGGTTGTCAATGGTACTGTCGTCTGTAGTCGTTTTTTTTAACACATCAATGATGTTATGATTAGTCATTTTGCTGTCGACAATGGCCGCCAAATGCATGAATGCCCTTTCCCGTCAAAGAGGAGCGGAGGGCTGTTGAAAGACATTGATTTTGAGAGAAGTCAGACATCTTTCCTTTTTTTACTCCCTGCTCCTCTTCTCCACACACTCATTGTGAAATTCAAATCTGGGGATGACAAACAGAGTGATTACATTTGATCTGGTTAGTTTTGAGTTGCAAATGGGCAACCTCGACATTTGGCTAGTGCGAATCAAGGTCTCAAGGACAATGGAGAAGCAAATTTGAGGAAGTGGCAGGTTGCAGATACTGTACACAGGCAGCAGTGGGAGATGCTGCACAGAGAGCTGTGCAACACAACACAGGCCAAGAGGGTTTCCCATTAACCAAGACATGAACATCCTAACGTCTTGATGTTACAAACGTTCCAAAATAAACCTTTGTTGCTCCATCTTTTTGATTCTCACGGAACAACACCTGTGAGGTCAGCGTTTGCCGACTTTCCATGATCCGCTGACCTCAATTTTTAATTGCGCTACCACCATCCCTACAGCAAGCCGCCGCCATTGTGCTTTCCTGTAAAGCGATAATTACACATACTGAATTATTAACAGTCATTATCAAAGCTTTGCTTAACTTGTTTTGTTGTAGTGTAAGGTTCCTGTGATCTCGGGCAGTCATTACTTATTAACAGACTGGATACTTTTCCCTCAGTTGCCGCATGTCGACGCATGGCGTTAATGACACGCTCATCCTGTTTGCCCCTGCCTCCAACAAAACTGCAGAAATAATATTGGGGTTACACTGAGGAAAAAAAAGGCGTAGAAAAAATTACTATTTATTGGCCCATGAAATCATTATCATAAAGGGATATTAATTAAACCAGTATTTTGAATCAACTGTTTACATAGCTGAGGAGTGTTTTTTGTCTGTGCCCGCCTGAGATTAAATGGGACCATTTCTTCAGGGAGATGCCCAATTTCAATGTGAACTCAGGTAGACGACCAACCAGTGCATTAACCTACATTACAGCCCTGCCAGGTGAAAAGTGTCCCTACAATGTGTTTTCTGAGACAGATTTAGTACAGTAGGTGATTTGAGTTTATCTAGATGATTTTAAGTGTTTTATTTATTGCAGTGACTTATAGCCAGGGGTATTTGTACCCCACAGGATTCATTTGCAGATGCCAGGGAGGATGTGGAAAGGGGGTCTGAGGGGTCCCAAAAGTAATTTGGTAAAATAGAAATGACAATATTCTTAATAAGTATGCCTCTTGAGTCAGCTGTAACACCTGAACAGGCTAACCTTTAGGCTAAGAGTATATGAAAAATGGTTAGCAAGTGAACAGAGAGGTTCAAACAACTAAAAGTAATGTATAAATATTTGAAGAAGTTAGCTATAATAATTGAAACCGCTAACAGTAATGTATAGTTGAAATAGTTTGCTAAGTAGTGGATAAACAAACGGTTAGCTAAAAGTAATGGATAAACAGCTAAAATGTTATTGAAGTAGCTAACGTATAAACAGTTGAAATAGTTAGCTTTCTGTAGCCTAATGGATTAACAAGTAAAAGTAATGAAAAAACTAAAATAAAAGTAATGTATAAACAGTTGAGATTGCTAAACACAATGGATAAGCAGTTAGCTAAAAGTGATTGACAAACAGCTAAAATAATGTTATCGCTAATGTATAAACAGTTTAAATAGTTAGCCTACTATAAGTAGGCTAATGGAGAAACAGAAAGAAGCAATGGAAAAACTGTTGACACAGATAGAAGTAATGTATAAACAGTTGAGATAGCGAAAAGCAATGGAGAAGCAGAAGCAGTAGGCCTACTGACAAAACTAAATGAACAGCCAAAAGTAAGCTAATGGATAAACAGCTAAAGAGTAGCAACGACCTGCAATGAACAGTCCACCCTGATTATTTTAGAAAAAGCTATGTCAGTGTACAAAAAATGACCACAGACTTTCTCTCTGTTCCTATTTTGCAAACATTCAGACATCATAACGTTGAAAATAAACCTTTAAAAGTTTAAAAATACATCTGCATAAACAGCTACTTTAATTTGATTACACATGAACCTCTCCCCATGATTCACGTCAAATTTACAACATGCTAAATGGACGAAAACAGACGGCCACAGGTCTTAAAGCTTTGCCTAAATTAAGGCTCTCAGGTGAACGTTTGCGGACAAGTACTCCTAAAATACCCCCAAATGACCTTCAAAACCAACTACCTGCCTCTAAATTAAGCTCCATCCAAATGGAATCAGAGTATGGAAATAGAAAGACAAACACTGAGGGCAGAAACCGTGACAGGCAACTGTGACCTGGGTGCCATTTTCTAAACCCTCCCTGCACGGAGATATCTCCTGGAAAGAACCCAGGAGCCAGGAAAAAGCAGGTATTACATGTCAAAACAACATATCAGCTCTGAGAGGCAGTCTGTGCTGTGGATGAGGAGCTTTCATAAGCACTTAAACAAATCGCAGACTGGTCGACCACACACGCCGAAGGTGGGGAGAGACGCCGCAGCACTTCAACACAGGGCTTTTTTGCACATGCAAATGTGGCACTGGTGTGAGTGGCACGCCAAGCTGTAGCCATCCGGAGAGAGAGGGATACAGGCTGAAGCCTCACCTGCAGGACCTCCACCTAACCAAACCTCAGCACACATCCACTTTGTTCTTTTATTCTCCTTTCCGCCCTTTTGTTGCTCTGCGTTTGGTTTCCAGCTTGAAGGGGTTCATGTCACCAAACATCAGTGGAAAACACCACAGAAAACAAATGTCCTGTATTCAAAAATGTAATTCCAGTAAAAAAATATTGCCAGGAAAATGTTTAGTTTGCTTTATAATATAAACTATAAAATCCAGTTTATTTTCTAAGAGGTTTTGTATGTAAAATATTACATGTGCAAACGAACTGTAGATGTCAAATAAATGTAGTGGACTGAAAAGTACTTTGTCTACCTTCAACTGCTGTAAAGAAAAACTATAAAATGATATAAAATGGAAATACTGAAAGTACAAATACTGCAAAATTGTACTTAAGTATACAGTAATTGAGTAATTTTACTTTCTGCCACTGCAGTTTATATGATTGATATCTGTGGCAGCTAAAATCTTATGATTTGTCCTCTGAATGTTTTTAATCCTCCTTTCTTTTTGTGTTGATTAAACCTCTTTCATTCACTCAATCATTTGTTCAGTCACGGGCCCTTTTCATTGTCTCTCCTCCTCCTTTCTCCTTCTCCTCTCCGTCTTTTTGTGTCCAGTCTTTTTGTCCCCACCTCCTTTTCTTCTCCTCTTTTCGTCTCTTCTCCTCTGGATCTTCCCACTTGTCAGCTGTGTTAACTGATCTGCCGTTTCGAGCACTCTCTCCCCTCTCTCTCTCTCCCTGCGTTGAACAAATGGGTAATAAGCGCCACTTTGTACCTCTCTCCTCTTTCAGATCCAGAGTGAAGAGTCTGATTAAATAATCATTGGAGGAGCGGTGTGCGTGCGGCTTTCCCCCTGCTCCTCACCTTGGGGACATATTGTCCCCTGTCACTGAAACCTCGGGGACAGAAGGCTCCGCCGTGGGGAGGCTCAGCGGGGGAGCAAGGGGCTGATGAAACGAAGATCGGGTAATGAAGGCATGGCCCATGGCTTCCGTGGCTCTGCCATATGTTTCACCAAATGCAAATTGCCCCCAATTCAAACAACTTTTTCATCTTGATATATGCAAATGTGTTTATAAATACTGGCTTATAAATATAGCATTACAGTTTTTAAGGAGGGAGCTTTGAATCATTTTCTCCCTCGCTCTGCTGTTGTTATGTGTGGCAGCGGCGCAGCGTGACAAGCTTTAACGAACAGGCTCGGACCTGGCAGCGCCTAATGGTGTCCTGGGGGACAGGAAGTAAGGGGGTCAAAGGGAGGGGAGCGCCGACTGGCCGGCAAACCAATGAGAGCAGTGCTGATGAGTGTCTCATCCAATTAAAATTAGCCCAGTTATCACACAAGCCAATGACAAATCAAAGCGGGCACGTTTACAAATGAGAGCGAGAGGTGAGGCGGCCACACACTTGAACTTTTGACATTTTGATCCATTTCAGCTCTTATTCACAGACAAGCATCTTTCACCTTCGCTCATGATAGGAAATCAATTATCTATAAAAATAACTGGATTAACAAATAAAAAGTTTATTGTGTTTACACGAGTTCTGTCGAGCAGATCCTGTGGGGCAACATCACCTCAGCACTAACAGCTTAGATGGAGTGTGTGTGTTCGTGTGTGTGTGTCTGTGTGCGTGTGTGTCATGCTCAGAGCAATGAACCCAAAACATCAACATCAAAGAGGCAAAATGTTAAATAATGATAAAGCCTTGATTGCAGTCTAATTAACTTGATTGAGCTACCCAAGAGCTAAACTGCTTATATATTTCTAATCTGACCTGGAAAAACTTTGTGACACATCTTCATCCTACAGCGGGGGAAAAAAAAAAAAAAACAGTTAAAGAACAAACAAATATTTTCATCTGAGTGTAAGTCTTGATGATTAACCGCCATCACTGCTGGTTTCAGTCGCTCTACGTCCTCCGAACGTGTCAGGTTAGGTCACACGCCGTCCGTGAGCCTCCTGCTTCTCTGTCACTCAGGCCTGTTGGGGCCAGCTGACGGTGGTAGCCGCTCCTGGTCGGGGGTGCAGTCAGGTGTCAGTCGCCGTGGTGATGATCAGATTGTCACAGTCCCGCTGGTTCCCTTGGAGACGGCACCTGAGTCGATGCCCGTGCCAACATCTTCATCATCACCCGCGGAAACAGCAGCTGGCGGCTCTGGACCGGGCCGCGTGGCCGAGGCGGGCCAAGTGGGTCAGACCTCGCTGAGAGCGAGGAGGCGGTCAACCGTAAGGCCTGTTGTTGTGGTAGTCGGGCGTGGTGCATTATGGGAGGACTGCACTGTTCACACTCTGGCCTGAGGGCGTAGAGAAGGTTTGTTTGTAGATCTGTTAATGAGCCAATAAGAGCGAAGTTAGCGTGTCCGATTCATGTTTTCTTTGTCGTATTCTGACACCTGCGTCCAACACGAGGTCATTAATTTAATACAAAGAACAACTGACTCGCAGCAGCTATTACTCACTGGAATTATCATATTTGAATCAACATAAGTGATCGTTTCAGTTACTGTCAGAGTACCTCTGAGCTTTCGTAGATGCTTTTGCCACCTTTGCTCTCACACCTCCAGTTCAGGATGCCAGCTTTCAAATAAGCTCCAATGAACTGATTCTCCTAATTGGCAGATTATATTTACCATTTACCACATTGCAAAAGAAACAGGTGTAAAACTTTCCTCGGCATCAAATACTGTTTCAAATGCCGTCAAGAGTTGTTTCCAGATTCAAGCTCCAACATTCAAGCTGGAGCTTTTGATCACATCCCAAAATGTTCATCAGTAGTTTAAAATCTGAAGCTCACAGTTAATTAATGTCAACACAAAGTCCAGAACAACTGCTGTGCTGAGGCTGTTGTTCTGTGTCCAAAGCCAAGAAAGAACTTTGAACCTCAAGGTCATGATCAGATACGTGTCAGCATGGAAGAAGAAAATGAAAGGACCTTTTTTGGTGTATCTGCTGGTTCGGCAACCACTGTAAAAGAGACATCTGAAAAAACTGCCGTTAGAACATCTAATGCAAACAAAGACTTCGCTGAATTAGAATTGATGTGCTCAATGATCTGTTGGGTCGTCCTCTCAAATTGACTGGAAGCAGGGATCGTGTCATGAAATTGCACTTGGTTCAAGTAAAGGATGTGACTGATTATTATATATTAATTCTGGCCAAGGTAAGAAAAAGAAAAGATAAATGCAGTGATGTAAACCATTGGACAGTCATCAGTCCGATATGAACACCAGACTTTACACTGAAGATCCATGTGAGACTTGAACATGGTTCAAATGATCTAAGGTCCAGTTTTATAGGCTCAGACTTTGTATTTCCTGTTTAGTGTTGTTATATTGAAGCCAGTAGACGCAGCACCATGTTTGGACACCTCATCTAGCATTTCTACAACATGAACACTATATGAGGCGATGAAACGTGTGCAGGTAGTTCAGTCAGTAGTTGCTGACATCACACACGTTGTCCAGCTGATCTGAGGCCTGTGTGAGTCCACCCGGCTTCAGGTCTTGACAGATGAGTTGTGCTGGTTACTGTAACCTCCAGGTTCACAGTCAGCTCATTAGCCCGAGTGCTCTGCTGCTAATTCGGGGGGGCTACGAACTGGATGCTAATTAATCACAGACTGAGACGACCTGGCATGCTGCTGCAGACAAAGCAGCGGTGAACGCTGCTGCCATGAAGGCGTCGCATTCGAGTGCTGTTTGTGGGCGAACACGGCACAACAAGGGTGACTGTGACTGCCGAGGACAAAATCCTAAAAAGTAAATGAAGAAAGCAGAAGAAGGAGCGTGTGATCACACAGAGCTTATAGGCAAACCAGTTAAAAAGGGTGTGACTGAAGCCTTTTAATTGGTCTTGATGAGAATGTAAAGTTGTGAAATAAAATGATACAAAGATACAGGTGAATTCACATCCTGGCTTGGCATCATACACCAAAAATCAGGTATACTTCCACTGATATATAGAGTACAGTTTACAGTGTGGTTATAGACAGGAAGCTGCTGTGGAGTGTCAGCTATACATGAAACACTGTACTTTTCTCATGTAGGTGAAACCACTAGCTAAACTAAATGCAACAATCGCCACATGTTTAATGGCTCTTACCTTAATAAACCAAAATCAACACTTGATTTTATGCTAAATGACTTTTAGTTTTTCAAAAGATTGAAGCATATAGCTTCTCCCTGCACTACTTTTAGTGTTGTTGGGTGATTAACAGTAAGATCAACAATATAAGCTGATTTTAATTATCACTCTCCTTTTAGCTCTGTTTTGGTCTCCACCATCTTCTGAGGGAAATTTCTGGCTCTTTAGCTGTCAATGCTCCACTGTGTTCACCAGCTAGCTGCTAACAGAACAGGTTTTTTAGCTAAAAACAGCTGCCTGATGCTGCTGGAAATGAGGTTGATGAGCATCTGAAAAGTTGCAGAACTTAAAACCAAAACAATGAGCTGAAAGACACTAAAATACTGTAGAGCCGAATGAAGATAATCATCTTCAGGTTCATCACTACGAGTGACCCCTCTCACATTTCACCTTGTTTTTTGACCCATAATTAATGTAAAAGTCTTCCTCGGTGCAGCTTTAACCTCTTAAAGCTACATATTTGGGTAAAGCCTTGGCCAACAGCTGAACATTTAATGTAGATTTAGAGATGTTAGAACAGTTGTTTTACCAAGATTGACACTTAGATTCAAGACTGTTTTCATAGCAGACATTAGAAACAGGAAGCTGATGAATAAGGCACCATAAAGAAAGGTATTCTGGCAGAACTATAACTCTTGAAATTTAACAGAAAACCTGCAACTGCTGTTTGATTCCAGTCTGGCTGACGTTCCTCAGAGAAGCTGTGAACGTCTCAGTTCGTACGACAGAACGTGAACACACAGTAAACTTTGGTGGAAGATGAAATAGAAGTTGAGGATGTGACAGACAGCTGGGAGCTGTGAGTGTTCATCAGAGTTACAATGGCTCCCTCTTGAGGGTTTGGTGTGAGGAAAATAAGAGCGAGAAAGCAAAAGGAGCCCACCAAGACACACGGTCCTCTTCATCATTATAGACAGCCCTCTTCATCCTCGTTGTACAGCTTTGTAGTTTACGTCAAAAGACACCTACAGCACATTCAGTTTTATGCTTGTGTGTGTTGAGTCAACTCTCCGTCATCTTTGAGGACAAAACTAAAATATGATTTCATACAGTTTTAGGATTTCTTTTCTGTTTTTGTCTGTTTCATGTTGGATTGAATCTGTGTCCTTTTGTTTATTGAATATTGATCTGTAGGATGTTTAATACAGAATAAAACCAAACCAAAGCTAACTGTAATTATGTGGGTTTTTGAGAATTCATAATATCAAAACACAGCAATGGGAATGTCAGAGTATTCATAATATTAAGATAATATGAAGGATTGTCATATTTATCAATGTAAAACATTAAAAGTAACATAAAGTACCTGATAAAGTAAATGATAGTACTGCATAAAGAGAGCTGGTGTCTTCATACTCACTGTGAACACCTGTACAAACACCTACATATACAGTATCTGTTGGTGCAAATATAACTGTGTGTGTGTGTGTGTGTGTGTGTGTGTGTGTGTGTGTGTGTGTGTGCGTGCCCTACTGTCCCTGGGGCCCTCATTAACACCACAGTATCTTGACTGAAATGAAGCACCAGCCAGCTGCATTGTTGATCACATGACAATAAGATGGATGTGTGTGGGAGGCAGACAGGGCTGAGTGTGTTCGTGTGCGTGTGTGTGTGTGCGTGCACACGCACGTACTAAAACCAGCATTGAAGCGAGCGTTGTGTAGCAATAAGCAAATATTTGTGTCAGCCAGATTCATCTGCTATTACTCACCAGGACGCAGTAATGAAACGCTGTTTATACAGAACGATGCTGCTTGCAGAGAGCTCAGCTGTGGAAGTGATGAGGAGAGCCGGTCATCACGGCTGTACACCAGATGGCAGCAAATAACAGCACGTCAGTTTGAGTCAGTGCTGTTGAAGCTCATGTCATATAAGATAAACATGAGATCCTTCTTTCCATCTTTGTTGCTACAACTCCTACTAATAACACTGCTTCTACCAATGCTGACCAATATAAATCTCACTGGTTGCTGCTCTTATTATGAGCTGCTACCACGACTGTTTTCATCCACTGGTCTTGTTATGTGCTGCAGAAAGAACAGCAGCAATAATATTGATATCAAGGATGTCAAGTGAAGTCAGTTTTATTTATATATCACAAATCACACCTTCTGAATCTCCAAAGCATAAGATGCCCTCTATCCTTCCAGCTATGATTCAGATGAGGAAAACATGGTGTAATGGTCCTTTTCAAACATTGCTGACGTCTTGCTGGTTCAGGATCATCTCTGTCTTCTGCTTTCTGATGTTATGGATACGTCTGTCTATTAAAGTGAGAACACACCACTCACCAAACATTTCCCTTCATCAGGACGGTGTCATCAGCTGTATCCAGTTTCCTGATGTATAATCAATTAATCTGTCATGTGAGCAACAAATCACCATAGATACCATAAATCCTTTTCTGAATACATGCAATTTGCAAAACATCATAATATTAATGACCACAAATACAGAAAATGACATCACAGACGTCTTGTCATGACATTCTTTAGCAGATTCGCTGTTTCATGTCAACCCTTCATTTTGATACTTCTGCAGAACATCAGCTGAGTTTGTGAAAAGAGAAACTTTCTTTCCCTCCTTACAGGAAGGTCAGGAGCGCTTGTGTCGATGGTTGGATTCATTGTTTCGCTCAAGGACACTTCAGCAGGGCAGAAAGTTGTCGACATAGACTGTAAACAGGCCGATCAACGCAGCTGCAGAACTGACCTCATACTCACACCCTGCTGCCATGCCATGACACACAGGCCTTGTTCAGGCTGCCAGCACAGATCCAAAGACAAAACAAGAAACCAAAAGAGGCTAAAAAGCTCTGTAGAGCTGATGGAACTGCAGAGCCATGAGTGACACCTTTCACATTACAGGAATTTGACCCGTTGTTGATATAAGGACATGAATTTAGTGTTGCTTTAAAGTAGAACACCTTGCTCTGTGCTGTACTCCAGACAAATATATTAGCTGTTTGATAAAGCAGTTCAGCCTCAGTCCCACAGGCTGATCCTACATAAATCAGCCAGTCACAGTGAGCTCAGAGGACTCAGTGAAACATTGGAGGGAGCGGCGTTTTGCGGCGGCACTCACCAAAACAAATGTCTTGACGATCAACGTCCCCCCAGTGCACGAGGCTGTTAACCCCCCGTGGATCAGGAGGCTGAGCTGCTGCTCTCCATTTAACTCCCCCACACATGCATATAAACACGCTCAGAGAGGCGTGCAGCTCTGTTTATCGTTCTCGTCCCTTTTCTCACATTATTCCCTCCAGACGCTCGTGTATTAAACAACCAGGGAGTTGAATGTATGCATGGGCTGTAATTGGCGGATTATAAATTCCTACACTGTGGCACTGTTGACTTTGCCATCTCTGATCCCCCAGTGTATTCATTTCAAAGGCCTCTATTTGTAGGCTTTTGGTGAAAAACCACAGTTTAATGTGAGTCCTGCAGCCGCAGTCTGGTGAAATACACACACATTATAATTGGGTCCTTTTACGCAGCGATAAATTATGCATGAACTTAATGGTCGTGGTTTGTGGCCCCTGCTGATATGGAAACTGAAAGGGTTTGAAAACTCAGGAAAAATCTAACATGTATATGTATACACACACATTAGGTCCACATATGCCCTCATTATAATCATATGTGGTTACTTTACTGCATCCTCGCGATCATTAGATGCAAAAAGCAGTGTGACATTTTCCTTTCTCACTTTCATGCGTCAGCATGTGCTTTAAAGTTGATGTGTTCCTGCACATGTGATTAATTTTTGCACGTTTACTGCACTTGGCAAAGGCAGCGGTGCTGTTTCTGATTAGAGCTTCTTTCAAAGTCATTAAAACAAATGTAAAAGTGTAGCTTCATCCAGCCAGACAGCAGTCAGAGAGTTAGCAGTTAAAACCACTGAAGGAGTCTTGAGTGTTTAAGATTTGGGAACAAACAAACTTCCCAACATGCAGGCACATGCAGGCTTCCCACGCACGCACACATTTTAATTACAGGTTCAGTGCCACAGGCAGGGTGGAGAAATAACCACCGGCTAAACGCTGTTATATTGGCTGTGACAAGTTTCTCAACTTCACCAGCCACGTTGGCAGGAAACTAACAATTATTTTGACGTCCTATTCAGCTGTGAATTGGCTTTTAAAAGCTGCATTTTGGACTTTCTATCTGAGGCTGACGTGAGAAAAATCACAGGTCAGTTTTTAAGGGTCTAAATGATGTTTTGTCTGGAAAAGTGTCTGAAAAGACTCCCTCAGAAAGACATTTACATATTATCCTCGTCCCATAATTCATTATGCGCTCCAGAGAATTTCCAGAGAAGTTAACCGTGTGCTTACGTTGTCAGTCAGGGCGCTCCAGGAGTGTCACACCTACTTGTGTTAAGTGCAGAATAAACTGGGCCAAGTCCTGACATGAACACAGGGCTGAGGGAGTTAGCTGGAACTGGTTACCACAGTAGTTGTGGTCATCTGTCTGAAAAGCCCACTTTGTCACAGATGATTGATTTTAATGGAAAAATACATGAGAAAATAAATGTTTATAATCAGTCTGTTAATATAATTGTGGTACATATGGGTACATGTAAAGATCCAGACTGCATTTGAACATGTGACATGGATCACAGTCTTTTTTTTATACTGCACCAAAGTCAGACATTTGAGAATTTGACACACACTTTCTTAAAGGTTTAATGTTCTTACTGTATTTGTGTAAACTGTAAAGCTGCACTAACCCTAAATATCAATCAACATGATCATATTAACAGTGGGTGCAGTGACTGGAATGATGAAATGACTCACAGTGATTCACATAGTGGAGCATTTTAGTGTGATTCACTTTCCTGTTTTGGTTTTTGGCTCAGAACTTTAACTGTTTTGGTTCCCTCTCACTGGTCTCAACAAAGTCATTTCCGCTGTTTTCTACCTGCTCAGCACTAAATGACAATTAGCCGCTAAGTACAGTGGAGCGTTTAGCAGCTAAAGATGCAGCTATTTCCTTCAGGATAAAAACAGAGCTAAAAGAGAAAATGGTCAGGTTTCCTGCAACAGAAGTGGACGTGGCCATAAACAGCTAACCTCAGCTAGCAGTTAGCGAGCGATCAGCTGTGATGGTTTCAGCATGTCAGATGGCAAAAGGGCCAAATCAGATTTACTCCCTGATGAACTTACTGGTCTGCTGTGTGTTTCAAGAGTGAATGAACCAGTGTGTAAACTATGGGCTGCTTGTATCTGTGAAGACTCTCATTTATCCAGTTCATGGTACTTCTTAGCGCTTTACACAGTCAGCTGGACATGCTTTAGGTTCTAGAAGACATTGTGCCTCCCATCCAAGGCCAGAGGCAATTATCCTCCTGCAGGATCGTTCACACCTTTGGAGTCACTGAAGTCACGACAGGTTTCACCTCAATGATCCTGCAAGAGGATAAAGTCCTGGGAGTCCCCATCAGCCAGCCAGAGCCGAAGAAGCCATTTGGATGAGAGACGAAATGTCTTCTACAACCTCCAGCGAGTCCAGCTGCCTTCGTAAAACACTTGGAAATGTGAACTGCATGGTCTTGAAGTGTACGTAACATTGTTGATGATGTTTATTAATGGGACCGGATTATTCAAAGGAAATCATCCCTGTGAAACTACACTCGTGCTGATTAAAGTGGACAGCTGGTAATATTAGAAAGAGCCTGAGAGAATGCGTGGCAGGTTGATAGTAATCGATCAGCATCAATAAGTCACTGATCACTTCTGGCTTTCACTCTGGGAGCAGAAACGGACAAAACTCTCCCATTCCCACACACACTCCGCCTTCTCTGGCATTTTCTGTGAGAATTAGACACATTTCAGCAATGAAAGCAATAACAAGTGGAGTTAAAGAAAGGTCACAGTTTTCTCAGAGCTCCTTTTTACAGCCAGCGAGCACCTCCAGCCTCACCTGACTGCTGCCAGACGCAGCGTGTTACCATCCACACAGCCCACCTCTCTCTGTCCTCAGCCAACGCAGGGGGTGTCGTTACAGATGAGCTCGCCACCGCTTCGGATTTACAGTTAAACCAATTACTCACGAGGTCATGGGAAGAGCTCACGTTTGACCGATCGCTGATAAGTTTATCAGGCTCCTCTCAGCCAAACGGCCTCCGAGTCACGCAGGAAGAGCGAGAAAGTGACTTTATAGGAATGTTATCCCTCTAATGTATTTGACACAAAACACCTGCGGCTGAGGTTAGCTTGTTTGCATGGTGATAAAGTACATCAGCCGCCTCCAGCCTGAAACTGTGTGCACGTCATGTGTTTGCAGGCGAGAACACGCTGATGTGATGCTGATGCTCATTCAGGCCGAAGGCAAAAGGCAAATCGTGGCATTTTCAGGATTTGCTTCATTCAGGGTGAACATGTTATTGTAGCACGGTGGCCCGCAGTGTGAGGCACCGTGAAGTCTGACTCACATGATTTGGATTGACCACACACACACACACACACACACACACACACACACACACACACACACTCATTCCAGCAACATTATCTTCCCAGAAGTTTCTGTCTGAAGCTTCAAATGTAAAAAGAAAATCATTAAAGTGACAGTTTTGACCCCTCGGGAATGTATTTTAAAGGCTTTGGTGATCTCTTGCGCCACCATCAGGTCAAAATGTTTTTGTCAAATGCTTTGGTTTAAATATCTGCAAAAAACTAATGTTTTCCATGATCCTCAGCTGTATTTATGTTTGTGCAAAATAACAAGAATTGGCTAATAATTAGTTGATTACTACCTGCTGCACTTAAGCAAGTTAACATTGTCTTTGTGAGCATGTTGGCGTTAGTGGGAAATACACTTTTACAGCCATCCAAAGGAATATTATTACAACCTGCATGAATATACAATTTCCATATTAATAATGCTGATTTCACCCCTTAAGAAAGCGTGTTAAATCAATTTTCCATAAATTATAATTATACATTTTAATCATGAGTCATGAAAGACTGTGTGTAATGTGAAAGTTCTAATAGAGACATTTATGTTTTGACATATGAACCCAGCATATTCTATCAATTAGTAACCAGCTAATGAAGAGTTTACAGCACTTTAATAGTTTATTCTGTCAAAATATAGTACAGCATGACTTCAATATAATGAACCAGCAAGCAGCACATTTCACTTAGGAATGAATACAACAACAGTTGTTTTATACTTTTCTTTATCACTGTCATTGTTTAAACATAATAAACATATTTATTTTCAGCTTGAAACAGTGTGTTGTGAACCCAAAAATAGCTGTCACCATGCGTTGAACTACCCCAGCACGAAAATAAGTTATATTTGCAGTTTCGGGTTTAAACCCCTTGTGAGATTTATCTCTTTTATTTATTTATTTATTTGTTTATTTTTGTGCATGTATTTGCAGTTTACTCTTGTTCAGTGACGTCTGGAGAAAAAATAGCAACTGAGCTACTTTTCAGACTGGCTCTGCAGCACGACCATTTGGAGAAAGCACAGAAACTGCTGTCATTATGGTGTCGCACGGTCATGTGTAATGATGCACAATGACTGTTATGGCAAGTGAGATGACAGCAGTGTTTAAAAAGTATATTTAGAGGTGATGCTGGGGTTCCTTTAGGTGTGTGTGGATCACAAGTTTCATTTTCCACCGCTGCAACAACACATTACCATTCCACAAAGTAACTCTCGGGATCGTCTTCCCGATGGGTCACTGTGTCGCAGTGGGAAGAGCAAACTGTTATTCATTGAGGGAAAGTTTGCTGAGCATGCAGTGATCTGTCATTTTCAGCAGGGATCCAAACCACAAAGGCACCGTTAGCAGCGGGGAGCAGTTGGCAACATCCTCAGGCCTCTTTATTTTGGTCACAAAGTCATCTCTAAAATCAGGTGGAGTCCTAGTTAAGACTGAAAACAGGTCAAATTGTACGTGCATGCCTTACAAAGAATGTAGAGCTAATGAGGTGCTGTGGATCTATAAAAGCTTTGAAACTTTGTGCCTTTTACCTTTTTACACTAGCTGGTTTTGACTAATGTAATGACAATGCTCTGAAGAGTGATACTCAGCTACAATAACCAAGCATAATCCAGGTCATTACTGTGGGCTGGGGTGCAAAGATGCAGACTATCATTCATCTGTATGAGACCAGTTCAAGTTCATGACATCAGGAAAGTGGTCAAAAGTGCAGTCAAAACAACCTAAAACGACCAGTGGTTAACCTTCTAGCGGCTGTGTGAATCATGACTGATGCAAGATGTTGTTTTACAGCCATGAAACCACGTAGTGCATGGTTGAATCAACAAAGTGTGTGACTTTGATGCAGGGAATTACTGTTTGTTTATGATGAAAGATCATGATTGTATCTCATCGTGTAAAAGAGGGGAATAAAAAAGAGAAAAACTAGAGATTTCAGGCAACTCCATGTTCAGACCAGCCTGAAAGTGCAAACAGAGATAGAAGCTCTAATGGCCTGAACATACATGAACTGGTAGATTATCGACTTTAACTCTCAGTTTACATCCACGTGTTTCAGTGTCCTCATTTGCACTCTTGCTCAGTCACTTGTGATTAAGTCCCTGAAGTCAAATCCAATGAACATTCATAATGCATTTTCCTCCTTTTGACAAAAACCTGCAACAGGCCAGCCAACAAACAGAGCACTAATGATTGTTGTTGCTTGACTCCACAGCCCGTAATTTTGGGTTTTGAGTTACACTTTTGTCCCCACAGGACTGAGCTTACAGCACCTGCTCGGGAGAACATCAACAAACTGTGGTGCAGGAAGTGCAGTATTATTAGCCTGCTGGCTTTTGTTCCTGTGTTTGCTCAGTGACATCATGGTAGGTTATCAATGAGTAATGGAGGTTTGTTTAAACAGAGGATGAACCAAGCACATCAGGGCGTACAAGGCGCGTCAGGGTGAACCAAGCACGTCAGGGTGAACCAAGCCGTCAGGAGAAAGAAATGAGGTTTGGTTGTTATCAATTGTGGCTTTTTTTCTCCATGTTTTAAGTTATGCTAGCATAGCAGCATGAATCAATGGATGACAATGTCAGTGTGATCCAGACTGAAATATATAATATAATATCTGTTAATTATATTTTGTATTGTTAATCTATCTCCAAAGTAACTAGTAACTAAAGCTTTGGAATAAATGTAGTGGAGTAAAAAGTACAGTTATTTTATTAGAAGTATAAAGTAGCATAAAATGGAATTACTCAAGTAAAGTTAAAGTACGACAAAAATGTAGACCTAGTTACGTACATTACTGAGGTAGACTCAGCATGCTAACATTCAACAGTGAAATGTTAAGCTAACACAATACACTAAGCTGATGAAAATGGTAAACATTATGCCTGCTAAACGTTAGCATGTTAGCATGCTGATATTAGCATTTAGCTTTTTACAGCCTCTCAGAGCTGCTAGCATGACTCTAAACTCTATTTTTCTCTTTTAAAATCATGGATGAAAACTTAAAATATATCCTGAAATACTGGAAGTCTAATGTCACCCTCTCCTCTCAAAGATATTGTCTATTTTCAGTGGGATACTTCTCAAAGATAGTTTCCCATTATTCTTTACTGATATATTCAGTGGTTCTTAGATAGCCATCAAACGGTCTGATTGAACAGGAAATGACTACAGTGCGATCTGCCATATTGTGCTTGAATAATTCAGGCTTTCATTTGGGGAGACCACTTGCAATCAATCAGCAGCAGGAGCGACGGGACATCCCTATTATGAAATGCAAATTCTTGGAAACTTCATTTGATTCGACTGGTGTGCGCTGCGGACATGTACGACATGTTTGCTAACAGGCTTACTGAGAGTACCAGCCCACAAAAACAGAGAAGCCTTGATTAAAATATCTTCCCATCCTTATCACAACTGGGATCCCATTATATAATGGTGTAACCCATTGTGTTTCCTGGTCAGCGAGCATACTAACTAAGAGCAGGAGTGGATTTCCCTCCACTCTCGCCTCATTAGGATGCAAGAGGGCCTGAGGTCTCTGATGGATGTGAAGGCCTTTGTTTGTGTCTGGGTTGAAGTAGGACCCATTTGTCCCGCTGTCTCAACAGGGACACGGGAGTTTAATAGCTGGAGGTTGACCTAGTTGCCTTGTCTAGCCTGCGTTTGTCTCTGAGAGCGACTGAGAGTGAAAGAGAAAATTGGGGGTAGAGGAGAGGAGAAAAAAGGGAGGATCTGGGGTGTGCTCCCCCTCCCCTGCTGAGTGATGGGACAGCTGAGGGCAACTGCAGCTAAACAAACCCACATATTCTCACCGCTTTCGCTGCAGAAATAGAACGGCAGCATCCATGAAGGCATGTGCAGCAACTGAAGCTAACGGGAGAAACGCTGCTGCAATTCTTCTCACTGACAAGCAACTTTACAGGAGTCATACAAGAAATGTGAAAATAACCTTTAGCATAATGTGTGCTAACATGAATAACAATGGAGGTGTCGGTGGCATCACTGGAAAAGCACCAAAACCGTTTGTTAAAAACTGCATCATTGACTACCTCAAATCAGAATTATCACCCAGCTCTGCGTCTGTACTGAGGGTTTAGCCACTGTTTTGGTGTCACAGCACATTAACTGGTTGTCATCAACTTAAAAAAGATAGTTTCTGAAAAGTTCTCTTTTTTGGAGATTTTTATATGACAAACCTGTCATGAAATGGAAATACTCACTTTATAACTGTGCACGAGTCACTTCCCAGCAGCGGTGAGATCTGTAAACAAGCTGTAAAGATAGAAGGAAGTTCCTTGTATTTGTCATCTTACTGCCTTTCTTTTACTGTGGCCATCAGGAAATGGTATGTTGACTTCCTGGAGACATTTGCGTCCTTTATTACCTTTTAACTGTGGCTTTTACAACCTCGCCCTCTCATCTGCGCTGCTGGCAATTTCCTCCTGGGGTTCCATAAAGTTCATGTTATCATATTTCAGGTTATAATGTCAGTCCACGAGTTGTCCACAGGCTGTTTTAGCATAACGCATTGTCAGCTCTCAAACGTAGATGTCAAAATGAAGCGTTACCCTGAAAATAGACTGGCCTTATCAGCCCCACCACTCATAGAAACGCCAACATACTACAAGACAAAAGGAATCAAAACAGGGGAGATATTTTGTCAGCATTCCCAGATTGGGTTTTAAAGCGCTCTGGGAATACACGGAAAGCCCTAAAAATGTCACATTCTGTGTCATGCCAAAACATGTTGCGTGAAATCCTGCAGGCAGCATCATTCAGCTGAGGTTAAGGGAAAAAAAACAGTGAAATGCAGATGTTGACAATAGCTGATGAGGGATTGTTCGCCGCTAGGTTTCCTCCCCAAGCTGCCCACGCGTTTGTCCGTCAGAGAGAGTGAAGAGCCTGCGGCAGACTTCCTTCAGGACGAGGATACACCTGCTCTGGTTGAACAGGTCTTGGCTGTGTCAAACACATCATGGCCGTTCCCCGCGGGGGGAGCCTATTGTGCTAAAAGCTGCTGAACTTGTAGAACAGTATCCAGCTGTCAGGACACACTGTTACATGCTGTTCTGTAGTTTTAGCTTCAGCTGCTCTGCTTTGTTGTGTATTCTCCTCTGTCTGCATGAATGTGCAGATTACTGCTACCAGGGTCTGAGCTCATGTTGTTTCTTTCTCATTTGTAAGACTCGAATCTGAAATGAACGTCTCTTTTTCTTCCAAAAACCTCATCTTTGATTTCACATTTGCTGAATGAGTGAAAATCTGGAAGGGGTCTGAGCGTTCGGCTCCGGAGCAGCTTTACAGTAAACGTACGATGTGCATCATCTTCATGTAAATTCATCATAGATTCAATTTTGGCGTGTTCATTAGAAGTGAAAACAGGCCTGAGGATGCTGGCAGCTTCTCTCAGCGTGCCACTCGGTCATAACTGCCACAGAACAGGGCGAGGGCGCTGATAACTAGACTGATTTTGTTTCACATTTGTTCCACCTATTCAGCAGAGACTGCAGAGATTCTCTTGCAGGGTTTACGGGATATTCTGAGAAACACCAGCAGCAGCAGCGTCTCTGGTGTCAGGCAGAGGCCACCAAACCAGTACTGTGAATTAGCAATAGTACTGCAAAACATCATCTGTGACCTATCTTTGTCACTGATCATTCTGCCTTTTTTCTCCCTTCCACTTCCTGTTTCTGCGCCATTCACTTTTCCTTCCATTCAAGTTTGTCCGACGTCCATATGCATGACATGCGCTGAAACCACAGCTGGAAGAAAGAAAAACTTCCCCTGAAATCCCCAGACTGAGGTTCTTGGTGCATGTTTGGCAAGCAGATAAAAAGGTTTCAGAAACTGGACTCCTGCCAGTCTTTACATAAAATCAGATCTCTAAAATGATCGTGGCTTTCGGTGCTCAGGTTAACAAGCGTGTCGATTTGGTGGCGCCACCGAAATGCACCGATTGCTCCTCGTGCTGAACAAGGCATCATCTGTCTCCTCTGTGGTTTCAGAGGCAGGTGAAGGTGGACACTGGTTACTTTTGAAGTCTCTGCTTTCAGTCCTCGCTGTGTCTCAGGGCTCAGGGGCCCCGCTGCAGCATATCAAACGCTGCCCAAAGACAAAGCTACTTTGTGCTTTTTTTCATGGCCACAAAGATAGATTGCTAATGAGGCTCCGGTCTCTAAGCTCAGATCTGACTTTGGGACTCTTGTGTCGGGTTTCAGCTCACATTGCAAAAAAAAAAAAAGGAGAGACTTTATCAGTCTGCTCTCGTTTCTGCAACTCAAGCACAGCTCAAAGGGATTTTTAAACCTCTTTTTGGGTGGTTCACGGTTTCTCTGAATATATTTAAAGAGACAAAGTGCACCAGTGTTGAATTTGATCTTTGTCAGCTGCCTTTGTTTTGGATCAAGAAATACTCATAAAGGAAAATTCTAGTGTTTTTAGACACGTTTGAGTCAAATTTGGGTGCTGATTATTAATGAGCTGGCTTTAATTAGTTATAGTGTTAGTTTTTCATTTGTTTAAAATGGCTGCTGGTGTTTCATTTTCCATTTTGTATCATAATTCAGAAAAAATATGGGCATTAAGCATAACTATGATGATGGACAGTATCTTAATGTAGAGGCAGAAACAACAATCCCTGCAGTAACCTGTTCACCTACACAGAGCGAAATGGTTCGAAACAGAGAACAAAACAACCCATTTAATCTTGGAAGAAATGTGTCTGTAAATGCAGACAGATGACAAACAGGTTTGCAGAGCTGCTTGAATATGATCTGTCTTCACAAAGGTTTTCTTTGACAGAACAGTCAATGAACTCATCTGAAGACAGTAATGTGCATACCTGAGCAATAAAACACATGAATCCAACACCACTGCAGCGAATGCTATCTTTGTAATGTTCCATCCAGACAGAGTGTTGATTAAACTCTGTGGAAACGATGCAAACTGAACTGAACATAATGTGCTTCTCACAGGTACATTGTAGACTGTTTTGTATTGTATATTATGAAAGTGTTCACGTTAAATCGTCTGCTGCGCTGTAAGACAGAATGAACCCAGGTCTGTTTGTACATCCCATGCTTATGGAGAAAAACTAGCTAATGAGTTAAGAGTCAACTCATCACTTAATACAGAGTTGTTTTCCTCATAGCAACTTCCAGTTAACGAGTATTTATTTACTGATTACAGCAGATCTGCATCAAAGTGAAACAAATCCATTTTGGTCAACACATGATCAAAACAGCACTTGCCATGTGCCATAGCAGTAACCGTGTTCACCGTGTGCAGCTGTTTGGAAGAAATGAAATGCTAATGTGTATCAGTCAAAGGTTTATTTTGTCACATGCATAAAAATATGCTTCTTTTTTCACTTGACTTGTGCATGCTATGCTAGCTTTAGCTCATTTTGGCACGTTATGAACGTAGCAACATTTCCATCCAAATGTAGAGCAAATTTTACCGGAAGTTTGAGAAAATCTGTAAAAGACAATGCAAATTTCTGCATGTTTGCATCCACTTCTGCTATGCGATGATTAGGATTTGGGTTATTGAGATAAACAGCTGATGGCGCAAATTTTCCTGTCAGGTGCCATTAAACCAAGAAGAGGCGCAAAAAGATAGCATATTTAAATGAGTGTTGGTCAAACCTTTAATGGTGAGAAACAATGAAGAAAAATAAAAAAGTCCTTTGCTGTTTTCTGCACCAATTTGACAAAATGCATGAAACAGGTGGATAAAAACAAACCTTATGACTGGAACACCAAAAATGCTGCTTCTTAAACCAGCCTGCTGGACAGACTTCCTCCACTGCGTGAATTATTTTTGTGCTGTATCTCCAATGTCATTCCTGAACGTTAGCCGCAGTTTTTAGCGCTAGCTCCAGCCCGCCATTTTGGAAACACTCAAAACTGTGGATGCATCTGTAGCTGGCAATGTAGAGGAAAGAACAGTGGGTCCAAATGTCAGATTGGAAAGCGTGTCTATTAACGAATCGCCAGTTCCTATAAAAGAGAACCAGTTCCAGATTTGGACCAGTGCAAGTTGTTGATACCGAACCCTGTGAATATGCTAGTGACATATTTATCTGGAAACTGCAATCACTATTTTAACTGTTTGTATTTTAGTCACATGAATGGGCTCTTTTGAGTGATCACAGACTTTGAAAATGAACTCATTATTGCAGCCACTGACACTTCAATGTGGGTCAGTTAGCTGTATGAACGACGCAGTGCTAATTACATGTGAAGGATAGTAGATTACCGTGCTTTAACTAGGCTGTCGGTCTTTACTAAGGAGATCAGATGAATTTACAACGACGGCCCGTCAACTAAGCCACAGGCTCACTGAGTGGTCACAGTTTAAATGATGAAGGAGGGTCAGTTTGAAAGCACAATCAGGAATTCAAATGCTTCACTGCAGCAAAAACTCCAATTATCTGACAGATTAATTAATGATATCAAATGACTTGAATGTGAGAGAAAGGAGAACACGTCTGACAATATTTATCATGCTTTGTATTTAACACTGCCAAATGGTGATAGGCCTTGTACATGTTAACACTATTCACTTCAAGCAGGGAGAGAAATCAGACATGTAAGGTTTAAGTGAGAGTAAAGGGAGCACGAACAAAAGAGAAGTGTGGGAGAGAAAGTGATAAGAGGTTTAACGTTGGCTCAGTGACAGTGTGTGCTATGTACAGTGAATTTACAGCTGTATGGGACAGAGCAGCAAAAAACGGGGAGGTGGTACGAAGAGTTCTTACTGTGCTTTAACCTGATAACCATCAGATATTTTAAACTGTTCCAGGACAAGATATCCAAATATAACCACTGTGGTACGACTGTGGTGTTCTATGAGATGAAGGGTACTTTTTATTGAGGACATCAAACACGTGTGCTCTGATTTCTTTTGAAATATAAATAAACCTACATACATGCTTCTTATGCTTCTTAGTATTCTTTAATTGGAGTAATGATTAATAAGCGCTTTCAGAGAGTCTCTGATTAAGACCATGTATGTCTACTTCAAAGAGCATGATTAAAATACATGCTTTCTACAGCATACAGCTTTATAATTTAGGTAACTTGGAGGCGCTAAGTACATTTTAGCTTTACGTAATCACAGAATTAGACAAAATATCCACTAACAAGTGATAGAAAGTACATTTCCACAAGTACTTTACCTAAGTACAATTTTGAAATACTTGTACTTGATGTGCTAAAGTATTTCCATTTCATGGTTCCTCATACTTCTACTCCACTTTGGTGGAAATATTGTACTTTTCACTCCACTGTACTTGTTTGAAAACTTTGCAGATTCAGAATAATAGTACGAAATACAGTCTCATCTAGTTTTGCAGATTAAGCCGTCAGCCAGCAGCACATGAGCTAATTACAATTAGCTCCACTTTAACCAGCGGAAACATTTAAGTGCTGCTTACCTTGCTTTGCTTGTGCCACCATGTTTCTACAGTAGTCCAGAATAAACAAACTAAACACCGGCTCTTTCACATTTTTCGTGAGTTTTGCAGCTAACGCAGGTTATTGTACACGCTTGGAAATGGAGGGCGAGAGGCTTCAACCTCACTGCTAGCTGCCGCTAAATCCAACAGCACCCACGTTTATAAACTCAAACCTCAGCAAGTCATGACTTAAACGTTAGGTAGGTGGAGATTTAGGCATTGGCCAACTGAAACAGGTCGAGTTGCACAAACTAGTTTTAATGAGGACATTAGTTGTTACTAAATATTTACACCCAGGCTAACCAAACAGCTGACAAAGTTAGCTTTAGCTTGCTAAATTAGGACTCCTTTAGAAGTGGACTGATATGGCTGAGACGTCTGATCTAACGCTTGATTAAAACGTTGTTCAATTATGACGCAAACTGAAATGTTTAAACTACACCACATGATACAGCCTGATTTAGTAAATCACTGGTTTGAAAGTAGCACGAGTTACTAAGAACTCAGGAATGACTTGACAGTCAGACTTAGTAATGGACTGACTAGCTGGTACAACCCAGTCCTGACTCAGAGCAGTCCTGAGCACCATATGTGCTGGGGGAGCCTGACTTTAATTTATTTTGATTTATGGCTCTGAGGGCCAGGGAACGTAACCCAGCCCACCCTTGCTCCCTCCCCCTCCCCCAGAGGTTTTACACCGTGGAGGAGTTGGAGTCTGGTTCTCATAGAAAACCTGATTGTTCCTCTCCACACCCCGCCTCTGATACAGCAGCAGGGGGACAGTAGATAAGATTCCTGATGGACTCAAATGTTGTTTTTTGGCCCCTTTTTAAAGATAATGGTGGATTTTACGTCACGAGTGCTGACACCCTGCAGCTAGTTAGACAAAATGCAGCCTCTCCATCTTCAGAGGTGAGACAGGTACCCCCAGGCATCCCAGAGACTGTGATGTAGATAAGGGGCATGCCTGCACACAGACGGCCGTGAAAAACCAGACTCCGTAAAAACCGAATCAATCCTCCCTTATCTGCAACTTCTGCTCAGCTGTGGGGCAGATGGTTCACAAGCGCACCACCCTACGAAATATCTAATCAGTGTAACCAGGCAGAAAACTTCGGCTTTGTAAAGCTACAGGCTCCTGCGTTGAAGGGCCAGCTCCGATTGCCATGGAAATCGAGGCAGACTGTGGACCGGCGAGCCAGGAGTGTTAATCATGAAGGAACATCAATATAACAACCCCCGCCCCTTCCTCATCCCTGCTAAAAAGGGCCCAGTTCATTATTCAGCCTTTCTTTGCAGTTAATGAACTCCTAGTTGAGACTCCTCATGTTGTGGCTGTTTAAATAGCCCCATCAGTGTTATTGCCAATATCAGGGGAGTCATGCTGTTTATACCAAGAGGAGGTCAGCGGCGGCGGGCATCATTACACCAGGAGAGAGGAAAAACAAGGCTCTAGTAGAGACATCAACGCCTCTCAGTTAGAGGTGGAATGAAATGCCGTTGTTGAGGTTTCACTGCAGATTAGATTATGGTTCAGTGTGATTCCAATAAGAACAATTTGATTTGAGGTAATGTGAAGTGGGTCATTGAGAGCAGCTATATTTGGTGTCCCAAAAGGCTCAAGAGGAGAGGACAAGAAATCTGATCAGGTCAGGTTTTTAAGTCCTGGAGCTGGTTCAAACTTAGCCCAGTTATACTAAGTGTTGCTAAGTGATTTACACGTCAGTTCAAACAGGTTGCCACATACAAATTAGTTGGGATTAGTTATTCGCACGCTCTGTCAGTGCTGTTGTTTAGCCATTGTCGTAGCGAAATAACATGTAGCCTAACTGTTGTTTATCTGTTGTTAGCTAAACAAGTGGAAGCTGACCAGAACCCACTGAAAAAATTCTGCAAGCTTTCTTGTTTATATGACCTGCTAAGATATGGTTTTTATACAGGTTAACTGATTGATTGACATCTCTATGACCCTTAATCCTGTATTGTATTGATACTGTAATTAATGATGTGAGCTGAGAAGATTTTAAATTACATTTTGTAAAATAATAATATAGCTCAATTTATGAAACCTTATGCCTTGATTACGTTAACATAACTGGATGTTTCCCACTCAAACTCACTCATACGTGCATTAATGATACTCTTAAATACATACATTTCTCCACATATAGAAATAGAGCAGAGTCGTGCTGACTTCTGAAAGGGGTTAGGTTATGGCTTAATATATTGTTTTTGAAAGTTATGTTACACATCATGATGCGTGACATTTCATAAGTTTAAGTGGTGCAACCGGATTTAGTGAATCACTTGTTATTAAGTACTTTGCACACAAACAAGTGATGAGATTATGAATCCTGGAGCATCCGAATGACTCAGCAGGCTACAATGTGCTTAGAAAATGAATGAATTGCACATATGATCTCGGCTGCATTTCATTTCTCTCCCCCTCCTCCTGTGCGTTATCCTGAGAAACAGACATGCAGTAAAAATATCTTATGAGAGAAGACATGTGTATGACCTCTGTGTGAACCCTGAAGGCTTCTTTCTTTGGTTTGGGAATTAATTTCAGGCCTGACACTGCTAAGAGGCGCTGAATCACAGACAGTATCTGATTTGAATTTCAGCTATCACACAAGAGGGCAGAGCGTCTAGACAAAACAACTGTGCTGCGTCTTTATTCATTAAAGGGCTTCTGACAAGTGTATCAACCTGCAACAGATGCACTGAATGAATAAAGAGTAAAAACAACAGACTATAGTGGCATTTAACTTAAAATCTCACACTGCATTTGATTTGAAAATGTGATTTTATGAAGAGACATGTTTCCTTTTAATGCAGTGTTGACATTTGAGTGCAAATTTTAGCTGCAGGCACATTTCTGTTCTGTGAGGCTACACCAGACTTTAAATTTTTACGTCACAACATTCAGAAGGAACTTCTGTATCATATCTATATGGCAACTGCTTGATTTTCAGAATAAGACTTCAATATGAAATCATGATCCTCTTTGGACTTTTTCCCCATTGCGGTAAGGCAATGCTTATTTCCTAACACAAACAGTATTTCTGCTTATGTTGGTTTGTGGTAGAAAACATGTATTTCCTATAAACTGTGTTAATTTATTCCTTTTTTGTTGAGTTTTTAATGTCAAGCTCAGCAAATCACAGAACACTTGCTGCTTGCACAAAGCACTGAATCTTGGATCCTGGATCTTTCAGCTATTTCGGGACCTCTCGTGTTGAATGATGAAACTCCACTGAGTGCGCTGCTCGCCATGAATTTCCCCATCAGTCAGTGTGCGAGCATAAAGCTTTGGAGACCACAGCCTAAACCCACTGTAATCTCTCATGCCCAAACAAGACCAAAGACAGATTTCACAGGCTTGTGCCTCACAATACCCAGACTGGAGGGGACACGGCTCTTTGTGGACCTGATGTCTGGACATGGGAGCGTTATGCATGTTGAGTGGGTGTTAACTGTGCAGCCCAAGGTTCAAGGTCAAAATGGTAGAGAGAATGAAAAAGTCATTTGCCCATCATTTTGTGCACGCACCCACGCACACACACAGACTTCCTCCATTCCCATTCCAGCTGCCGATAGTCATTCAGACAGAGACCGAGAGGTGAAAGAGCAGTCATCGCGTCGACAATGAGGCTTTCACACAGGCTGAGCCACGGAATGTCACTGCATGAACACCGTCAACCATCCGTGGAGGAAAACACTGCTGCGGCACAAAAGTGACGCCTGGTAGTATTTCACTGTTCAAAGTGCGAGTGTTGATCAGAGATTTATCAGGTGGCAGTTTCTGTTATTTACAGTTTTAGTCCTAAAGACAGTCGCAGATTTTCCAGCACATTAGATTTCAATGACACCACCTTACACTGTCTTTGGCACAACACCTGTCATTTAGATTTTTTAGATTTTTTTAGATTTTTTTGCTTTGACTCCTGCTACTCAAGTCCCAAACCTTGCGAATTTAATGGCTGATGAAGGTCCATCACCGAAACGTTGCATTTCTAATGAACTCAGTGCAGGATTTCATTTTCCTACACGCCTGTCCACCATTAGACAACTCTTCATTTGATAGCACACTACTGTGCTTTCATGAGTTGGATAGTTGAAGTTAACTTTGATGTTTTCAGCACAGCTGCAAAGTTTTCAAGTAAAACCCACGGAAAGCGAGTCATCCAGTCAGTTGCAGGAAGGGTTAATGTTGATGTCTGAGCAGAGAGCACCTGTTCACATTCTGTCCATATCAGGGCTGATATTAACTGCCTGCAGTTCAGTCGTCCGTCCACCTATTTTGAACCTGATGTGATTCTTGTGGTAGGGGTTGTGAAGACATGAATGGAGATGAAAGTCTGTTTCATTTCAATCCTGTGTCCCTCTGAAGTTAGCGCCGGCCTGAAGCATGAGACGGGATGCTTCAGGTTTAGGCTACTTAAACACTCATCCATATCTAACAACACGAGATGCAGGATGTGAACCCCCATCTCTGGTGTCAAGGTTCTGTGCTTTGTACACAAAACCACCCACTTCAACCTCCTTCCTTTTGACTTCTGTGCAGAACAAGGATATCATATTTCCTACCGTGACTACCTTTGTCAAAAGGGTTGTTTATCCCCAGCTGAAGGATTATTGCATCTCACTCCTCTCTGCGATGACCAGCTTTTCAGCCCACCTTTGACTGAGCTGCTGAAAACAGCAACAAACACACCAGCTACAATCTTCACGGCACACTGCAGGCAGCCTCTCCCTAAAGGCATCGATTGTGTTTCAGTCATTTGTACCAAACAAAAGTTAATTAACAAAGAGAGGTTGAGAGAGAAGCTCAAATCCTGCATACCTCCTCCCATACCTCCACACACCTGGCCAGCTGCTGCACAAAGTTGTAAGAAAGCTGTGGGGGGAAGGGGGTTTCAGGTGGTGTTCAACAATCCAACAAGCTCTTCATTTGAAGCATCCTGACGCCTTTAATCCAAGAAATCATGTTTCCTGCAAGGCGTATTTGGAAAGCAGGTAAATAAATAGCATGGAAATGTGTTCTGTGGGAGATAAGGTCGTTCGTTTCAACGTAAATTCAGCTATTTGTTCATTTATCATTTTCAGGCCAGAATATGAAATTAGCAGCATTAATAGAAAACCGTCTTACAGGAATCGCGGCGCTGCCATTGAAAATATTCATTCAGGTGATTAAAAACACGTCTATCTGTTGTGCTTGTGCTCCCATTTTGCCACAGCTCACTCTCTGTCTCCATGGATCCTGAGGATTAATGAAACCAGCTTCTCTTCTCTGCAAAGAAAACAGGAGTGCACTTCTCTAGCTCCTCAAACAGCGTCTCCCTCCTCCTCCTCCTCCTCCTCCTCCCCCCTCTCCCCTTGCAGGTGGCCCCGTTCGCTACTTTGAGCGAGGCTGCAGGGCTACAGGAGGAATTCACATGTAAATAGGCCACTCGCTCTCAATAGACTGGGGGAAGAAAAATGAATCCCGTCATGATAACCTTGCATAATAAGCAGGCGAGGAGTATGCATATATCGCAGTGTCCCCTTTTTAAGTACACAATGGGATAAATTCAAAACTCAGCAGAGTAAGAGAAGCCTCTGGAGGTGGATTTATGGGAAAGTGGAGTCACAAACATCACTGTGTCATGGCCATGCAGTTAAAGAGCTTTATGCTTTGCTTGTTTAAACGTACCTCCTTCTGCCAGCAGCATTACACTAAAATGTGCCAAAACAAGTTCAAGGCTGGGAGAGTGTTAACAGTGTACCACTTTGTCCGAGGTCAAAAGGCGTTTGTCCCACACATATAATCCATATGCATGCACTCGTGTTCAATTTCACTTTAATTTTACTTATTTTGACTTTATTCCCCCCCTGACTATCATTTAAACTCCACTTTAATGGAAAGCTCAAGTCCCACCATTAGTAAAAATTTGGTTCCAGCTTTCATTTCTCAATGAAATTTGTCATTTTGTGGCATTCAACAACTACAGCTCTAGCCTTGACTCCTCTGCGGCTAAGACTCGTGGGACGCTGAATGCGAATCACCATTTTATCTTTCATAAAAATGAAATCTTCAAACTTTAATGGCCAGCACAACACAATGCTCACCTATCTTTAAAGGTCCACTGTGTAGGATTTAGTGAGGCTGCAGATTGAAATCAGGTAAACAACCCTCGCCTCATCCTCGCCTCGGTGGCCATGAAAAACACTAAAAATTCAGAAGTCCCAATGGCGTTTGGTTTGTCTGTTCTGGGCCACTGTAGAAACATGGCGGTACAAAATGGTGGACTCGAAAGAGCTCATTCTAAGGTAACAAATACACAACAGGTTCTTATTTTCAGGTGATTCTACACTAATGAAAACATACTCATGGATATTATATTCCATTTCTGCCATATTCTGTCAACAGATCCCCCTAAATCGAACACTCCGGACCTTTCAGTCTTTGAATGGACAGAAAGCACCTTGAACAGCCTGTAGAGACAAGAAAGCTTGTGTGGATGAGGCTCCTTTAAAAGAGGAGACGCAGCAAGATTTTGGCTGCTCGTGAGATGCAGATATCCACAATGTTCCACTTCTCCTTCATAATTAGAGGCTATTTCCAACATCATGCGAGCTCGTCCCTGGTTTACATGCAAAATAACCCAAAGGACATGCAGGAAACTTTTGTAAAGACTTGCATGTTTTGGTCTTTGAAAACTGAAGTGGAAGCTAATTTTGTTAGCATATTTCATTTTGTTCATTCATTATCTTTAGCAACAGAAAACAGCTCACAGAAACAAACAGGCCTTTGTATGATTTCTTATGTGTAATATTACATCAGTGTTATTTGTTTTATTGGTTTATTTCATATTGGCTTCATACAATTCATAAATCAGATATCTGTGGTGTCATTTTAGCTGAAAAAAGTGCATGTGCATGTCTGGAAGGGTTGAAATCCACACGTCTGAGGAGCACTGACGTGGGACGGCGTGCTAGTTGGAGCTTTTTCAAGGTTTGGATAATTATGAAACTCTCCGGCTCGAATAACCAGTTTTAAGATTACACACGCTGAGCCAATGTTGAGTTGAATTCAGCAACTATGTGTTGCCCTCCAGGGCAAAGCAAAGCGCCCTGAATATGCTACAGCTTGTAACCGGCTTCCATGGCAACAGTAGCTGAGGCTCATGGGTAATGTAGGATTTACAGCACCACAGTGACAGAAAAAAACCCTGTAATTTCTACCATAACCTAAAATTTAAGCAGAAATCATTTAGACAGATGAACACATCGTGAATCTTCAGTGTTGTTGAACCCTCCATGAGACTCCTCGATAACTTGTGTTCCCATGTTGTGCTTCACGGGTGCGCCTATGTTGACGAACGCTCAGGATATTATTAAAAGAAAAGTTTGACGTGAGAATTTACAGTGTGGAAAAATCCGTCTGACACCAGCTGCTCCTTCCAATTTGCAGCTCCATCATATGTTGCAGAAAAATCCCATTGCTTTGCATGTCCTCACCCAACATGCAGCAGAACATTTTGTACAGCATTCAGCTGTGTGCCGCCCAACCTGAAAATAACTGCCGAACTCGATCGTGCCTGAGGCGCCTCTCAGCGAGAGCAGCTGAAGAGGCTCGGCTCAGCGTAAAAGCAATAATGGGTGGGAATTCTTGTATGGATGAGCAGCTCCACACAATACATGCTCAGGAAGCAGTGTGCTCTTACTCCACGTTAGCCAGAGTGTTTTCGTGCCAAGCGCACCATCTGAGGTTAATGGGTTAATGGATGACCCCTGCACAAGACTTACCCACCCTAATCCACCTTCCACCGAACTCTCTGCAAGAAGAAGAGAGGATGAAGGCTGACGTAGAGGACGGGATGGAGGGAAGCCTTTCTACATGCAGGATAATTATATTATCTACTGTATATGACCAAGAAATGTGATTATGGTTGTTTTAGTGTCTCCATGTGGTTTTGGGCTTTTTAAACCGAGTCAGCAAAAACAAAGCACAGCACAGGTAATAAGCTTTTTCATTTGACCGGTAATCCCCCGCTGAGTGCTTCAGCAGATCAAAAGGAACGGCCTGAGGTTCACACGAGGAGGGAACCGGGACATATGTACTGGTTTACACACACACACACACACACACACACACACACACACACACAGAAGGCTCTCAGAGAAAAGGAAGCAGAATCAGGCTAAGTGTGAATATACCTTTGCCCTTTGAGTTTCCTTCCTTGGCAAACAAGCAGGGAAGAGGCACCTGGGCCTCCCAACACAAACACATCACTCATCAGCTGACAAAGATTTGGGCTTTTTGGGAAACTGACAAATTCAGCCGTCAGCCTTGTGTGTCACTCCTCTTCCCCTCTGTTTTTAACTTGTCTGATGAAGTCATTAAAATGAACCAGAAAGTCGTCCATTGACTTCAGCTCCACTCTGCTGTAACCCTGAAGTCATGCAATGTGTAAAAACTCCATTCTTCTATTTTTAAATGCAACAGAACCCCTGAGATTCAGCACCAAAACCACCCAGCGAGGCCCCAATTATCACATTTAACTGGAACAGATATTTATATGGTGAGGATGTTTGGTGATTCAGCCCACGAGCAGTTCAGACCACCAGTCTGCATCACAGTTATTTCAGAAAGCCAGCTGCTGCACCGGCCTGTTAGGCCTTCGCTCGCTAATTGTTTGAAAAGAATGAGAGCAAATGGCGTTAATACACTGAGCTACATATCCGCCCAGCTCTGTCCAAAAATACCCGGCGATGCTCCACCGTCTCTTGTCCCAGCCTGTTGTTCTGGGTCTGGCCTCCAGACTGAACCGACAACATTTTTGAGTCCTGAGGACGAGCCGTCTATGCATCACTGCTTCCATTAACCCTTTAGACTGAGCAGCCTGTGGTGGGAAGACATCGAAGCTTTCCTCCTGTGGAGAGCTTTGGATTGTTTTTTTGGATGTTCACATCAGGCTTCACTAATGCCCACACAAACATCTGAATGGAGCTTCAGGTGTTGGGTGTGCACCTGTGTCAACACAGTCATTGTGTAAGTTGCTTGAAATGAAAAAATATTTTTTTTTCAAGAGGGTCGGTTGCATCATAGTCACACGTGAGCGATCAACTAGCCCTGTAATCTCAGCTCTTCAGCAGCTCCACCTGGGTAACTGGTAGTTTGGTGCCTGGCTAAAGGGCACTCTGACAGATGTTTTCTGCTTGTCTCAATAATCATCCCTCTCTGAGGATTCAAAGAAGCTCCAAAGCTCAAGCCTGCTATCACCCAAATGAATTGAAGGTTGCAATCCTGAACATCTACGAGTACCTGCTTTTTAAATCCAAGCTCTTGAATATCAAAGTGGACGTAATAATACCCTCCACACCACCGTCAACATTGCTCTAAATATGTTTTATTAAGCAAAACATAATGCAGAACCTGTCTAATGACAATGTGGCCAATGTGGACCAACTACAGTAGCATCTGTTATATTTTGCTCAAACATTTCTGCATAATCCAACACAGTATGTTCTATTTAAAAACTGTAAACTTCGTACGAAGTGATAATCTAAAGTGCTTTTAAAAAACGAGCGATATAAGCCAGCAAACAGATCGATAATAATGCGATAATGCATGATAATACTTTTCTTTGACAAAGAAAGTCCAGTGTAAAAAATCAACAAGTTCTAATAACATAAAAAACAGTAAATTATACTGATGTATATTTCATTACCCATCTGGTGTAATAATGATCAATCATTTACCAAATAACTCTTCAACTACTCAAAGCCTTTGCTTAAATTACTTTTGGTAATATTGTTTGGAACAGCAATTCGCAGTTCATGAAACATACAGCATCCTTAACTTCTATCACCCTTCCAGACCCCAAACCCTCACTGCTTTTTAATCCATTTAAACTCTTTATAGCATATCCACACATATCTGAACCTTTCTCATCTTCATACTGTATTCCTTGTACTGTCACTTCCTGATCAACAGCATCATCACAAAACCGGGAATCCTAAATCTCAACTGTGGACTGATAAAACTCAGTGTGTTGAATCTGGACCTGCGGTGGACGTCCGTGTCCACCCAGGAGAATATCCTTCACTTCCTTCACAAATAACAGCAGACAAGTCTTTCTCGTGACAAGTTTATCTCTTTTTCCTCTGCTGCCGGAGCACCTTCCTCCTTTTCAGGATCATGTCATGGAGTCTCTCCAGGCCCTCCCTGAGACCGTCGCCTATGATGGCGCAGGCTGGCTGCAGGTGCCAGGGAGTTGCAGGGCCCAGTTCTTTCAGCGCCAGCAATTTCTCAATTTCAGCAAGTCCCAAAGAGTGCCTCAAGTCCTGCTTGTTGGCTACCACCAGCAGCGGCACCCCCTGGTTTTCGGAGGTTTTGGCGATTTTATGGAGCTCGGTCTTGGCCTCCTCCATGCGCTCTGCATCCACAGAGTCCACCACAAAAATGATGCCGTCCGTGCATCGCGTGTACGACTTCCACAGGGGGCGAAGCTTCTCGTGGCCACCTACATCCCAGAAGTGGAACGTCCCAGTCCTGTGGCCGCCCAGAGATAGTTTGACCTTCTCCGCATTGAACCCTTTGGTGGGCACCGTGTTCACAAACTCATTGAACTGCAGTCTGTACAGAACGGTGGTCTTCCCCGACGAGTCCAGCCCGAGGATGGCGATGTGGAACGACTGGAAGAAGGGGATGCCTGAGATGAAGCTAGGTTGCTCTGACAATCCGTTCCCCATCTTTCCTCATGAGGAAGGACTGGCGATGTGGGAGATTTGATCCAATGGTCCAGCAATAATCCTCAGAGCCTCTGATATTCCGAAATGACTGCAGCAATTACCTGAAAGCATACGGCACATGTTACTGTGGGGGAAACACAGGCTTACAGAAGCAGCAGCACTTTAAGTGGCCACAAGTGGTATTTACAGGATAATGGCACTTTAATGTTTCCCTACATTTCCCAAGATTGTCTTGATTCTGTTGCTTTAAAGACTTTATTATGTTGGTGATGTGTGAGCTAAAATGTAGAGCAGAGCCATAAAGTAAACAAACTAATTTAAGATATATAACAATATTTATCAAAAGTCTGCTAACATAAGCCACGGTAAGCTACTAGTCATACCAGGCCAAGTAAGGCTGATCAATTTGAGTCGTCTTTCACGAGTTACAGTCTCACTTTAAAGCTGCATGTTAATAACGGTGGATATAATCACTATGGGTAATGTTATCTGGAGCCAGACAGTCATCACATAAACCTAAATGGCAAGTGAGCAGTGTAAAACACATGTTGATGACGATTTACGGTTATTTTCTGGCTCCGTCAGAAGATTTTCACGTGCAACAATTTTCTGAGGAATGGATATCAATGTGGGCGATGACCAAGCAGACGAGGGTATTATTCAAAGTCCACAGTCGTGCATCACTAACTGTAAAACATCCTTTATGACCAGGAAAAGACTTTGGAGCAATATACTATATCTAACCTGATATCACAGTGCCATTATACTGATATATCACCTGGCTGTAACAGAGCCAAAGCATGATCCAGAGTTCAGTGACAGAAAATGACTTTAATTTACTTCACTTCATACTCAAAGTCACACAATAAGGAGTTTAAAGCCACCTTAATGTGCTAACTTTAATTTAATCATCTCATATGGTGTCACTGTGACATTCCCATAGAGGCCTGTTTGCTAGTTTTGCTATGTTAAATTGTAAATTTAGTATAACATTAGATCTTTAATTGAATTAAAAACGCAGCAGGGTTTGTCGTGACTGTTTTATCCGGATATGAGATTACATTAGATTTACAGGGAACCGACAACGTTTACAGGGCAGGTGAACGCGTGCATTTCTATGTCCAGTCCAAAACTGGTTACCTACCAGTCTGAGCCATCTGTTGAGAAACATGAAATGTAAATCCTCTGCGAGCACAGCCGCGGTCCTCTCCGGCTTCTACACTGCCTGAATTCAGCTCACGGTGTGTTTCCGCCTCGTGTGTCGACGACGACGACGGAAAATCCTTCCCCAGAAACAGAGACGCCCTCCCCGCCTGTCCGCGGTGTCCCACTGTGGATCCACCGCTGATGACACTGCTGTCAGCCCGGATCGACGCCCACACCAACACTGTGGGCGCACGCGATTGGTGCGTGCGCTCCGTTCTCTGCCAGCTGATTGGCTTATACGGCTGTCAATCACGCGTCTGCCCGGGAACCAGGATCACCTGTTGCTCTGCCTGTCATACCGCCTTACTTTTGATATCCATAATTTAACGTTATTGATCCGCAAACAGGTTATAGCCGATGTGCTTGAAGCTAGTTTTCTTTACTAAAAAAGGACCGGAGATGCAGCAAAGGTACACTTCATTTAAAAGTTGTATATTTACATGTTTCATAATGTACTTTTTACATTTAATGACTCCGTAGAAACGTAGCGTAACACCAAGTTGCAGATACATGATTGTGACAGAAAAAGTAGAGAGAAAGAGCCCAAAACATACTTATGGCTTTTCCAAACACAAACCAGCTAGTCTACCAAGCGCGGTGTTTTGTCTTCCACATTAAACCATAAACGGACATTCACACCGTGTGGAAACGCTCCGGGGTGCGCGTGGATGAGCTAGTAGCCGTTAGCAAACATCAGTTTACCCTTAAAAGTAAGTTAGTCAGCTAACTTACCGTTGATTCAGACTCCGGTGAGTCAGCGTGTTTTTCCTCTGTCTGTGGTTGTGCGATTGTGGAGAGAGAAAGAGTGTGTATGCGCGCGTGCGTGTGTGTGTGAGTGTGTGCGCCCGCGTGCAGAAACAGCGCCGCCCCGTTCATCCGTGTGTTTTTCTTTGAACTGATTGGTCGGAGAGCAGGAAAAGCACCACGCTGACTGCAGCCCATCAAGCGTGAAGGATAACAAACAGTAACTGGTAGTGATGGGAAGTCGGGCTCTTTTAGGGAGCCGGATCTTTTGGCTCAGATCAGCAATGAGAGTCGACTCTTTCAGCTTACTCACTACCCCTCCTGGCTTTTATAATTCTGCCCAGTTTAGCAATGTTTTACCTATGATTGGTGTGAGTGCTCATACGCTCATATACCTCAGAACCCTTATAATTTCCAGAATATCATTATATTGCATCATGCATGCAACAAAATGAGACATTTCTGGATCGTGTTTAACAAATGTTTTATGAGATCATAACATTATCCTGTCTTGTATTAATTTATACAAAAAGAAAGAAAAAGGATATTGATACTCAGGTGGTAGCCAGCTCCCATCGCTCAGTTAAAGGAACCGGCTCAAAAAGCCGACTCGTTCGTGAACAGCACATCACTAGAAACTGGCCCTCCGGCCTCTGGCTTATATAAGCTCTGTCTTTCCTGACTGTTTCAGGTCACAATGGTTTGTGTGGTTTTGTTTACTTTCACAAGGAGAAAGGTGAATAGAAGACAAAACACAGACCAGTAGTCCTTAACTTAAGAGCAAATACCAATAATATAATGACAAAATTATTTAACATTTATTCTATCAGCATTTATAGCTTTTACCAGTCAATGATAATCATCAGATCATTTTCAGTTTGATCTTAAAATCTGATTCTTGACTCATTTCCAACCACCTTATTGTGCTAGATTTAATGTAGAAGTCTGAAAATAATGTGCTCATAGCCTCCATATTGTACTAAGTTTATTTTTCATCTCATATTGCAGCATTGTAACATTCAAAGGGGCTGTTCTGTTGTGTTTTACTGGATTATTAATTGTTATTATTATTAATGTTTATTTTCTCAGCATTTACGGTCTAAGCATGTGTGCAATGCCTGTCTCTTTATACAAATACACAAAGTCAACAATTACAATACATAAAAAACAGCACAAAACTCAATGATAGAATAAAATTGCCCTAAAAGTCAATGATTATCATCTGCTCATGTTCATCTTGAGTTTAAAAGGACATCTGAGTGACCATCCATTCACTGAGTACTTTGGTACCCAGCATATATCCCATGTTGTGTACAGTATTTTTGCTACGTAGCTAATAAAACAAGTAACATATGGTCCATTTTAAGTCATGTTGGCTCTCTTAATATCTCTGAAAGTTTCTTAAAAACTGCATAAACAGTATAATGAACAGTAACAGGAAACAACTAAAACCTGCACTGATGATGTCATTTATAAACAATTCCAAATGGTACGACTCATAAGTTTTATTCATGGCTTTGTTTGTAATTTGTATGTTTAAGTAGTCCTGTGCTGAACTCTTACAGCTTCCTTTAGAGAGGATTTGTTGGACAGACTTGGATGAAATGTATTGTGTTGCAAGCATTTTTCATAACTCTTCTTTTGACAGAATTTTTGTCAAACTGCCATCAGACTTCTGCACAGCACGGCAAAGAAAAGTGACATTAGTAAATAGAATATTTACTATTAGCCATGCTGCAGTGAGCTTAGAAAAACACATGGCAGCCTGCAGGGCACGTGGCTTAATACAGTGACTGATATTCTTTTCATTTTATATTTAGTCTGCGAGTTATGCACAGATGACTCTTTCGGATATGCTCCGAACATGTGCAGGCTCCACATATTTATAATTGTTGGAGTACCAAACGAGCAGCTGTCGGTGGACCAGTGGGCTTCATAATGTGGTGCGATGACCTTCATGACACCGCAGTCACTGCATGCCTTCTGCCATAAGCTCAAAGCTATACGAATCTCTGAATATGTCAGATGTGCTCAGTCCTTTTCACTTCATTTTGAGCTCTCAGTTGTGTTTAATGGTGGAAGTTTTCAGATCCTTTCCTTCGGGACCAAAACAACAGTGTAAAAATATTCTAAATAAAACTCCTGCATGTAAAATCTTACTTCAGTAAAAGTTCACAAGTATCATTAGCTTGCAAACTTAGCTTTTTGCCTTATTCTCTGATCATGACTACATCTTATTGAGTATGTTTTGTTTTACATCAGTCTGCTTGTTTGAATTTTGTGCTTATTCAACACTTTTTCCAATGGCTTAATTTTCATATTACATGCTTTAAAGAAGCAAAAAATGCACATGTAAAAATATAAAATGAATTTAAAAAGAGAGAATCAGGATCTGTTTTTCCATGATCTTGAGAGTTTCTCCTCCACACGGTCCAAGAAGGCGCTGTACGCTCCTCTTCTTCGTCCATGTCTCTGTGAAACAACATGCATGTGTAATATATTGATTAAAAATGTTTTAAGTCATTAATCCAAGTATTCTACTACAAATAAAGTCCTGCATTTTGAACATTTCTTTAAGTAAAAAATATATACTTAAAAGTTTCAAAAGTAAAAGCACTCATTGTAATTGGATCATTGTTGTTGGTGTTATATTGGTTGAGGTGGAGCTCATTTTAACTGCTTCATGTAGTGATGGCTACTTTAATGTATAACAATGGATCATATTTTATACATTCATTATGTTTCATATGTGAAATCTTAATCTGAATGTAACTAGCTGTCAAACGAAAATGCTGGAGTAAAAACTGCCGTATCTCCATCTGGAATGTAGTCATAAAACTTTATGTGGATATGATGCTACTGACAGTATAGGAGGCTGATTTTGGAGGCCAGGGTGGTTCAGGGAGTTTGAGCCTCACATCCCATCTGGGCTCTGCAGGTTTATGGGTGTCCATCGTTGTCTTAATGTCCCTTAATGTAAAGTCTGACTCAGATCTGGTGGTCCCAACTGGAAAAGAAAATATATTGATTCATCCAGTCATTTGGGCCTATAATCATATTTAAAAATGTACTGAAACAGGCTTTACATGAGGTTTATCCCTCCTTAAAAATCAATGCAGGTCTTTATTCATGTTAGCAGAGACATTGACACAACATGCATTTGTGTCAATAAATGCACGTTGGACAGTTTAGATACAAAATGGAAACATTCAGAACTACAAGACAACGAATGAAAGAAATGTCAAAGGTTAATCCACTTACTGATGTCCAAATGCTTCAGTTTTAATTTGAGGTTACCAGGATCTCTTTCATATGTAGTAACAATGTCTGGAAGGTCTTCATCAAGCTGGAGTCAGTCACAAAAAGCCAGAAGTTAGATTTATTATTCTTTCTTTCCTGTAGTGTTTATCGCCATCTAGTGGTTGAAGTAAAAAATACAAACTACAGCGAGGTGTGCTGCCCTCGGAGGTGAAGAGAGATGATCCTGCTTGTCTTTCTTGTATCGTGTTTATCACCATTTTGTTTTCAAGATACACATGACAAACCCAGAGAAGATGGCTGAAAGCACCTTTTGTGTTCGCACTCACCGGTCTGAAGTCGTGAGGTTTGGGGTTCCTGTAGGGTCCAGAATGGTACTTCCCTGTCCTGACAAACGTCAGCTCAGACTGCAGAGCATCAGGAGGCCTGTGTGATGTGATGAACTCTGGAGGATCTTCCCTGTGGTAACTCTCACGTAAAAGCTTTTCTAGAAATATTCCAGCTCTCCTCTTTGTTCCATCAGGCTGAGGTACAGCTACATTTGATTGCGTCTTTCTGCCTTTCGTTTGAGGCACTGACAGAGATCTGTACAGCTTAAGAGAGAAGTCTGGTGGCTTGATGCTCCACACCTCGCTTTGACTCTCAGCCTCGCAGACTCTGAACCATTTGCCTCTTGCAACAGAGAGTTTCTGACTTGCAGAGAATTTGATTTTATCTTCAAAGCAGACTGATGACAGCGGAGGCAACAAGCCACGTGGGGCCATTTTGGTTTGCTGATGGACATGTAAGGTATCTGCTTACCTTGACTTCCATAGAGACATCTCCTGACCTGTCTTCTAGAGGCTGACAAGTTTAAATCCACAGAGTCTGAGGCTGAACTTGTACTGTTTGTTCATATATCAGGAACACAATGGTAGCCCCAGCAGAGAGTAGCAAACAGAGGTACGAGGGTTGATTACAGACACAACACAACTCATACAAAGTGCTGCTTGGTAACGAGCACCTTTTGTCTTCTTAAATAAAAGAACTGGGCTGAGCGCAGTAGCACATTCAGCAAATACAGGAACTTAGCAACAGTGCAAACAAAGTGTCCTCTGAGTGGAAGAAATCATGGCATCTTGAAAAGCTTCTGCTGTAGCTACCAATCCATTTAATAACACACTGCTGCAGATAGACTGTTCATTTACAGATACAGGAGATTATGTGCGTTTTTAATCTGATCCTCATGCTGCACCTTTCTACCACGTTTCATAAACGTCAGGCCAGCAGTTTTTTCTGTAATCCTGCTGACAAACAACCAAACAAACAAACCAAACCGAAAACATGGTGGAGGTCATAAAGTAAAAACACTAATTTCAGAAGCAGTGCATTGACCAGGATTTTCCAGAAGCTTTAAAACTGACTTAAAGTCATCAGACATGTCCCGTCTTCCAGGTATTTAAAAGCAAGGATTGTCCCACATTTCCACAACAAGAACTTATGTCATCAGAGTAATTAGTAAGATCCAATATCACACAAAGCAGCTTTAAGGTCATGTAAACCTCCAGGGAGGGGACAAAGTGCTTAGCTCCTGTACTTAAGAAGTAAAAGTACCAATACATTACTATATTAAAAAAAGTATTATCAGCAAGATGTACTTAAAGTATCAAAAGTACTCGTTCTGTGGAAAAATATGAGAGATACATGACATTAGGTTATAATTCTGATGCATGAAGCATTTTGCTGCTGTAGCTGCTCGAGGTGGAGCAGGTTTGAACCATTTTATAGACAGTTAGGTAGTTCAGTTCAGTGGCTCTCAACCTCGGCGTCGGGTCTCCTCCAAAAGGTCACATGATAAACCTGAGATGATTAAAAAGGTGGGAAAGAAGAAAAAGGTACAATAAATCCTGATGGCCTTTTTGGGTAACTATAAATAACGACTTTTAAAATTAGATATTTAAATGAAACCATCTGAGAAGTTTGAAAGGAAAATCATTCTTTTGATGAGACTCACAAAAAAGCACTTTTTGTCAGGGGTCACAAATGTGTAAGTGTAAAGCAGCATAATAGGAAATACTGAAGTAAAGTACAAATACCTTGAAACTACACTTGTACATAGTTATTTTCCACCACTGCAGATTTGTATAATACGCTCACAAGGAACAGATACAGTAGTATGAACTTGTAATGCCACAATAATTCCATTAGATGGCAGCATATCACTCAGGTGGTGGCAGTCAGAGACCAGCTCACACAGTGATACTTTAATTCTTTTAACAGAAGTCAGTTCACTGCACAGTGATCTCCTTTTCTACACTTTGGTTGTTGAGTTCAGTCTGAGGCAGAGGAGGTAGAACAAGGCAGAGAGGTAAACAGTCCGTCATGTCTGAGAGTCATAAGTAAATAAGTGCTGTATGAGATAAACTACCCCCAGTACTTTACCAGCATAATGAACGTTTACACTATGTACAGAGTCTCCAGAGGCAGCTAGAGCTTTATGTAGAGATGATGATTCTTCCAGATCCATGTTGCAACCGCTCTGGAAGAGAAAGCTGTTTAATGTCTGCCATCGCTACATAAGAGATTTCTACTCTAATCAATATTCATAGATCACAATAGCTAAAATGGATCTTTCAGCAGTTTCAGTTTTTGTTTTAGTTTGACTCACCGGATGTAGACTGTCTGTAAGTCTGCCAGTGGCCGAGCTAGAGATGTACACCCTGAAAAGTTACCCTAAACCTGACCTGGTCGTTAATGCTACGAACGCAAACAGGCTAGCAGCTGTTCCCTTTTGTTTGGCAGAGACAGCCATTTTAATTCGAAGGCTCGACTCCCCACATGAAAAGGTCTCCTGACACTGCGTTCAGGGCTTTACATTGTCCACGGTGATTGTGACTGTCTTACTCAGTTGCTCATTATTCAAATACTCAATCTTGCTTGTCTTTTTCTTATTCTTTTTTCACTAAATCCAAAACCTGTTGCATCGACAGTTAAAGAGTCACTGTAAACCTGGACTCTCTCAGTCACTGTATTGGACCAAACGTGTTACGGGAAGTCATTACAGTAGAAAGGCAGCACCATCGGAGGTCATAGCTGTGATCCAGACTGTAAGCAGAGGAGCTACTCTTCTGTAAACACTGATCTCTATGCAGCAGAGTTTTTCCACACAGTTGTTGCAGTAGTCACCGACTCAGACAGCTGACACAAGGGGGCAAAGGCAGCAGGAAACCCGAGCTTAGACCAAACCGCCTGTGAAGGAGCCGACCCCGCTGGCCCTGTTAAACCGGGAGAGGCTCCTCTCGACCTCTGGCTCCTCAGCGCTGTGTCTGAAATACTCCTACCTTTGTTTCCAGCGACATTTACAGCCACCGTGCAGTCAGCGGCTCGGCTGAAACAATTACAGGAGCCTTTTGTCAGACGTGACAGCCCGAGATGCTGAGGTTGACCCTGCTTTTCGTTGGCCTCAGAGACATCTCCATGTCACTCTGACAACATGATGGGGCCTAATTGCATTGTTGTTTGAACACTAAGAGACAAACCGCCACAGATAAATCACGCTGTAAGACACAGAAGCTTGTAAGTTACAGCTACGTAACAGCTGAAGGAAATAGAAACAAGCTGAAACAGACGATGAAAGACTGAGCAGAGGAAACTACTGCTCTCATTTCTGACTCTCTTATAGTCCTTTCCAGTATCTGAATGTGTGTCACGACCTCCATCTGTTTTTACTGTTGTTTGAACGCTGTTACTGAGGCAAGGCAGATTTTCAGATCAAAAGCTCTTCCTTCCTCTTCTCTTTGCTTTTGTTTGAGCTCAGATGGACGAGGGGTACGCTCTACATCAATGGGATAAATCAAAAACTCTTACTTTTGTTTTTCTGGTGTGTCATTTTATGATGAAGAGCCAGTTTTTACTTTTAACAGAGTACCATCTCTCTTCATCTACTTTAGCTTCTGTAAGTGATTCCAAATTTCCAGAGAGTGGGAAGTCACAGACCCCAGAACAGGAAAATAGTCCCCAAAACAGGAAAACTTCAACTGAGACATTATGAAACAACAATACAATCATAAAAATCCATTTTGGTTGAAATTTATAGCTAAAAAATAGTCAATTTTGTTGAAAAGGCAACTTTTGACTGGACTCAAAGGCAATGGAAACACATTTTCTCTATCATGTTCACATTATGAGTGATCTTGTCCTACGGTACATGAACACACCACTTTGCATGTTCAGAAAAGGTGATGTCACATGTTCCCGTGTGCCAATCAGAGTTTGGCAACATTGAAATCAAAATGTTTGGTTGGTTGCTGATACTGCCAGCACTCAGTCAAAAGTGATCACACCCTCATTGTTCAGATGAAGCAGATTGGCAGATTTTTTGTGAACTTTAACCTTGATTGTTTGTGAATATTTAATATTATAGAGGAATACTTCAACCCAGTAAACTTGAAGTTGTGTAACATTGTTTGGTCTTAATGAGATATTTGGACTAAAATCACCCCTCTAAGCTTTAATTTGCACCACAACTGACAGAATAAACATACAGTGCTATAATTTTTCCCACAAATTTCTATGCAACCTGACATATCATTGATTGATTTTTGCATGAAAACCTAAAAAGTGACACTGGATGTTTGGTGGAATACATTTCGTGATCTTTGCGCTGCAGCTCGTTGTGTACCACAGACGAATGTGAAAATACTATATATGTGTTTCTGCCAGTGTAATGTTGGCTATCAGTTTAAAAGAGGTGAGTTTGTGTAACTTCTAAGACTCCACTTTCATGCTGAGCTCATCTCTAACTCCATTTATCACTGCTGTTCCAGTCCTCAGTGATGTGTGACTCTGACTGGATTAGGGGGTTTAGCCTGTTACTGGATCAGAGTGTAGACATTGTTTGCATTGTTGGCACAGAGTGTTGAGCGGTCAGTCTGGGTCGGGGTATGTGATGGGAGGCTGGATGTCGGGGGTGGAAGCAGGAATAGCTTGTGTCATGACCCAGCTGCTCTGAGGTCACCTTTGTCCTCTACAGTAACTAAAGACAAAGAGGTTCACAAAACAAGCCCACCCTCAGCAGTTCTGATGTGCTGTTGCGCTCCAGATGTGGAACGTAAAGCAGCTCAGCTGTCTGAGCCTCTGAAATGTAGAATCAGATTTTACATTTAAAACATGAGATAACTTCTGCAGGACAATTGCTATCTTTGTTTAAGTATCTCAACAACTACTGTTTAGATTGCCCTGAAATATTGTTTATTCATGATCCCCAGAGGACGAATCCCTGTCACCTGACTTCCTTTAGTGCCACCATCAGGTTAACATTTGTGGTTTTCAGTGGATGTTTTGCTGGGACATTTGGTGCAGATGTTCATGTTCCCTTCAGGGTGAATTGTAATAACTTTTCATGTATTTTAGTTTGTGCAGTCCTTTGATTTATGACCACATACCTGCAAAACTGATGACATCCATCAGCTTCAGCTGTACTTTGAGCTTATTGTTCGTAAGAAAATGTTAGCATGCACGCTAACTTCAGATGATGTATGTGGTAAACAGGCCTGCTCAACATCAGCTTGTCAGTGTGATCATATGCTGTGCGCCCTCACAGAGACCCTCTTTCCATCTTTCTCTTCTTCTTTTCTAACGTCTGTCCTTCTTCTTCAGTCTGGAAAAGGACATTTGTTGTCTGTCATTTCCATTTCCTGCCAGTTCTCTGCTGTTCTGTACCTGAAAAAGACATCAAATACCCAAAAATAAGCATATTAAAAAGCAGATCTGAAAGCATGTAAGTCCAAACAGCAAAATTCTATTCCTCTTCACAATGAGTCATTTTAAATCATGAACTTCATAGCTCATTTTGCCTGGGTGTTCATTTTACTGACAGTATTTCTGTGTAAAATGTTGAATGCTGGACTTGTAGTGGACTTCTTTTCCACTGTGTGGAGCCACTTTTACTGAAATTGACCTCAAATCACAGTGGTTCAATTTCAGCTTTCCCCATCATACCATGAATGATTAACATGAGTCTTCACTGGCATTTTTAACACTTTTTCACCACTGCTGTGGCCAAAACATCGTGCTCGTGTTAGCCAAGACACAAGCTGAGGAGTCATTACATGGTGTTGCCCAAATCTTCTCCACAGGAGCCCAACAAAGGCAGTAGGGAAGCGCCATCATCCCAAGGCGCTTGTTTACTAAATAAGTACTTTCACCCTTTACTGAATACAAGCAGCCTCAGGTGGGCTGTAAATCACAGCGCTGATTTAGTCTTACAGGTGCTGAATTATTCATCTCAGGTGATGTTTTTTTTTTTTATTTTCATGCAGGTGATGGAGCGAGAAACAACAGTGAGGAAGACAAAGAGGTAAAACTTGTGTTTAGATCTTCAGAACATGGTTTTGGACCGGAGTTTATCAGTTTTCCTGTCAGGTTAAGGTAATTATATACAGTTTGCTTTCCCTGCATGATTTAGCTGATATCACATTTCCCTGAGGACACTGCAGCGCTGCCATTTCTCCCACGTCTGCAAAGCTGATTACAATGAGAGAAAATTGCACAAATGAGCTCGTGTGTGGATGTAAGCATTAAATGAGGCATTCATCTCCATTTGTTTTCCACTTTTTTGTTCCCTTGATTTAACCTGAAAGCTACAAACTAAAACACGTCATGTACGTAAATATTCACTTGACATGGATTCATGTTTTCCATGGAGAAGGCCGATTGAGATTTAATTGCTGGTTGTGTAAGACGGGAAGAAAGGGTTTTACCTGATGGCTATTCCAGGCTCTTAGCAGGTTGATGGTCCAGGAGATTTATGAGGGAGGGTTGATATCCCTCCTCTGCCTGGGAGGCAAGCAGACGAGTGTGTCAACAAGACGGTCAGGCACCTCCATGTTGGAGGACGGGAGCAGTCTACGACCTGCACAGCTGTCAGCTTCCCATTGGTTCCTCGGACCAGACAATAATCGTCCATAGGTTAATTAATAGTTAATCACACAATATTGTCCACTTTATTTCAAACAAATACAACCTGAGTTTGAAAAAAAGTGAGAGTACAGCGGAGTCTCTCTTCCACAGCAGAGTTCATTCCCCTTTGAACGACCAAACACAGCAACAGGAAACAATTAGCTCATCAGTCGAAAACTGAGCTGTCTAATAATTATGAATCTTTTTCACTTTTTCACTTTTCAAGGTGAAATGCCACTTTGGTGCTACCAGCTTCTAAAATGTGAGCTTTCCCTGCTTTCTTCTCTTTTTTCTCTCTTTGTTTGAGAAGTTGTGACGAACAAATCGAGACGTTTGAAGATGTCACATCGAGCTTTTGGGCATTTTTGAATTATGTTCTTTCATTTTATAAGAACAACGAAATGACAGTAATCTGCAGATTCATCAATAGTGAAGATAACTGTAGTCCTTAATTGTTGCAACATGCAGCTCACAGGAAGTAAAATCTGAATCCTGTTTAGGATTGACTGAACACAAATGTAGACTTTAAAGACTGCACGGGGGAATTGGAGCATCTCATCCATATTAGCACAAAGCTGACTAAAATAACACACATCTTATTACCTGCTTCTTCTTCTTCTTCTTCTTCTTCTTCATCCCTGAACGACAGTCACTGCAAAGTCAAGCTTAGTTTTTTTCAAAATACATCCAGAATCATGTTTTTCACAATAAAAATTGAGCCATTGCTTCCTCCGCGTCTTGTTCCGGAGCTCCTCAGCTCCTGCCAGTGAAACTCTATATCCGAGGAGCCCGGCTGCAGCTCAAGCGTGAGAATGGAAACGAGCAGTTTGGAAAAGACGTGAATGTGATATCTGGTTTATCCAAAATCCCACTCTTTGGCTGAGGCTGTTCCCCTGAAAACTGCAGCCTGTGGGCCATCTGTTTTAGTGGTTTGGAGTGGTGACTAATGAAATATCACAGGCTGGCCAGCAGTGAGCTTCCATGATTAGACCATCACTCTGCTTTCCCCCCCTTTAGAAATAGAGAACACTAATTTTGATGGTTTTCCAGGCTGAAGTCGATTCAGGTACTTTATTTTAATTTTCTCTAAACAACAGAGCACCTAGAGTTATTAGACCGATGGGGTTTTTTGGGGATATTTTTCGTGTTTGGATCGTAAAGATGACAAAGAAAACAGACACAAACTGAATAAAGTAATTTAGTTTTATGATGCTTCACAGTGATTGATCTTTCTGCATAGAAGATAAACTTAAAATTGAAGCTTATAGTTGTTTTAGATGCATTTTGACCTTTTTCTGACTCATTCTTGATAGTAGATATTAAATTTTGACTTGCCAGAACACGCTTTTAATAATGGATCAGGATGTTCACAGAGTCTATTTGACTGAAAATTGGACTTTTTTGTGGTTTCCAGGAAACTTCAGATCGTCCCCTTGTTCTTTGTCTTATATGATAGTAAACCAAATATCTTTGGGTTTTGGACTGTTGGATGGACTATTTGAAGACACTTTGGGGAACTGTAATCTGCATTTAAAAGTGAAAATAGATTAATCAGTAATTAAAATTATGTTATTTGCAGCCCCATTGTTGCATAAAGCTTTTGTGTAAAGCAAACAAAATCACTGATGTTACATTTTCACTAAATCAGTAGTTATCCATGTTTATCAAAAGCGAAAAGAGTAAAAGTATAAAGTAGCATAAAATGACACAAGTGCAGTACTTGAGTAAATATACTTAGTTACATTCCATCACCTGGAATATTTGAAGTTACTTCTTCACTGTTTTCTCTGTTTTAGAGATGATTAACTGAGAGAATCTGCAGATTAATCGATTATGTAAATGTCGAATTCCGATAATAAAACATTTGGACCTTTCAGAATAAGAGCAGAGGTCCTTCCTCGTGCTGACACTCCTGCAGATGTGTGCAGAGGTGTGGAGGTCTGGGTCAGGAGAAGGCGCCCCTCCTAACACACTATGATGCTGCAGCCCGCAGCAGTGTGCGCTCAGCCGACAGCCTCTCCAGCCCCCCGGCCGTCCAGCCTGAAGCGCCTCCTGCGCGGATCCCCTCCTGCTTCACGCCCCCTGAGTCGGATAACGGAGAGCGCGGCTGCTCCGAGCAGACCCGAGGACTTTCCGTGAAACGGCGCCGGTGCTCGCGCTCAGTGCTCGCGCTGTTCGGTTGCGGAGTCGCGCGCTGGCCGCTGCGGGACGATGAGACTTGAAACAGTTTGGAGACTTCTCGCGTGCGTCGTCTTTCTTCTTTGTTACGCAATGCACGCACAAACAGGTAAGAAGAAACTCTGCGTTTGACTGTTTGAACGCGCCGCCGCAGCGCACTGACAGGCACATCTAATGGACTAACATCTTGTTAAGCTATTCCCAGGTGATGATGATGATGATGATGATGATGACTGATGTTTCCTTCAGTCAGAAAAATCAAAAGTAGGATGACAAATTAAAAAGTCCTCAGATTCCTCTGATTGTTTTTGTCCCTCTGCCAAGAAGAAGCTGAAACCTTCTCATCCATCATATAACCGTCATCCAAAGCCACAGTCTCGCGGTCAGCGTGCAGTGTATTGTGCTGTCATGGACAACACATGAAGTAATTCGCCGTCTTTTCCCTGATATGGGCCTTTGGCTGCCGTCTGACAGGCGGACTGGACTCTCAGATCCTGTCCAGCTGATGAGGACTGAAGCCACCAGGTGTTGAGCACGAAGGACGTCTGTCGGCAGGTTTGACAGCTCCTGTCGTCTCCTTCGGCGGCTCGTCATGCTATCACCTTTCACTTGACCTCTCGGGTCAGGGCCAGAAAACGCTGCTGCAGTGCACAGAAGCAGAGGCCGGTACCTCTTCATTACAGCTGGGAGCTTTTTCTCTCACACCTTTGTGGTCATATACTTTCATGGAAAACCTCCAGCCTCCCTCAGTCTGTAGTCGCCGGTCTTCACCTCCGGATCTTGAGTTGAGAGTAACGTGCTTTCCTAATCAGGTGCCGCTGACGTCGTCAAATTGACAGTTTTTTCTCTGGGTTTTACTTCACTGTTTGAATTAGTGAAAAATCTAAGATGTGGGCAGTGAATTGAGGTTTGGAAACATGCTACTGTGTCATTGTCTGTCACTGCCAGCTGTGGAAAAGCCTAAAAGCAGGAAGGCAGCTACTTGTTTGGATCATTTCAAGGTAAATTTCAGTAAAATTTACAAGATATCCTCTTTAAAACTCTGGAGAATCGAAGGAAGTCCTTAAACCAATAGAGAGAAAGGAAAGATCAGCAGGTTAAAGGTCAAAAGAGGACTCATAAACACAGTTTGAGCTCTTTGGCGTCTTTAGAAAGACGTCACACATCTGTGCACAAAACTTTACCGAAGCTGATAACATCTGGACTAGACTCTACAGTGGTTTGATGGGACCATGTGAGTCTTACCATGTGATCAAACCCTCTCAGGCTTGTGTTAAAATTCACTCAACCGTTCCCTGAAACCCAACTTTTCATGTTCAGTGCTGATTGCTCAACGTTTGAGTCCCCAGTTCCCAGAAATCAGCTGTCCGTCACACAGTGCAGCTGGTCTGGGACGCCTTGGCTTTAGTGTTTCTGTCTTTATCTGTTCTCTAGACCTTCCTCAGTACAAGAAAAGCACAGGTGCAATTAATGATGTTGATAATGGTCGTGTTCCACCTCTGTTTACTGGTTCTAAGGCCTGGTACTGTGCATGCAGACACTCTGACATCGTGGCTTACTAACATCTAAATGGAACAGGGCTGTCATCGGTGTTAGCGGTTATTCCTCTGCTTTACCTGCTGTGACAAGTCAAACTCGCTGATGTGTAAAAGTTCTGTTGAAGCAAACAAAGTGCTGTTGCTGCTCATCTTAGCTGATTGCTTGTTGAGAAGAAGAGACTTATTTTGTATTGCTCTAATTACTTTAAGAAAAGCAATGCGTTGATTTTCTGTTAATTGACTTTGAGGACCTGTACCACTGCGTCAGCCTCATCTGCACTCGTCGCCATTCATCTGTCACTATTTTTCATAAATATAGCAAGGCAGCTAGCTGTGTAGGAAGATGACATCCCAATACCAACTGGGGGAAACAGTCATCAATCAGCACCACACCAGACCTCTTTGAATGGCTGAAGAAACCTGAGATGAAGATTCAGAAGAGCCAGGCTACATAAGAGGGCCCGGCAGCTAATTTACTTATTTGATTTCATCTTTAAGTCTTCGTCTTCTCTTTCCGTATCGGGGGGGGGGGGGGACTGTCAAAGGGTGGGACTCTCTAGGCAGCTCTGGACCTGATCCCAACACCATCCAGCTGATTCAGCCGTAAACAATGTACAGCCTGGTCTTACAGAACTGTTACAGGTGATCAAAATGAGGAGAATTGGATTTTAAATGTCCAATTATTGACTTTTCTGCAGTCAGCTGTATGCAGACACTTCACCTCCCCGATGTCACTGATGCTGGGTGGATAGGCACCAGTGACGCTGTGGGCGCGTTGACATCTTCCTGTGTAAAAGTTTTGTACAGTGTTTTATGTTTTATTTTATTGGCTGCTCTAATGATCCGGAAGCAGTCGACCTTTGACCGGCTGACCTTTCCTGTCTCTGCAGCAGGACTTCCTTCCACCCAGCAACGTCTTAAAGAGGATGTCTTTCGTTTGGATTTGACTTCTGTGAAATACATCCAGGATTTACTTTGGAATCAAACTAAATAGTCGCTCCTGTTTCAAATTCACGTTTGATCTCGAAGTGTGAGATTCTTTGAAGTTCTTTAAAATCGCTTATCAAGCAAAAAGGAGAATGTGTCCAACAGCTCTTTACCACAAGCTGATGAATACCAAGTACTTCCTCCCTTTTTGTTACGACTCATGAAACTGTATCTTGAAATGGACCATACGGACATCAGCACTCACATCCTGCAGGGAACATGCATTAATAATAATGCTGTTAGTTTTGGCTCCAGCTCAGAACTTTGTCATTATCAGACAGGTTGCTTCCTAAAACTGAATTCCTCATGCTGGTGTTTGAAGGTCTTAAAAGAGTTTGGTCATCAGGATGGTTTATTTGATAGTGAGAGGAGGTGATTCATGTGTTAAAACCTGCAGACTGCAGATTGCGTAGACCAGTGAGATTACCCTACTTCAATTCGATTTTGTCATTATGAAAGAACTGCTGTCACTCTTTTCTGTCAGGACACTTGTCTCTCTTAAAGGAGCTGATCCGTCCTCAGTGCTGAGACCCAGACTGACCTTTCCTGGACCTGCCTCAGGTTTTCCAGTCTATAAAATGTTGTGGTTTGGCCGTTTCTCTATGACACTGTTGTACTGAACGATCTTTTGGATGAGTCGAGAGGAGGCTCGCGGCAGGAGATGATGGCAGCTGTTTTCATGGAGGAGCATCATCCCATTTTTCTTGCATTTCACCTGTGAGGAGGGTTTTCATGACATTGGTGACATCTTCTGCTGAGCCAGGCGGACTTTGAAGAGGTCAGAACTCCCTGATGAAGACCATGGATGACGCTCTTTGACCTCTTCAGACGTGTCTTAGACGAAGGTGAAGTCAGTCTTTCGTTTACTTCACTGTCAGCAGTGTGGAAGGACAGTGGGACCCTGGTCAGAGGCCCCACCCCTGTTGGCTCAGGACATCTGTATTCCTCACAACATAATATGTCACAAGTCAGTTTTGTGCAAAATAATTGTCATTTTATTCAGTAAATGTATTCATTGTCTCTCTCTCGTGTCAAACCTCAGTTCTGAGCAGCATCATTCCTTTTTTATCAGCTTTGAAATTCAAGTTGAAATCTTGAATCCAGACCAGCTGGACCCTGGATGTCCTCAGTTCAGTGTCTGGCCTGCACAAAGCCTTCCATATATTTGATCACTAGTACTGACAGTCTTGGTGTACATCCAGTGCTTATGTCGTCTTTCTGGCTGCGCTTGCAGTTCTCCCTCCAGAGTGCGCGCCGGGTGGCCACTCCATCCTCCAGAACCCCTACCGCAGCACCACCTTCAGCTCCAGCTGGCTGCAGCAGTCGTTCCTGCAGGACTTCATCTGCGACCACTCCCTCACTCCAGGCTGGTACCAGTTTCAGATTTTTGACAAGCCGGCGAGCATGCCCACCCGGTGTGTGGAGGTAAATGATCTCTTTTTAGAAAACATCTTGCAAAGACTGGAGGATTTAACAGTGAAATCTGACCACGTGTCGTCTATCTCATGTTATACAGTATGTGAACTGTCAGGCAGAGTTAAAACATCTATGCTGTGGGGTCTGTGCTTGAAAGGCCCATTCCAGCCTTTTTCAGCTAGTTTACAGGAAATTATGTCTACTTAATGTCACAGCTAACCGTTTTCCAAATCCATGCTACTCTTTCTTGGGGTTGTCGCTGTATTTTTATATTTTGAGCAGAGCCAGGTGAGCTGTTTATCCCGGCTTTCAGTCTTTGAGCTAAGCTACGCTAAACACTATTGTTCTGTAGCATCACATTTAACGTTGAGTGGCGTTGATCTCATCTCACTCTCTACAAAAACATAAGTCTGTTTCCCAAAATGTTAAACTGTGCCTTTGCATGTGCAGATCCAGGCTGCTCCACTCATCTTCAGCACTGCTGTTACTCAGTTAGAAACTTCACCTCATCAGTCATTTGCTTAAAGACACTCAGTCAAACAAGCAGACCGTCTACAAGTTCTCCTCTCTCATCCTGCAGCTACTTCAGCCCCTCTGTGGCAGCATCATGAATCAGGCAAAATTCATGTTAAGACACTGCAGAGAGAGATCTTTTCGAGTCCCAAAGAAAAAAAAAAATCAGAGTGAACTCTCTATAGTGCTCTTCTGAGGATTGTTTTGGGCAGAGAAATGGTAAAATTTTCATGTACAGTTTAAATGTTGGTACAAAATCAGATTTTAGAAGCCTCAGTCACAAAATTTTGCAATTAGTCTCCAAAGATTCCACATCAATCACGTCAGACTTCAGTGTTTTTTAAACATATGCCCACTGTGACCTCAGCTGAAGGTCAGAAAATTCTCATGACCTCTGTATTTAGGGAATTTTAAATTTATCACGTCAGTCAGTTTTATATTGTCTTTTTGCAGAGGCATGTGGTGAGGTTATGTAGAAGTGTTGATTTATTTCAAAAGTTTTTTTAATGACAAATATCAATAAATCAGCCTGTGAAATTCCTCTCTGACCTCATGTGGAGACTCTGAGCTTCCCTCTCTGTCCTCACCTCAGTGTTTGTTTTTGTGTCGCGTTTGCAAGCATGAACACATTTGCACTTATGGACACACACAGTTATCTGTGTGTGTGTGTGTGTTCATGTACATATTTATGAAGGAGAGTGCAAGGAGAGCTGGAATGTGTCTCATTTCCTGCGGGCGGCCTGCTGTGAGGAGCCTGCAGGATCCATCTGAAGTGTCAGCCTCCCTCCGCCTTCCCCGGGCATCGCTGCTCTCCCTGGGTGATGGATATCCAGAGGAGTGGGTGGAGGAAGGAAGAGAGGATCACTGTGAACATGTGTTATATAACAAGGCGATGTCTTTATGATGATGGCGGATAAATGGCATGATTTGTCAGGCCAAGATTTTTTCAAAGGGGATTTAATGGCTATAAACTGTAGCTTTGTCAAATACATACGCAGATGCATCACATGTTCAAATTTATACCACATTAGCAAATAGTGTTTGTGTATTTTGGTGACATCATTGGTTCAAATTCAGACTACTTTGAATCTCTCTCCAAACATCCAGGTGAACCACTGTGGGACCCAGGCCCCCGTGTGGCTGTCCCTGGGTGAGGGTGAGTCCCTGCCGGGGCCCCTGGAGGTCAGGCAGCTGACGGCCTGCGCTGCCTGGCAGTTCTTCCCGAGCAGCAGCACCGACTGCTGCATGTTCCGCATCCCGGTCACCGTCCGCAACTGTGGAGACTTCTATGTCTACCTGCTGCAGCCGACGCAGGGATGCATGGGGTACTGCGCACAGGGTACGTCACAGCAGAAAGATCCATGTTTTTAATCATCCTCATGCCATTATATCACGCAAATGGAAAAGCAAAACAAGTAGCTCAACTTCAAATGTTTTTCAGCTCAACAGGCTGATAACCACTTTGTAGCTCTGACCAGCTTCTAGAGCAGAGTGAAGTCACTGTTGGTCCATTAGTCAGAGTCAGTGTATTCGAGTAGGAGCCACTGTTCCAACAATCAGAGGCAGAACATTAAATTAATTAAATTTAAGACAGAAATCACCCAAAAAACAGCTAGAAATGGTCTCAAACAATCGCTGATACATGATATATTTGTCCAACTGCCCAACTTTCGTATGTATGTGCTAGAAATTCTCAAAAAGCCTTACAGCATGTGCAGCATTTGTACGTTTGATCGTGTTTATTTGAAATGTTCAGTTATTGTAGGGTGATAATTGCTCGTTTTTGCTCAAAGCATTTAACATTAGAAGCTCTTACAGTGTTTCTACACAGAAAGTGATAAAGCAGATGAGGTGGAGCAAAGTCTGGTTAGTCCATTATTTTCTATATTAGAGCTCTTCAGAGTATCGTATCAGCGTGGCCATATACCACAGAAATAAAGACCTGTATTCAAACCGTCATCTGTTTTTTTAAGCTGGTTTGTTGCCAGTTTAGTCCAGTTTGTTTCACCTCTGTGAGGTCAATAGTAATACAGCATGAGGCGGACACATTGTTGCTGTAGTCACATGCAGTTTAATATACCTCTTGCACTGATTTAGAAATGTGGTTTAACTGTTGATCAGAACAATGTTTGTCCTGTTTTATGACTCTAACACAGTCAGAAGTAATATTTTTCCTTGGCCAAAGTTTATTAACTTCAACCAATGGAGAGTCTCGCTGTTGCTTGCCAACATCTTCGAGACAGCTCACATCTGCCTGAAGTAAATATGAGGATGCACATATAACATAATGTGGATCTTCAGACCACAGCAGAGTGAGGCGAGAAACACAGTGTATGTCTCCTCTCTGCCACGTAGTATAATCTATTATGTTAATTAAGGCTGGTTTATAATTGAGCGCCGATATTGCTCTCCCATCTATCTAACAGAGATGTCGGACACTTCACCCACGACGTCCCTGACCTGCGGCCCTGACGAGGTGAACGTCGATGGAACCTGTAAAAGTGAGGATCCTGCTGCTGTGTTTATGGCTTACGCTTGTCTCCTCGTGTTAGGTCAAACACCAAAACAATCAGGAGGTCAGGGAGTTGCCATGCGGTCAGGAATGCGCCGTCGGCCCCCTCGCCGCTCCTCTTAATGAGCTGAGCATGTGTCCCGGCGTCCGCTGGGCCTCGTCTCCATGGTGACGGCCTTCAGCCAGGTCGTGAATCACGGCGAGGCCGGTTTCAGGAAGCTGGCAGAGATAGAAGAGAGAGAGGGAGGTTTAATTAGAGTTAAAATGAAATATCACTGAACATGTTCATTAACTTTAGATAATAGACTCCAGTTTTCTGTGATTCCTAAACTCACATTTCTACTTTTGAGCAGCTCATGCTGAATATTTTCATAAATTCATGTCCCTCAGGTTAAGTTTGCTTTCCTGCTTAAAGATTTGCTGAATTTTGCAGTGAAGTGTTTTTAGAAATAGCAGTTGTCTTACTTAGGGATGTTCGGGACACTGGCTGTTTTTTGTCATTAAATCCACCTGGAATGGAAGTCAGCACCAGACTCAAGGCAAATATTTGTGAATTCTGTGTTAATGGTTGTTAATCTAGCAGAAAACAAAAAAGATTAGTGATACAACACACTGAACCTGCAAGGAAAGGGTCCTACCCACATGTTCAGGATAAAACAGGTGTCTTAATTCACCTGAGAACTGAATGTCCATTGTGTGGCCAAAAATACATGGACACCTGAACAATGTGCGTAAACATCTCTTTCTGCTTCTCACCTGTCAGCAAAGCAGCCTCCCACTCCATCTGGACCAGCGATCGTCTCGGAGGTGACAGGAAACAGCGTCTACCTGAAGTGCAGCTTTGGGAGCAGCTCCAACAGCTCATTGGGTTATGTGGTGGCCTGGTCCCGCCTCTCACCTGAGGGCAGGAAAGAGGAGCTCAAACAGGAGACCACCATCCAGACCTCCGCCTTTATCGAGCTGGACGGCTTCAACCTCCGTCTGGGGGACAAGGTCTGATTCAGGGAGTTTAACATGATCTCTGTTGAGTCTCAAAATAAGTTATAATTCTGGTAAAAAAGTGGACTAACGGCTAATAATAACCACAGGCTGATGAGAGCGAGTTACACTGAGTTGTATGTGTTGAGACAAGCTAGATGTGTGGTGACGGTGTGCAGGTGACGGTTGCCATCCTCCAAAAAAGGCCAATTTACTTTACTTTTTCTGACACAGGCTGACACTGATAGTAGCACTGCCATCTTTAGCATATGGTTATTATTAGCACACGGCTAAGAACGATTCTAAGCTAATGAAAGCTAACAGTCTTAACTTACCCCTATTTCAGGCTGTGTATGACAGGAGGTTAATTTAGCCCTTGCATTGATATATTTAGACTAGGATTATTATGAATACTGTGCTAATAACAGCAAAAGGCTAACGAGGGCTAACAGTCAGGTCTAACTTCATAGGCATTATGTTTATGAAATAAGGTGAAGTTAGCCCTGGCTGTTGTTTCAGGCTAACATTATTTCATCTGAAGCTAACAACAGCACCGGGCTAATAATCACATAACAGTTAGCATTAGCTACGTAACCTCATGTCACACTTGTACTAATGAGCTCAAAAGTGAACCAAAGATTGAAAAATTTAGTCGCCAAGGTTAAAATCATCAGCGTTCACTTCATTACTTGAATGTTGCATTCAATTGAATGATGAATAAAACTTAATTTATACCAAACTTGAGTGAAAGCAAGAGAATCTGACATTCAAAGATGCATTTTAGCCAAGGCCAATGAGGGGTGTCTGCACATCTGGAGTAAATGCCAATAAACCATGAAGAAATATTCTAATAATTGAAAGTTTTTAGACAGATGCAAGAAAACTGCCCCAAAACTTTAATAATGGTGAAGGACAGTCAAGAATGTGAATGTCTGGACAGAGAACAGGACAGATTCATGTCTAATTTAAGTTCAGCGTTTTTGTATTTGCTGCCAGATTGCTGCAACAATCGACTTGTTATTCCTTTGGAAATGAGACCGACAGTATAAATCAAAGACTCTGCTCTCAGCCAGCGGCACTGAAACAATTACTGAAACCTGTCAGCATGTCGTTTTGTTTTACTGTGCGCTGGTCGTGTGTGTGTGTGACCTGGCTTCAACTATAAAACCTTTATACATCCAGGATTTTTCCCTTTTATTTGCTGTGCAGTTCCCTCTGCTCTCTATCTCTATCTCTCTTCACAAATCAGGCGTAATAATTCAGATTTTCTAAAAAAAGACGACATATGTCCCCCCCCCCTCAGATTTACTGCTCCAGCTCCAGTTTCTTCTTGGACTCGCCTGACGTCCGCAGCGCTTCAGTGGAAAGTCAGGAGTTCTTCGCAGGGATCCGGGTACGTCACAGTAACCTGAACTTTTACTGAGATCACTTATTTGTGCTGTGTGTTTTTTCATCCAATCTTCAAGCCGGTTAGCTCTCTGCTCTCTGAAAACAACAGACCGACGAGTCTTAAAACTGTTTCTAACTGTTTGGTGCAGCTTCGACCTGAGGTGAGCAGTGTGTCTGAGGATGGGAGGCTGTATGAGCTGGCGGTTGAGAGCACAGTCCCTGTCCCATGTCTGGAGGAGTCCTCCACCTCGACAGGACGGTGCACTCTGTCTCTGCAGCTCAGCACAGGCAGCAAAGGTGAAGCTTCACAGCAAGATGATGACAATAGTAACTAACCCGCTGCTCCACTGTAGCATAGCTTATATGCAGTTTACAGTGAAAACAGTCACAGATTTTCCACCCAAAATCCATCAAACAAACCTTTACAAAAGCCAGAAGTAAACAAATGGAGGATTCTGAATTTTACCCAACAAAATCATTGGTTTTGTTTTCCGTGTTAGTTTGTATTTAGATGAGAAACCTGCTAAAGGATCTTAAAGATGGATTTGATGGCTGCTGTGTAATGAGGTTAATGACTACAGGCTCCATGTTAATCAAATCAAACAACAAATCTAACATAACACAAACAGACTTTCATTAATTAAATACAAGTTACTCTCAAGAAAAGGAGATTTTAAGTCCACGGGTGGTTTTAATCTTGCCTTTTTCATTTTTCTGTTCTTCGTAGACGAGGGTTTTTTGGGTGCAGATCTGTCCCTGTCCTCCTGTGTGGTGGGTCTGTCCCGGGGCCCCTGCAGGGACGGGGTTTGTAGTCGAGCTCTGATCCACTTCAGTCCGGTCACTGACTTTGTCAAAGATGGCAACAGGACAACGCAGATCTCTGTTAAATCCATCGTCACACAGAATTTTCTCTGGAGCGGATACTCACCAGAACCTGTTGAGGTAAACAACAGATGAAACTGACCTGGAGGAGTTTGAAAAGCTGATATACTGATAATACTTTATTGATTGATGAGCTTTTTATTCATCGAATACTGCTGCATGTCTCCAGCTCTTTGCACATTGTGCTCTTCCTATTAAACCCTTTTTTAATACTTTGCTCTGATGATTTTTGCTCTGTTTAAGCTGTTTTTGTGTAACTTGTTTTTTTAGATATGCACTGAACCGACTGCACGCGTCTGTATCTGTGATCATGTGTGCTGAGCATTTTAATTTTAGAAGGAATTAAATTGATGTCTCATTTCAGATAACAGTGAAGGATGTGCCCTCAGCCTACTGCTACTCCTTCACTGATCCTCATATTATCACATTTGATGGCAGGTACTTCAGTCTCTTCACCTGCTCTGTCTTTATGTGATGAACTGTGTGGCTTTTCTGTCTGTTTTTGTGCTGTTAATAAGAGCAAATGTCTAATAATCTTGATTTTTCTTTGTTTATTTACAGGAGCTATGAGAACTACCAAATAGGGACCTTTGTGTTCTACAGGAGCAGTTTTTGGCCGTTTGAGGTCCACGTCCGTCAGTGGGAGTGCGGCAGCGTGGTGCACGCCGCCTCGTGTGTGTGCGGCTTTGTGGTGAGGGACGGCGGTGATGTCATCGCTTTTGACATGTGCAGCGGGGAAATGGGAGAAACCAAGCCGCACCTGTCTGTGAAGAACAGAGACTTGAGCAAGAGCGGCATTCGCATCACAGAGTCCTACCAGGGACGCAAAGTCACGGTGAGCGAGGGCGACTTCAAAAGCCGGATTCCTGAAGCAGTGCAGAGTGCAGCTGAATTCATGTGGTTGTCCACTGCGTAGAACAGACAATATATCTTTCATGTGATGGTTCTGAATCTTCCAGATGACCTTCTCGTCGGGGGCGTTTGTTCGTGCAGACGTGTCTGACTGGGGAATGAGTCTGACGCTGAGGGCTCCCGGTTCAGACCGGGGCCACACTGAGGGCCTGTGTGGGACCTACGACGGACAGCCAGACAACGACTTCCACTCAGCAGGGGGCGCCACACTGGAGGATGTGCACACTTTCATCTCTGAATGGAGGTCAGCGGTTTATAGAGTGCATGTCTGTCAGTTGATACGAAAGGTTTGGTAGCAGTTGCTCGGAGAGGTGAACATTTTTTACGCTGATAACAGACGTGTTGATTTAAGCTTGAAAAGCTGCGTCAGTCTCGTCCACGCTTGTCATCATTTTTTATTGCTACTCTGGACATTTAACAACTGTAAATGAGACACCAGACCTGTTGGAGACATGGGCAGGGATTCAGATTTCTGGAACCTGGCTAGCAGTATATCACTGTTGAGCTAAGCAGGCCTTTGCCTATGAACTATTTAGGATGTCTTCACATTTAAGAGAGCCGAGCATCTCATCCAAAGAGCTGAGCCTCCTTCACTGGGGCCACAGAGTTTGTCTGTTTGTCAATCACATGCCTGTAATTTGATCATTTTCATATTTCTTAAGGAATTTACACTGGCAATCTCATTATCCACTACGGGAGCCCAGGGGCCCCAGTCAGGTTAATGCAAAGACCCCCCTGTCACACCCTGTTGCCTCTTCGCTGACTCCTTCTCCTCTCCTCTCTCAGACTCCCTCCCGGCGGCAGCCTGTTTGACACCGTGCCATCTCATCTGAGCACACTGAGCCCCCGCAAGTACTGTAACTGTCAGGCAGAGCCCCGGCTCACGTCCCCCCGAGCCCGGTCTCAGACAGCCACCTCCTCCGACTCCACCTGCTCTCATTATAGCGACGTGCGCCTCCTCAGTGTCATTCCCTCTCTGGACGTCACAGCTGAGTACATCAGCTCAGTGGAACTGCTCAGAGGTGAAGGACATGAAAGACAGCTGCTGCCTCCAGGCCAGTCCAACCAAAACATCCAGGATCGAGGTGGTGACGCTCAGCCTCGCGAAGCTTCACCTCAACACCAGAGACGCAGAGGCAGGCAGCAGACCCATCACTACGTTTCTAATCCTCTGCACCAAAGTCTGAGCCAGTCGGATCTGGAGGGCTTCACCTACTTTTTCCCAGAGGACCACGAAGCAATGGTTCAACCAGACTCGTCCCCAAAGTGGCCCACGCCTTCTGGACTGACCGAGCAGCAGGCCAGGACTCAGTGCCAGCAGACTGTGGTGAACTCCAGCATCACGTTAGGCTGTGGGCGCCTGTTAGAGGAGTCAATAATTAGCCATGTGGTGGCTATGTGTGTTAGCGACCTCCAGCTGAAGGATGAGCTGTCATGGCTGAATGCAACATTACCGCTGCTGGAAAATGAGTGTGAGAGGAGGCTGGTGGAGGAGAGGAGGAGGGAAGAAGAGTACCAGGATGTTCTGGCCGTCCTCAGGTGTCCCAATCTGTGCAACTGGAACGGCCAGTGCTCAGAGTGGGGGTGTGTCTGCTTCCCAGGATTTGGCTCATATGACTGCAGTCTGCTGTCTGGTAACATACTAAACATACACTGACACAGACACAGTAGACCTGCATGTATCAGCCGGTATTAGCTGACTGAGGGAATATCAAATAGGTTATTAATGTTATTGAACTGACGTGTAGCCACACCACAGAGTATCTCTGTTTGTAACCTTGTTGTCGTACATCTGTCTGTCCACAGGACGCCTGTGACGACAGACTTAACGTATGCTTTGTGATGTGCAGTAAATTCTCAGGTCTAACAGTTCATGCTCGTGTGCACTTCCTGTTGTTGGTGTTGTGAAGACCAGATCCCAGAGATCACTGAGCTGGAGAAGGAGGGTCTGTGTGACGTGCGACAGGGAGACTGCTCCACCGTCCAGGTCTACGGTCACGGCTTCAAAGACTCCTACGAGCTCAAGTGTGAGTTTGTTAAAGAAAAGGTACTTTGTTTTTCTCTTCTCCTGTTTCTTGTCCCCTTGTTTGGCTTTGCTGTGCATGCATCCTCTTCTCTGGCACGACCTCAAAAAATTAATTTTATTACTCTGACTTGTCCATTTTCTTCAGCTTCAGTTCAGAAGCCCAAACTGCAGACTGTGATATTGTAGATAATGTGGAAAGTTTCAGTATTATCATGATTAAATTCAGATTCAGTGGATGATTTCATCTAAACTCCCTGTGTGAGAGCTCGTGTACCTCATCTGCTGTACTAAAACAAATCTAACTCAGCCCTAGGCTCTGTCTAGGCTCGGTAGTCTTCTCCTCTTCAGTAAGAAGACGTGTCCTCTGTGGTCCCTCTGCTCGCTGCTCCGGTCAGCGACAAAACCGTAAACAAGGCAGCTGCATGGAAATCGCTCTCTATTCTGTAACGAGAGGAGGTGAAATAGAAGTTATTGGTTTCAAGTGACAGCAAAAAAAAGTGTGTGTGGGAGTATGTAAACACAGGTGTTGTGGGGATGTAATCAAAGCAGGATTCATCCTGATCAGGTCGTGTTGTGGTGACATCGATGTGTGAAATCTTAGTGTCGGTGTCTACAGCGGGACTCCAGTCAAACACATTCACATCTCACAGCTGCCGTCACAGCTCTGCTCTGGTCAGAGAAAACTCGGCCAATGACGGTTTGTAGCTGATACAGGCAGACACACTTAAACCCAACTGACATCTGCATTTTCATCTGTTTTCATCTTTCTTTCTCTTTTGTTTTCTCTGTTCTGCTGCTCTAACCAACTTTCTCTCCATCCTTCCCTGTTTTCTAATGTCTCTCTCTTTTACCGCTGATGGCTTCCTCTCTCTGTCCCTCTGTGTCTCTTGTCTCTCCCTCTCTCTCCCTCTGCGTCTCTTGTCTCTCCCTCCCTCTCCCTCTGTGTCTCTTGTCTCTCCCTCTCTCTCCCTCTGTGTCTCTTGTCTCTCCCTCTCCCTCTGTTTCTCTTGTCTCTCTCTCTCTCTCCCTCTGTGTCTCTTGTCTCTCCCTCTCTCTCCCTCTGTGTCTCTTGTCTCTCCCTCCCTCTCCCTCTGTGTCTCTTGTCTCTCCCTCTCTCTCCCTCTGTGTCTCTTGTCTCTCCCTCCCTCTCCCTCTGTGTCTCTTGTCTCTCCCTCTCTCTCCCTCTGTGTCTCTTGTCTCTCCCTCCCTCTCCCTCTGTGTCTCTTGTCTCTCCCTCTGTTTCTCTTGTCTCTCTCTCTCTCTCCCTCTGTGTCTCTTGTCTCTCCCTCTCTCTCCCTCTGTGTCTCTTGTCTCTCCCTCTTTCTCCCTCTGTGTCTCTTGTCTCTCCCTCCCTCTCCTTCTGTGTCTCCTGTCAAGTTTGTGGACGGGGACTGGGTCCTGGACGAGCCCCAGTTTGTCCTGGCCATCTTTCTGGATGTGACGGCTCTGGAGTGCCAGCTCCCCCTGGAGGACAGCCGGGCTCCTGCAGGCCTGGATGTGGAAGCGGTGATGAACAGACCGCTGGCCCGCTGGCAGATCAAAGTTAGTCTCCAACCATTTTTGCGACGCACACTGGTGAAACTACTGTATCCACTGACTCCTCCTTCCTCTCAGGTTTCTCTCCTTCAGCTTTTATCCCCATTTTCTCTCTGGACAGAGAAAGGATCCTCTTAGGGATTGACATCAAACTTCATATTTTGCAAGATACTTCAGTATCTCAGAATGTCCAAATATGAGATTAAACAGTGAATCTGCTTTGGAGTAATGAAAAGCAGAAGGATGTGAAGGTGTTTGTTTAGCTGGAGGTGGAGCTGGAGCGTAAGGCAAAGTGTGGGAATACTTTTCACAGCATGTGACAAACATGAGCATGCTAATCACTGAGGACCTTCCCGGCATCACAGCAGCTGCAGTTTAGTTTGTTTCTACCTCCAGGTGAAATTACATTATCCTCAGATTGTACAAAATACTGTATTGAGAAACTGAAGGTGATCCGATGTGAGCTGCTGCAGCTCAGTTCATCCATGTTAATGCCTTTTCCCAGTGATCCACAGTAATCAAGCTTCTGCTGATGGCAGGTGTCCAATGATGGCTACAGCTACAGCAACGCCAAGATACTGACTCTGTATGATGGAGCCTGCCAGATCTGCAGCCTCAACACTGAAGTCCTCTGTACCCTGAGGGTGAGGCATCTTTCTTGTTCACCATATTAATTTAATAGATGGATCAAAAGGTAGAAACATCTCCAAAGATAAACGTGCCTCCTGCCCTGCTTTCCTTCATCCTTCAACCGTCTCATCTCCGCCCACTCTCAGGTTTTAAAGCAGCTCCACTTCCATCTGTGCTGGGTGAAACAAAGTTTAAAACAGGGAGAATTAACATGCTTTAGTACAGCTCAGAACCAGTGCCAGCTCTGGCTTAGGTGGCACCCTGGGACACATCTGTGCCAGTCATGCATAACTTCAAATTAGAGGCTGCAGATGAAGCACATCTGCTGCTTTACACATATTTAATCCACTGAAAAATTAAAGGCTTTATGCATTGAACTGCAGTTATGATGCTGGTCAGAACCAGCCACTAATCTCACTCTTAACAGCATTAAGGTGTGTGTCTAAATCTCCACTTTAATGCACTTGAACATGTATTTTAATGCCACAACTAATGATTCATCATCAATAATCTGATTATTTTTACATTTGTACCCTCTGTCTCTATTTTAAAATCATAAAACAGGCAGGAAACAGCAGATGTGTTTCTTCTTGATGAAGAACTTGAACAGTTAATTATCAAATTGGTTGACAATTAAGTTCGTGTAACTCGAACGCACGATTCACATGATTAAATATGACTCAGTATCAGCTATTGCATTAAATTCTCTGATACTGCTTTTAGAAAAAAAACTGATCTAGCATCAGCTTTGAAAGGTTATTAAAGCTGTGTGCTAACTGACTATTTCTAAATTCAGCTCATATCAACTCCACATTGTTTTCTGCAGGTGAGTAAACGCTCATCAGGTAAATTTGTATTTCTGCTTGTAATTTCTTGTTGCTGAATGTGTGAGGTATCCCAGGAAACATTAGGCTTTTTTTCCTCAAACCAAATGTACGCGTTCATGTTGTTGGACTCTTCCAACAGAACCGGCCTGGTTTCCTTTACATGAGCACACGCGCTCGCTGATGAAGGCCGGAGGCGCGTTTCTGTAATGAAAGGCGGTTTGTTTCACAGAGAAATAAACACCGGACATACTTTTTCTTATTTATTGTCTTTACTTCCCAGGAGAAAACCTGCAACATTGACGGCTCGTGTTTCAGCGAGGGGGAGTCCAGTCCCAGCAGCCCTTGCCTCACATGCCGCCCGGACTCGTCCAAACACGCGTGGTCCGTAGCGGAGAGTACGTACATGAACGCGTCATCGTCTGTCATCTGCTTTGCCTCACGGCTCCTTCCTGTTGCCATAAACAGAGGAAGTGCTGAACACGATGTGAGGCTGGAAGGTTTTGAACGCGTCACCTCCTCGGTGAGCTGAGGCTGGATAGCCATCGCTGAGCTCTGTGCTCGTCGCTCAGGGCTGTTTTGATAATTTGTCAGCAGCTCTGTGCAGATGGGAGCTATTGAAGTTGCTTCAGGCCGGCGGCGCTGATATCAGGACGGCTCAACACATTGTTACACTTTCTGACCAACTCTGCTCCTTCAGCTTAAAGTAGGTCAAACGGGGCTCTGCTGCGGCTGGAAGACATGTGCAGCTTTGACCTCACTGAAGCTAAATCACTGATCCGAACGATAGAGAGAGCAGCACACGCTCTGGGTTATTGATGAGGCTGAGTCCATCTACTCATAAAGCAAGACCAATTATTTAAGCTTGACTTTAATGAGCTATGAATTAACTGTAGAGAAAGGTAGAGGCCAATCAGAGCTGGAGTTTTTGGGTTTCACGCTTCGAAGATTAACGTCAAAAACAAAACACCACAGCAAATACAGGAAATACAAACACTTAACGTCAGTGGAAACAAAGTCATATCTTATCATCGCATCAGTGAACGGGCTGTAGTGGAGGCCCAGTGGTTAAGACACGTACGCTCGTATCATTTCCTGTAAGAACTCAGCTGGTCGCTTTGGACAAAGGCAAAAATGCCCCCAAAAGAGGATCAATAACAGCTAAAAGCAACAACAAAAATACCGGAAAAATAGACTTAAGATGAGAAAACTAAGCCTCAAACGTATAAAATACAGCAGCTGAAAACAAATGTGCTGTGATAAACAGTAAATGAAGCACCGTGTGGTTCAGATCAGAACATGCTACATGCTACATGCTAACACGTATATCAGGCAGAACTCTCATGTAAAGATTGACTGTAATGATCTAAATCGACATTTTTTCACATTTTCTTCTGTGTTGAAATGGTGTGAAAAGTTCCCAGAGCAGTTTTAGACCTTTAAGGCCACTCTGATTCTCACCTTTTCATCCAGGCTGTCACTCACCACCTAATGACTCACTCACTGTGTGGAGTCACAGGTAATCCTGGGTTTCTTGTGATTTAAGGGCTGAACAGTATTTTTTAATGTCGTTTCGTCACTTGTAGTTTGATCCAGTCTCGTGTCCTTCGTGTTTCCCATCAGAGAACGAGCCTCCGGCGCTCCAGTCGATGCCCGTTCATCTCCGGTCCTTCCAGGGAGAGGATTTCATCTACCAGCTCCAAGCTCGGGACCCTGAGGGCTCACCGGTGCTCTTCGCCCTGGAATCAGGGCCTGAAGGTGCATCTCTGTCTCCGGCCGGCCTGCTGACGTGGAAGGCCACGGCTGAAGCTACAGACACACACACTTTCCATTTTACTGTGAGGGACGACTGTAACGCTGAGACCAGAGCCTCCACACAGGTAATCCTGGGTTTCTTCTTCTTCTGTGTGTCCTGCTCTGGACCTCGGCACCTTAAATCACTGCTTCAAACCCGCTAAGTGTAAATCAGATGAAGTGATGCAGGAAAAGTTTGCATTTTCATCTGATTACTGTTGTGATTCTTAAAATACGTGGATGCTGTTTTTTTCTGCATTTTTTAGATAATGTTGCCTGGTATAAGACTTTATTTATTTATTTATTTATTCATTATTATGTATTTATTTATTATAGCAGCACTTTAAGGATTAAAACACCTTTTGTCTATTTAATTGACAAAGGAGAGGTTCAGCAGGTTTAGCAGCTTTACTGCAGAACGAGGCCTTAATTACTTCAGCAGCGGCGTTTGTTAAGGGGTGGGGGCAGTGTCGGTCTGTTTGGACAGGTCAAGGAACTGCTGGGGGGTCTAAAAGAGGCTTTTGACGCTCCATTGGTAATTGTTTGTTGCTCTCTCCCACTAGAGGGCGCCGATGATCTGTGGTTCTCTGCTCATGGCCTTTCTCTGCGTCACAGCTCCATATTACAGAGCAGCTGTGAGCAGGTTAAGCTCATGTTGTGTGTTTACACTGAAAAGGTGACAAAAGAATACACAAAGATGTCAGAATACGTGATACATCTAAAACTCTTCTGCTTCATTTAATTAGTTTTTCGGCCGATGGGTTTACTTATTTTTCTTCTTCATGGTGGAATGAAAAAGTCTAAAACCACCTAAAGCCAGACATGTGCAGCACACACGAATCAAGCTGAATGAGACGGTCTGTGCTTCCTTCCTGTCAGGTGACTGTGCTCTCCTGCGAGTGTCTGAATGGAGCTTCCTGCGTGACCAACGTCAACCTCCCTGCCGGCAGCGGGGAGTACGTGTGCGCGTGCCTCGATGGATTTAGAGGTGAAAGGTGCGAGGTGAACGTGGATGACTGTAAGCCGAACCCCTGCAGACTGGGCCGCTGCATTGACGGCCCCAACTCCTTCTCCTGCATCTGCCCGCCAGGGATGACAGGTGAGGATCTACCTGCTGAAGGCCTCCTTCACAAGAACGCAGAGCAAAAGGCTTTGAGGCGGTTTCCTTTCTGCAGGCCTGCACGTCGACTGATCGTTGACCTTTATTCTGCTTCCTGGCTCTTATTTTTGAAGCTGTGGCCATCCCATCACTCCAAAGGCGTGCTACTGTAGCTAAACGCAGTTTCATTTTGTTTGTTTTGCTGTCATTTTTTGGAGTGTTTTGTGCCTTTCATGCACAGTCGACAGTAGGGAGATAACAGGAACTGATGGCAGAGAGAGAAGCGGTGAATGACAAGCAAGAGCACCGTGAACAGACAGGCTTTAACAGGTTTTATGCAACAGTTTACCTCCAAGTAAACGCGAGATAAAACCACTTGTCCTGTTCAAAGCAGAGGCTGCAGGTGTCACAGCACCTCCTGAATAATTATGATGAACTAAACTGAGAAAAAATTCACCTCCTTTTAAAAGAGTTCTTCCCAACAAGAGAAGAATTACTGCCTCTTTAATGTGCATCATGGACAGTATGCAGGAGAAACACCTATATTAAATATTTTTCTGTAGTTGTTCTGTAAGCTTTGCAGTGTGTCCACATCACATCGTCTGCTGCTTTCAGGCCGTACATGCAGAGAAGACGTAGACGAGTGCGTCTCCCAGCCTTGTTTCCCTGGAGTCGTCTGTAACAACACGCTGGGCTCCTTCGTCTGTGGAGTCTGTCCACGAGGATTCAGCGGCGACGGGAAAGACTGCGCTCGTAAGTCTTCTTCCTCCAGTGTTACTTAAAAATGGATAGTGTCCCTTCTTAAAGGGTACGGTGTGTCATATTCTGTGCTTGTGTTTACCAACACCCCAGACTTGGTTTTAGTTTTTTCATGAGATTTGTTGATAATAAGAAAAAACACAGAATATCTCCAGACTTAAGAAACTGTGTGTGATCCAGTTAAAGTTGTTTTCATGCTTTTTGTTTCCAAGGTAACAACGACTCCCCGCTCAAAGAAGCAGCGACCACACCAGCGAGAGTGCCGCCGGTTTCCCTGAGGCCCAAACCCTCGAGCCCGTCGCCGTGCTCCAGACGCCCGTGTCACCCGGGGGTGCAGTGCTTTGAGAGCATCCACGTCTCAGCCGGCTTCGTCTGTGGACCCTGTCCTCCCGGTCTCCATGGAAATGGACGAACGTGCACACCGACAGGTGAGAGCGAAACGTCTTTCAGTGGCCAAGTGGCGTTCGACTTTACTCCTGCATCTGAAGTCCTCAGTGTTTGGACGCATGTTGTCATGTCAAAGTAAGAGAAATCAAATGAAATGAACTCAGTCAAAGCTCCATTTACTGTTTACACATTTTCTGTCGTGTATTATTATTATTGAAATCGTTGAACTCAGGATTTTATCATGTCTGCATGTCTTAATGCTGCCAAAGCAGGGCTGTATTTGTTAGTTTTTTAAGTCATATCCTCTAACTTCCAGTATTTTACAGGTCAGGGGACAGTCGCCAGTGGAGCAGATGGTCATATTAACGTCATCAAATCAAATTCCAGCAAGGAAATGACGCCCACCTCCTCCTCTTCCTCCTCTTCATCGTCTCCCGCCTCACCCAGACGACCCCCTGACAGGAGGACGAGACCAGAAGACTCCATCTCCAGTACCAGGAGAGTTTCCTCCAGTGACAGAAGGACCACAGCAGCGCCGCAGAATCAGACAGAGGGCAGAGCGTTCGCCCCCGCTGTCCGCAGACCTCCACCCAGCAGGGTGGAGCTGAACCCCGACCTCACCACCAGGATCAAATGGGGGTCGCCGTCTCATCACGTGACCTGTGCTGACTCTCCCTGCTTCCCCGGCGTTCCCTGTGAGCCCACCGTCACCGGGTCCTTCAGGTGTGGACGCTGCCCGTACGGGTTCACTGGAGATGGAGTCTCGTGTAAAGGTTCGTGTGTCGAGGTTTAGACGTGAGCACAGTTCATGTTTAGGACACAGAAATCAGAGATGTGGACTGGCAGATAATCACCAACACCAAGGAAAGTATGGATAGTAATGATAATATGAAAATATGTTTGATTTATTTAGGCCTGTGCTACAGCTACAATGCGGATCATCACTTTCTCATAGATGTCTCTTGTAGTCACAGTGGCTCTTGTTGAGCAAATGTTACATAATGTAGCTTTAAAATGAAAGAGAATAATGACAAAGGCCCATTCATCAAGTCCATCAGGCCCAAAATTATTCTCTTAATCTGCTTATTTTAGTGTGACCATCAGTGAAAAACCCAAAGGCGCAGAAAACTAACTGTTTGAACTCCTGTATGCTTTGGAGTGTCATGTCTTCCCATAATGGGAGGATTTGTTGGATTAAACTTGTGTTTTAATTGCAGCTGTGTGCAGGTATCAGTGTGGGAGGAACATGGAGTGCACTCTGCCAAACACCTGCACCTGTAAGGAAGGCTACACCGGGTACAGCTGTCACATTGGTGAGAGGGAGAGCGTTGTGATCGACTGGGACTTGTTTATTTTTGTGCTGGAAACAAGTTCTCAGGTCATTAAATTGTGTCGCTCTTGAACTGAACCTGAACCTGCGCAGCTCGCAGAGTTTCAGCAGAGGAAACCTCGCAGTCCTCTGCACGCTGTCCTGACACATTACTGTTAAACCAGCTCTGAGGATTTGGCTCATTTAGCTCAGAGGCTGATTTTTCTTCCCTCGCAGCTGTTTGTCGACCTGACTGCAAGAACCAGGGGAAGTGTGTGAAGCCCGACGTGTGCGAATGTCCCGCAGGCTACAGCGGGCCCACCTGTGAGGAAGGTAACCTGAGCTCATATTCACACCTGTCGAACACACTGACACGCACACGCTGTTCACAGAATACTGATGAGTGTGCTTGTGTTGTTTACAACCCTGTTGGTGTGTAGCGAGCTGCGAGCCGCCTTGTCAGCATGGAGGCACCTGCCTGGCCAGGAACCTGTGTACCTGCCCCTACGGCTACGTGGGACCCAGATGTGAAATCAGTGAGAGTCTGCTTAAGTCCTTCAACTGCGTGAAACATGTTGTGATGTGTTTACAATCTGTGTTAAAGCGACAGTCTGTCTGTAAGTAGGACGGTGACACATTTTTGTTGTTGTGACACACGATGACTGTGAGGGTAACGTGCTGATTTTAAAGGAACAGTCTGACATTTTTGGAAATCTTGCTGAGAGTTAAAGGAGATGACGACACCGCTCTCACCTCTGTATGATAAAATCTGAAGCGACAACCAGCAGCTGGTTAGCTTAGCATAAGGACTGGAATGTGGGGCAAACAGCTAGCCTGGCTGAGACCCGGCCAAGACCTCTAAAACTCACTCATTAACATGTTTAATCAGTCTTTAATGTGTCTGAAACAGGCAGATTTTATTTTTCATTAGAGAACAGACAATGTGTGCACTTAAGAGGAGCTGAGAAGTGTATTTTGTTTCCTTTGGACAGAGCCAGGCTAAGCTAAGCTACGCTAAGCTAAGCTAATCACCTGCTGGCTGTGCATGAGAGCATGAGAGTGGAATCAATTTTCATTTGCCTCTTTGCAAGTAATTCAACAAGCTTATATCTGAAAACTACAGGAAAATAGACGTGAAATACTTAACTGTAGGCTTTGGGTTGTGTTTACATGAGTTTAGATTTGTTCCATCAGTCGCACGTGAGACAGATGACTGAAATATGCAGCTCCTGTGTCCTGCACTGTTAACCCACCATGGACTTGAACCCTTAATAACATCCTAAACCTCAGTCACTGCTTCATTTTGAATATTAAGCAGCCACAACGATGAAATGTGTCATAGCTTCATGCTGTGCTGTTTCGGTTACCTGAGCCCAAAACAGAGAGCAACGAGCTGACAGTTCTGTCTGATACCAGCAAACTGTTTCAGAGATCGTGATCGTGATGCTGTGAAGTTGTTGGTGAAGTTCAAGTTTCAGTTTCTGGCAATCATCTGTTTCAGTGGTGTGTAACAGGCACTGTGAGAACGGAGGCGAATGTGTTTCTCCTGATGTCTGCAAATGCAAGCCCGGCTGGTACGGACCCACGTGTCACTCAGGTGCGAGTAACACCTGTAACCAAGTGTGCATTCAGGCCTTCCTCTGCAGATCCAGGAGAAAGCTTGACACACAGATATTAAATGTAACCGAGGCTCCCTGTGTCGTCCTCAGCTCTCTGTAACCCAGTGTGTCTGAATGGAGGAACCTGCATCAAGCCCAACATCTGTGCTTGTCCCAGTGGCTTCTACGGCTCTCAGTGTCAGATAGGTAAGGCTGCTTCGAATACTTATCACATGTTTTACTGCGCTGCTGCTGAGAGGGATTGTACTGAATCCTGTTTCCAGTTCAGCTATGAGGGGATTTCTGCAGTCCAGGTTTCAATTAAGAGTTTTGAGTGAGGTGAGTGAGTCAAACTGGTATGAAAATCCCAGATTTAAAAAGTGAAAATATCAGAAATATCAGCACTTTTAACACAAAGGTATGAGCAGATTTGAGTACGGGCAGCTGTGCTGAGGGTTTATTTTCACTAATAATGTGTTGATTATTCGCTGAGTCCTGCTGGAACACGAGCTTCTCTTCTCCTCTGTGCAAACAGTTCAGGGTCAGGTGCACAGACCTCGCTGAGGTGCTTCCTTCCCCTTTGATAACACCAGTTTACAGTGTAGGAGAAGACGGCTGAGACAAGATGCTTTTTCACATTTTTATGCAAACATAATGCACAGGAGGTTGGACGTGAATCAGATTCATGTCTGTGAGCCGTGTCACAGTGGCTCCTGCTGTCTTCACTGTTTATTTCTGCTGTCGTGTTCTTCAGCTGTGTGCAGCCCTCCTTGTAAGAATGGAGGTCAGTGTATGAGGAACAACGTGTGCTCCTGCCCTGAAGGCTACACAGGAAAAAGGTGTCAAAAGAGTGAGTAAAACCACCGACAGCATGTTTGAATGCGGTGATGTTTGCAGCTGACTGTTCAAAATATGGTGGAACAAACGTGCTGATCGAATAAACGTGTAAACAAATGTGCTCCAGGTGTGTGTGAGCCGATGTGCATGAACAAAGGCAAGTGTGTGGGACCCAACACATGCTCCTGTGCGTCAGGATGGAGAGGGAGGAGGTGCAGCATACGTGAGTGACTCCATGTTTTACTGTGTGTGAATACCTTTTTATTAAATCCCTTCAAGTCTTCGAGTCAGACATGGACGTTCAACCTCGAGGTTCTCATTCTACTTTACTTCCCTGTAGTTTCATTTCAAAGTCACGTTACTTTTGACTCACGCAAAACACGGAAAAGTACTTTTGAGTGACCCTAACATCCTGCTTCAACAGGAAATGCATCACTTTTCTTTGCCTTAAGCTCAGCTTCACAGGCAGACCTTCCTTTGTTTAGGGCAGCTTAGAAATCACACAAGACCAAGAATATTCCTGCTTATAATTCCCCACAGCTCAGGTAGATGTAATCAAACAACTTGTTTTAATGGACAACTGCTGATCAATTCTCTGTTGATTGATTAACTGATAAGCAACTCTTTGTTGCACCTTTAAGACAAACTACTATAAAGTAAAGCGTTTGAGTGGTCGAGACAGTCGTCGCCTGACAGGCTGAGTTCAGGGAAAAGTTCGTCCCGCGGTCTCTCTGCTGTTTCAATGTGACTTTCTTAAGAAAACGCAGGACTTTCTCCTGCACAGCAGCAGCTGAGAAGTGCACTGAAGATATTTTTACTTTCATCATCCCGGGGAGCCACTAAGAAGATTTCAGTCCTCGCTGATATCACAGCACCGGTTTTCTGAGAAATGAAGCGCTTCAACACTTTTCTCACTTGAAAAGTCGTCACGTCAAGCTTATATTTTCTCACTGTGTTAAACTGGAAATAGACTTTTTTTTTTTTGCTTTAACTCGTCATTATGAAGTAAATGTAAGCCTATAAGCCTTGACGATGCATCAACCATAGATATTGATATAGAGAGATTGATACCAGCCCACTTTGCTTTTGTCAGCCGATACTAAAGGATTTCAACCTGCTGCCGTGTCTCCATTAGAGACTAAAGGAATGAATGAACTTGCACTTTTTTCTAATGTTTTTTACTGCGCATACTCTGCATGCAATGACAGTGTAACTTTACCTCTTCAGTGAACACACTTCTTTCTTCTCTTAGTTCCAAAGTGATAATTTCTACACATAAACGGTGCGGTGTGTCCTGTGTTTCAACTTGTAAATAATAATACATGCAGTATTTTATGTGTCTTTCTCAACAAGATTCTGTAATTATTAACTTTATGTCACAAAGGCGTGGTTTTCATCCACACCTTTGGTCCTGCGTCCCGGTCAAGGATGCAGTGCCACAGGTTTTACTGCAAGCCGCTGTAGACTGCATTCACGCCTCCTTCTCTGTTCTTGCTGTAGCTGTCTGCCTGCAGAAGTGTAAAAATGGCGGCGAGTGTTTGGGACCAAACACCTGCCACTGTCCCACCGGCTGGGAAGGTCTCCAGTGTCAAACACGTGAGTTTATTTGTGATAAAACACTGCAATAATACACATACTTGTGAGTATTTACTGTGTTAAAGTGTATTGACTGCCTCCTCAGCGGTCTGTAGGCAGCGGTGCTTGAACGGAGGCAGGTGTGTCCTTCCTGACTACTGTCACTGTCGGAAAGGCTTCAAGGGCCTCACCTGCGCAGTAAAGGTCAGCATTAGAGTTACGCTTCACACACAGTACACGTCCACTCCAGCTTTAAGGCCTTATTCCCTCCGGTGCCCTCCAGTTTTTACCTCTCACGTATTAGCGACTCGATTGTAAAGCTAAAACACGAGTGGTATTAATTTGCCTCTCCGTGATGCCGGTGATGTGCACAAAAAGTATGCACCACCTTGGATATACTGAAAAAACACAATATATGAAATCTAAATTTAATGAATTTATGTTTGCACCTTTACAGGCATCACAAGCGTGACGGAAAAGAAATGAGAAACGGGATGAAAGAAGCTACAAAATGCACAAAGCAAGAAGAGAGCAGCGCGTGTGTGTGTGTGTGTGTGTGTGTGTGTGTATGCTTGAATGTGTGGCTCTGTGCTCATTTGAAGGCTAACAGAGGGACGTGACGTATTGCACTTGTCTCTGCGTCCCTGTGTTTTACTACCTCAAGGCTCCAAGTGACACGCGTGTGTTAAATGCATCAGCAGTCAGAGACTGATATATGAGACATGAGATATGTGAATGTTGCTGCACAGTATTATGTAAAATAAGTAAAGGACGAGTCCGTTTGAACGATGATTCGTTCATCAGCTGCAGGTTATTTCACCAGCAAGCTTTTAGTTTTTAGCTCTTTCACAATTTAGTGAAATTATAGCCTGATTTAACTTCACACTGATGTGCACTGTTTGTTTCTTAGTTATGAGAAAAATTAATGCAAGTATGCTTCATTAGTTAAACCTAATTTAGATGGCACACATCAGTAACTTGTAGATTGAAGACACTGATGCGAATATGTTGCGATTTAACAAAAACAGCATTCGTTGGTTTTTCTTTGTTGCTTTCATTAATATACTGTTTGATTGGACCTGTTTGAGTTATGGACTGTTATCCATTTAAACTGAATATCAACATTTGTGTTCAGGTAATGACCACCTGTTGGAGTTTATATAAGGTCTGTTTTCTACAAAACTCTTTGTCAAGACCAGATAACACTGTGGCACAAGTTACATGAGACAAAATAAAGAAAATTTACTATTTACATGCTTTTGATTTGTTAAGGAGCTTTCATAATCGTGCATTTCACTCTTTTATTCATTTAATGACACAAATTACAGTACAGTACATCTCATGTTTATACAGTCAAATGAGAACATTCAACAGGTTCAATGTTTCTTAAAAAAGAATGACATTTCACGTGGTAAAAAAGTGTAAAACTACCAAACACCAAAGCTAAAAAACGATTTGTCCTCATCAGCATAAAGTCCCTGATTAGGCCTCATTAACCTTTGACCCCTGCTGGGTCACACTAGTGGGCGTTTTTCCTCTCCTCGCAGCGAGGGCCGGAGAAAGGGGGGCGACAGCGGCATTTGTTGGGAGAAATACACTTCCCTCCATTCACGCAGGGCTGAGTGCACACAGCTACAGCCGAGACAAAAGAAACAACAACAAAAGCCGTTAATCTTTTTTAAAACCTGAGAAACAAGTGAATGACTGTGAAGAGACTGTAAATCCACCAGAAAGTGTTTCCATGTCTGAGTTCTATCACATCTGGAAAAACGCTGAGCTGAAAACTTTCCCCCAGCAGACACATGCATGTGATTTATATCACTCTGCCGTTTGGCAGACTGAGACCTCAGTAAGATGTCAGTTAACGAGGATCCGGTGAACGCACAACCAGACCTGAACAGAGTCTGAAGGATGAGGAGAGGAAGACGAGGCTCAAAAGAAACCGTGCTTGTAAAGTGCACTGATGCATATGAAAGTGCTGGTCTTCACTCACCAGTATGGCAGGCACCGCCCAGCCATCCCTCCGGACAGCTGCAGATTCCTGGAGCCACACAGACGCCGCCGTTCCTGCAGCCTTGGGGACAGATCGCTGCACAGGGGACAAACCACAGAGAGACATTCTCAGCATGCCAGGACGCAGATGTGAGATTCAGCTGCAGGTGACGCACATTTACTGAAGGCTGAACTGCAACTCAAGTTTTCGAAAATATGCTTATTTACTTTAATGCAAGGAGACAGGTGAGAAGGGCTTAGCTTAGCTTAGCATTAAGGCTGGAAATGTAAAAAAATATACAAAGTACATATTTCATTTGTACATTAAACAAAGTGTAAACATAGCAAGTTGTGGTTAAACAAGGGGTTATATGCTAGGCTAGCTGTTTCCCCTGCTTCCAGTCTTTATGCTAAGCTAACTGGCTGTAGCTTCACATTTACTGTACAGATGTCAGAAAGGTACGGATCAACTCATAACTTGGCAGGAAAGTGAATAAACATATTTCCCAAAGATTCAAACTATTTCTTTAAAACCTTGGACTCCATAAAACCCCAACTTGTCATTTTTACGCTTTAGAGGAGCTGGTGGACAGTTTGTTTCCACTGGACAGAGCAGGCTAGCTGTTTCTAGTCTGTCTGCTAAGCTATGCTAACCAGCTACTAGTGTAAATTATAGATATGAGTGGTCACAATCTTCTCTTTCTATTTCTATTCTATTTCTGTTTCTTTCTGATGTTAGCAGGTGAAGATGGAGCCAACAACTGTTTTTCATTAACAGGTTAGCTTAAAGGTAAATTCATCGTTGGCCCATGAGCCAAACAGCTAAACAACGCTACATACAGTGTAAATATTTAAGATCTGCAAGGTTAAACTGCTGATCGCAATCTGCACAAAACAGAGCAGCCTCTGCACAGCCTTGATTCTTCTGAGGATGAGAAGGAAAGTGTTGCTGGAGCTGCAGTTTACTGCCAAAAATCTCTCAGTCATCATTCACAAGCTGTAAATCTAAATGTCACTCAGAGCCACTGAGTTAGATGAACTGCTGCAGAGGTCGACTGGACGTTCCTTCCCGTCATGACAGCAGCTTGGAACAGAAACAGCGTTTTGAGTGTTGCAGTCGGTTCCTGCTGATGAAGAGCTCCAGCTGAGACACCGGCTCCATTTGGTGACTTTGACCTGTGGTGTTAATGGAGTAATTAGATACGGCTATAAACAGACCCTCTTGGCATTTCGAGCCCGTCCAGCTGGAGGGGCAGATGCACTTGGCCACTCCGTTGACGGCGGTGCATTCCCCTCCGTTCCAGCATCCCCCCTCGCACGTCACTGCCAGAAGACAGACACAGATCACAGCCGTCAGCAGTGATGGTTTTACCTGTTCTGTCCTCAAGTGTTTTCAGCTGCAATGATTTTAGAACGAGAAACTCCTCAAGGACAAACCCTCTGTAAAATGATCTGACAAGACACAAAAAACTCACATTTTATTTATTAATTTAACTGTTGAGTCATAATTTAGGTAAATATTATCACCCTGTGCTATTGTCTAAATCAGTGTTTCTAACCTTTTGGCCCCCAGACTCCTTAAAATGATGTGTAGGGCCTATCTGGGGCCCCTTGTCAGTCGTCACATGTGGTTGCAGGACTTTCTTTTATTTTTAGAAGCTTGTTGAGCTTAAATTATGCAGTAATTATGTATTAAATGAAGTCTGAAGTTTTTCTCGTCCTTATCCTATTAGTGGTCTTGAGACCCCTTGTGGGGGCCCCGACCCACATGCTGGGAAACACTGGTCTAAATGTTTTTCAGAGGAAGTTATTCTACTTTAACTGAATACTCTGCAGAATGAGACACATTTAAAGATATTTACACTTAAATAATATCATAACCATCTTTCAAGACCCTGATATATTTCATTTGACTCTTATTGCATAACATAAAATTCCCAAATTCACTGGAAGGACATGACTTTGGTTTCCTGAGTGGTGGCTTCAGCCCTGTTACTGATAATCCAACCTTCAGGCTCATGACAGCACATAAAGGTTGAGCCACTGGAGACGTTTTTATGCTTTCTGAACTACTACTGCAGTTTTGTTTCTGGAAAAAAATCAAGCTGCTCTCAGGCTGGAGTTTAGGAAGGAATCTGGTAATAAAGGGACGACAGCTGTGTGCTGGAATGTATAAATACAAGTTCTACTGTATCACATGGAAGAAGGAAAATATGGGATATATACTGAGACAGATTCAGATGAAATGCAAGAAGACTGGTTTCCATTCGTTAAAAAAGTGGATCACACACCTCTGTCAACCACTGCAGGACCAACCAGATTAATTCGTTTTCAAGTCACTGCAATCAAAGCTGCTTACCTTTGTGACAGTATCTTCCTCCATATCCAGGAGGACATCTGCATTTCCCAGGGCGAAGACACGCTCCTCCATTCTTACATTTGGGATAACAGTTGGCTGCGTTCACACAAGATTTTGACATTACTGTTTAAACTCTGATTCAAAGTCTTGTTCATGAAATCAATCAAATTTCTAAGTGCTGTTTACGCTTACACAAATCTCTCTGCATTACATGTCTGCATTAAACTGATGTAAGTTACCTTAAACCTGCTTTATAGAGAAACCGTATATAATGCATTATATGTGTTGCCATGGGTAAATGCATTTAAGTGCATGCCATGGTTTTTATTGTACCATCCAAAATCTCTGTAAGCTTAGATTCTCCTGCAGGAGGAGGAATACATACATTCTCTATTAAACTGTACTGCTTAGTGTTCGGATAGACTGAAACGAACTGAATTCGTACTGTTCAGGTAGAGAACTTAACTCAGCTCTACACTTTGAAAGTATTTAAAAGGGAAATAACAAAAGGTCTTTAACATCACCATACTGGCAGGTCTCTCCCTCATAGCCTTTGGAGCAGAAGCATGTGTTGTTGCGGATGCAGATTCCTGCGTGTTCGCACGGAGGTTCGCACTTCGCTTTGGGATCAAAAACGAACCCGACCGCGACTCCCCGGGGCGCGTCCGAGCGCGCGGAGCACAAGCCGACAAGAACCGCCAAGGAGGCAAAGAGAACCGTTGAACCGAGACCCACGAAACTCATGTTCGGGGTTATTTAATATGTCAGCTGGAGAAAGCGGCAGACAGCCGGTGGACGGAGATGGAGGTGAATGCCCCTTACGAGCACCGAGACTTCTCCACGTCGCCCCCGCTGTTGCATAAGGCGAAACTACAACCCGGTCAGTGCCGAGGAGGCGGGCGTGCGGGGCGGGGAGAGTGCCCTGGTGTGGGGGCAGGCTCATTTAGAGATTTTGGCGGTGTGGTAACTTTTGGGAGTGGCTACACACGCGGAGAACTAGTTGAAGGTAATCTTGACATAATACACATTATTCAGAAACGTTTCTCAACGTTTTCTCAAAGAACTTCTCAAAGCAGTTTTCTCGAAGCTCAACGGTAACGGTAGCTTTTAGCTAGCTAGCTAGCTACCGTTATGTTGACTTAACGTTAAAACACTACTACCGTGGCTTTTTTTCGCCTAACACAGAAGAGGAGCGTTGGCCAAGCTAACTAGCAAACTGTGTAAAATATACTTCAAAACCAAACCAAAGGGTTAAGTGCATGTTAAACAGCAGTAAAGTAATATTAGCTAGTTTAAATGACGAGCTCTTGCTAGTATGCTATAGCTTGAAAACATGAAGCAACGTTAGCTAACTTAACGTTTTTCGGCTCCGCCTAGACAACAAGCGGTATTGTCCTCTGCTAAAATCAACTAGCCTCATTATTGGGTCAGTCACTACAAGCTCACTGTGTGTGCAGACAAACTTTGGTAATATTTACTGAACTTAATTTTAAAATCTGATGGAAATCCAAGCTTTTCTTAACAGAAGACCCACATATGTCAGGCAGAAGGATGGATTGGTGCAGCCATCAAAGATTGAGATGAAGATCTGGTATTTCATATACAGCAGGGCTGCAACCAACCATTCTTTTCAGCCCTGATTAATCAATTTGTTGTTTGGTCTATTAAATGTCAGAAAACAGTGAAAAATGTCCAGCAGTGTTTGCCAAAGCCCAAAATGACATCCTCGAACAGTGTAAAACAGTGTTTTAAATGTAAGTTTTTTTCTATTTTAATTTTTTCCCCCCATTTCATTCACTTCTATTGTATTGGAATAATTGCAGAAATTTTAGATATATGAAAATGTGTTCAAATTAAACCAAAACTAACTGCTAGATATCACAAGAGGTAAGTGAGAAAATTCAGTTTTGTAATTTGGTTGAACTGACCCTCAGAGTCGAGTTCCTGTCTGATTGTCAAAAGGTTTTCAGCGTTCATCATGTAAACATGAACAGTCATCATGTTGTTCATCTCAGATGACATCTGTAGTGACACTACGTCCAGTTGAGTAACACAGGCAGAAAAAACTTTTGGTGTGGAGTCAGCTAGCTTATTTTCAGAAAGCAAGACCTTTTCTAGGATCAGTTCATGTCAAGCACATGTGGAAAAGCCATTTCCTTTTATACCTGCTGAGAGGAAGTGCTTGGCCTATATGAACTGCAGGGTGAGGGGAAGGTCTGCTGTAATGGCAATAACACAACCAAATCAAATGTGGCTGTCGTCTCTTCTGGGCCTCTGTACAATGAAACCGAACAGGAAAGTAGCTTTCCATATGATTCAAATTGCTTTTGCTCAAAAAATGTGACTTTTGCTGTCCATAAAAAGCCAGTGGCCTTTTTTGCATGTCAGAACCTACAATGATGCAAAGTTCTGTATACTGGCTACCAGTTTGCATAGTAATCAGATGGACTGTTGGATTATAAAGTTGCAGGTTCGGTTTAAGAAACCATCAGCAAGACATTCAATCATCCCTGCTGCTTGCACATTTCAAGTCACTCTGAATAAGCAGCTACAAAATCAAACCGTTCATTTGTGGGCTGACCTAAACAGCAAGCACTGATTCAAGAGCTGGTTTGTTGAACATTGTCCAGTCTTGGCTGAGAGGAGAAGCTTTGCAACTTCAGCTTAGATCCAGACAAATGGTATGAACTTTAGACTGCGTGGTGAAGCTGAACTCGCATATCAATCAGTCAATCAATCAATCAATATCCTTTATTTAACCAGGTAAAAGACTCATTGAGATTAAAATCTCTTTTTCAAGAGCGACCTGGCCAAGAGGGCAGTGAAGACAAAGTTACAACAATACATACAACAACAACAGCAATCACACACTATAGTCAGAAACAGAAAGTACTTACAACATTGACACAAGAGCACGCAACAGGTCAAAATAATTTAAAATGTTTCGGCAGTAAAACAATTTAGAAACAAGTACATTGCCCAATAGAACTGGCCTCTCTGTCCTTTAAAATTGACTGAAATTCCCCCAAAGTGATCAGTTCAGGTAGCCTCAGATCCTTCTGTAAGTCATTCCATGACCAGGGGGCAGCATCAATCTAGAAAAGGAATGAAAGTGGTCAGGATCAAGCGTTTTCTAACTTGTAGGGAAAAACAGGACTTGTTTCTAAAGAAAAAGCCCAATTTGATTTTAAGTTTAGACACAAGTTTTTCTATGTGTGATTTGAAAGACAAGTTGTCATCAATAACAATTCCCAAGTACTTATATAGTATACAGTCACAGAGTAATTTGACTGTTTTCTTGTGTTTAGCTTATTTGCACAGTGATGAAGCATTGTGATATATTCACTAATGCAACGTACTTCAACCCCTTATTATCAGCAATGGTTAAGGATAGGCTGGCTTAATTTCTGGTATGTAGACACAAGAAAATAAAAACATAGATATTTATATAAATGACAAATGCTGATATTTTCAAGGCTAATACTGATATTTCAGAATAAAAGAAATGTGTTAATGTCACATCAGCCCATATTCAGTTTTTATAGACTAAACAAACAAGTTGGGCAATAATCTCTTAACTTGGAGCTGTCACAGATATGTACTGAAGCAGAATATTCATTTTGTCCTTGATGATAGCATATTTTCCTACTAATATACTGGCTGGGATTCGATTTAAAGCCTGTTTCTCATACAGGAAATGAATACACTGCAGTGCATGCTTAGACAAAGGGAAAACTGATGACACTCTCTGGTTGTGTATGCGTGTGTTATTTATTTATGTATTTTATTGCCACATGTGTTCCAGCGAGGCTGTGGTCCAAACCACTGACCTGGATCTCAGAGAGGAAGTGAACTGGTGTTTAAATGAGTGCAACAGATGTGAACATACCATGATACACTGGAGACAACTTCTGCTTCTACTGTAGCTCCAGCAAGGAGTGTAAGAGAGTCTGTACCGAGTAACATGTTGACATACAATACAACCAGAAAGGTCTATTGTTGAAAGCAGTGGACGAAAAAAGGACAAGAAAATTATATGGAAAAACAAAGTTTTAATCTGGATACTTTTTATATGTAAAGTCAGATCAATTAATAGATATTTAGTAATGAAGCTTAATTTAGTAGTTATTTGTTCCTTTCTGGGTATTTGCAGTACTGTACCCTTCATAGCCTCAGGTGATGGTGTACTTGCTACTACCACAAAAGTGGATTGTTGTTTTAAAAAAAAAAACTTGTATGCCCTCTAGTGGTGGGACCTCTCAGCTGGTCCATTCTGTCTTTCAACAGGTTGGTCCAGAGCAGCCTATACAGACAGTAACTGGCCACAATTTCATTGTTTCCACCTTCCCTTATGTGTTTTTACCCCTGCACTCTCTCAGTATGACTTGTACACATATTGAAACCCAGTGATCAGATTGGCATGAAATCCAACACATTTCTGTTTTTGATTTTGGTTTCGTGGCATTTTTAGTATTTCCTCTTCATTCCATCAATAGATCAGAAAATTAATCGGCAACTATTTTGACAATTGGTTAATTGTTGTTACAAAAATGCCATAAAGTCAATGTCTCAATTATTAATGTGTGTTTTTGTGGTCTTGTCATCAACTGAATATCTGTGCTTTGGACTGTTGGTATGGTGAAATAAGACATTTGAAGATGTTTACTTAGGATTTGGGAAACTTAATTTAAGTGATAATGGAAATAATTGTTACTTGCAGCCCTACAATGAACATGCAAATATCAGAAAGGGTGATCACATTTTAAAACCCTAAATAAATAATAATAATGTAAACAAAAGTTTGATTTAGATTTGGTGTGATTGAGACTGAACTATCGGTTAACTTCTAGATCGTTTTTATCACAATAAAAACCATGGTAGAAGTGATGGTGCAGACGTATGGTTACTCATAAATGATAAATTATGTAACTGAACAGCAGTGAAATAACAGTTTGGGGGATCTTCAGCAGAGGTGTGTGATACTGTAGTTTAGCAGAACTCCACAGAGACACCAAAGAAATTGAAAAAAAAACTTCAAAATGAGTCATGACTTTATTTTCAGCTTCATGCATGAAAAACACAGCACTGTGCTAGAGTCAGTAACAGAGAGGTATTCACATCAACACTGTCATCAGATATCAAGAAGGGTTGCATCTGCGTTACGGGGTTCTTATGATGACTGTGCAGACACTGTATTAACAGGTGTATTATAGCATTTTATCTGACTTGTGCTATCACAAATAATTTAAATAATTCACGTTTAGGGCATCTTCTGTCAGACACGAGTCGTTCAGTACTTCACACGATCTGTTTAAAAATGGAGAATAATGTTAATGTGCAGTGAATGCTTACGGTATTATTCACTTCTGGTAATCATCAGCCAGTCCAAAATGGTACCATGATAAAGGTGACAAAAGGAAGTCAATATTTCAAAACTCAAGAATAACAGTCAACTCATAGGACAAGTTATAGATGCAGAGTGGATTAAAATAGCACATTAACATTAATGCGAATGACACCACAGCCCACAAAAATAGGACAACCTCATTAAAGTGAAGAAAGTGCTCCCACACCAGCAATTATTCTTGATATAACATGTTTTGAAGCAAGCCAGAAGGAAAGTACATATTTTACATTTCCACTTTTCTGTATCTTATAGCCCTCTGTAATGCTCCCACATTTGCTATGAAACTAAAAATATTATCCCTTTTACAAAGATATTTTATTTAGAACTTGCTATACACTCTAACAGTCTTCATAGTAGTCACATTAGCTTTTAAAACACTCAGTTGAATGATAGATCAACGTAAGAGAAGACTTAAACTACTTCTACTCAAGCTGGAAATAAGGAACTCTGAGCCAAAAAAAAAAAAAAAAAGACAAAAGCTAATGCATCATCTATATTGCACCATACAATATCAAGAATCGTATTTTTATGAAACAAATAGAGAGGCTGTTGTAGGAAGGAATGAAAAGTTCAGAAAGAAGAAGAAGAACAGCTCAGTGGTTTTCATAGTGTCAAAAAAATAAAATCTAACAGTTGTATTTTTCATTTAAAGTGGTGTACAGTATTTGGGGGAAGGAGTAGTTGCAGCATTCCTGTTGCACTCATACAATATTCTTATTAATTTAATTGCTGAGGAGTGCAAACATGATTGGAATACATATCAATAATGTGAATATTAAAATATATCTATGTTTTGTTGGCACCAGGGTGAAAAATGACCACAAACCTGGAGGCAAGTCCTGCAAAATTCTGGCTGTGGCAGGTAAGATTGTCTGCTTTTACCAGCCAAAGTAACTCCTCTAAACATCGCATTTGACCTGCAAAAGGAATTTAAGAATAGATGAGCCATGTGACTAATTAAGAAAAGTTATGTCCCTGTCCATTATTATGTCACCGAGCAAGGTTTTCTTTCAGTTATCTCCGTGAGAACCTCAGTCGCAGCACCATGTGATGCCTGGGCTCTTCTGCTCGCCTTACTGGTAAACCTGCACATGCCCATGCAAGGAGGTGGTGTTACCCCCACAGTCCACATACTGGTACATCTCCTGGGAGACCTGCTCCGTGTGGCCGAAGTAGGACGTCGTCACCGTCACCCTGAAAAATAGCCACAGAGTCGACCGCTGTGTGTCAGACAAGGTGAGACGAGCACAGGTGTCGGTCCTGAATCCTACAGTGGTGTGGAAAGTCTGTGTGGGACCAGTGGATGAGAAACTGTCCTTTCTTGAGCAGGTCTGAGTTTGAGTTTCAGTGGATTTTAACTATTTGTCTGGGGCAGAACTTTTTAGACCACTGAAGTCTAAATGAGTAGATCCCAAGAACCACAGATGGCGATTTGGAAAAAAATATCTAAAACTAAGAATTTTTTCACATTAATAATCAATGACCATGACATTGATAATCCTGAACAGTCTGCAGGCTGGTTAACTACATTATCTTGGTATGTACGTATGTGAGCTCAGTATGGCTAGTTTGAACTAGGAAGGTCTTCAACTTATATGATAAAAGCATTTTCATTTGTCGATGATTAGTTGTTCAATGAAAATACTAATAATAATAATAATTGTGCTGTTTTCTGTTTCTCATCCTTCCAAAATGTCTAGACACAGAATAAATCACCCTTTTGCACCCTTTTGATGCATTCAGCTATTGTTAAGTGCATCAAAACTGAAGCCTGCAGCAGACACTCACAATCAGCCTTTAGCGCCTTTTGTTCTAGATATAAAACCAGTGAAATGCAAGAATAGGCTTTATGGCATTAGCTGCTTCTTTTCTTACCCATTTTCACTGGGATTCAGTCTAATGTTACTTGGCTCAAAAGCTGCTATTTGGCTTTGACCACAGAGGATTAAGTATACCGTCTCAAAAAATGTTTGCTTTGCTAAAATTAAATCTGCTTGAATGCCAGTGTTGATGTGTAAATGAGCAAGGCACTCAAAGGTCCATGTGTCCCCTGTTGGTCTGAGCAGTGCCCCACAGCAGAAGGCTGTGCTGTTTCTGGGCAGCTCTTGAGTATGTGTGGGTGAAACTATGTGAGTGTGGAGGAGAGGTTTGTTGAGATTTATGTTGATGTATGACAGGATAAAAATCCTGATAAAGACAGTGTATCACATGCAGTATAAAGAGGAATGTTAGAAAGAAATGCGTTTGAAATATCACACATAAAGTCATACTTACTGCATCATGACCACTATATTGTGAACTTTAATGGTTGACAAGGTGCAGTAGTCACTGTAAAAAAAAAAAGAAAAAAAAAAAAAGAAGAAGTGATTAATAATTTAAAATGATCCAAGTGTAAAAAGAACATTTTTCTGACTTCTAGCAAAATACTTACAACATATAACTCATCTCATCAGCGATGGTGGTGGGAACTGTGTAGTCAATCTGCAATAAACACAGTTTATAAAGAGGAAAATGAGTAGACACATTTATGCTAATTACAACAAAAACTAATGCAATTTGGTGCCGTTTTGTCCTAATGCTGTTTGATCAGTGGCCAGCAGTCCAGTAGTGAGCAGTGGTAGAAGGTTCCTCACGGTGTGACTGTAGGTGTGACAATGCTGTTGTGCAGGAAGTGCCTCTGAATTTCTGTGTTTTCTCCACTCCATTTTCTGCAATCTATACTGAATTGATTTTCTGTAGAGTCCTTTGAGTGTGGCCTTTCTTCGTGTGTGTACAGTGAGGTGTATTCGACCCTACCTGCCGTTCATCCAGCGGTATGATCACTGAGCTGTTGTTGAACTTGGTCTTGCCTATCACCGTCTTGGAGAACTGTACTTGGGCTGTGATGTTGGTCACAGATATGGCATAGTAGTTGTTATTGGTGATGTTCAGTGTGCTCTGAATGGAAGAAGATGAAAAGTGTGAGATTCTGGCAGTAGAGCGTTGGATGAAAAAGAAATGTCATTACTACCTGCAGTAACTGATTTCTTTTGCCCACTTGAGGGCAGTGGAAACCTGGCAGACGTAAGTCAAATATTCACTCTCCTTTTAGGTCTTTTTTGGTCTCCATCAACCCCTGATGGAAATATGTGGTGTTCAGCTGCTAAATGCTCCACACTGCATTCACCAGCTAGTCTGCTGTTTGTTATTTTACCTGTACTGTACAGAGCTTTTTTTAGAGTCTTTTGAAGTAGAATAGCTGCCGACTGCAGCCAAAACCAGCAGCGATGAGAGCAGAGAGAGTGAACCAAAACACTTCAGTCATGGGCCAGAAAACGAAAACAACACGCTGAAGGACTTCATGAGGTTGCTTAGATTAGAGCTAAGCATAACAACAGCGTTAAGTGATAATTATGTGTGTATAGCAGCACATACATGAAGTCATGTGATCCACTGTTAACATAAAAATATTGATTATAGCTGCTTTAAGGTTTGGCCAGAAAGTTAATTCTGCACACAATCCAAATAATCAAATTCTCCTGCAGGGTATTATTACAGTTTTAAGTCAATCTTACTGTAATATTGAGATAGACAATTCGTTTGTCCAGGTCATAGGAGACGTAGGCAGACTTCACTCCAACATAGGAGACATCAATAGAGCGAGGGAACAGGAAGAAAACTGCGAGGCCAGACAGCAGCAGGCACAGTGCCACTGATATCGTGACATACAGCTTTCTGGAGGAGAAAGAAAAGAGAAGTGAGACCCTGAAACCCGCTGATGGCTTCAAAGTCTCTCATGCTTCTGTGTTCACTGAGTTTCATCATGCAGGCAGCTTATCATCAGACAGTTCATCTTTAAAAAGAGCACTGACTCCTTGCAGACTTACGTCCTGCTTGGCCTGAGCCTTTGGTCGCTGTATGGAATCAGAGCCACAAGCTGATTCTCTTGGCCTGTTGAGTAATTCGAAGAGAAAGTAAAGCTGTGTCATTTTACTGTTGGATTGAGTAAGGAGTATGCTGTCAGACTTCCACTAAGCAGCTCAATAATATATAATATTATGGAGAAATAGTTTGATTTTAAACTACGTCTTCAGGGGCTTTAAAGGTGAGGGCAGCCATTCAAATCCAAGAGACTTCGTCAAATTCAGTGAATATCTCCTCACATTCTGCTAGCTGTCCTGTTCTGTGTGTCCACTAAAAAAAAATCTGATATTGTCAATGGGATACAAACAGGAGGGGATAAATCTGGCACATGCTAATGTGTAATGGTATTTTGAAGAAGGAGAGATGGCTGAGAAACGGCCAAAGAGGAGAAGGTCAGAATGGCGTAGGAGGCTTGTAGCTTCTGAAGGAGCACTGGAGGGAGGGGTATCTGGGTTTGGGTGTTGAGTTCAAACATCACCAGTGTTTCTCCAGAATGGCTCACCCCACCTTTAAGAGCCCTGCTCTGAAAATTATAATGATGGTGGTTATTGAGCAATAACTGCCTGTATCTAGAAAATTGTACCTCTTGGGATTCTGCCGGTGCCCTGACACGTGGGGCACGTGACGCTGTCCCGTCCGGTGAACTCCACGTAGGGGAACTGAGACACATCTCCGTTCTTCCCATCCTCCTCTGTTTGACTGTCTCTGTACTCGCCATCAGCCGTTAGCGCGTCCTGACTCTCGTCTTTGTGCTTGGCCAAGTGTGACTGGGACTTGCCCATAGCTGTAGCTGTCTGCACACAACACAAAAGATAGCATGAGGAGAGAGAACTGCCGTACGTAGGTGCAGCGGCATGTGCTGACTAACCACATGCCACAGAGCCGCTTGAATGTGAAATTGGACCGGGACGGATTCCAGCAAACATTTCCCAGGAGAACAAACTTCAGCTGGTCCTCTGTCCACGATGGAAATCTCTTGTTATACTTCAGACAGAATTCTGCTGGGACTTGAAGTGAGACGAGACTGTGACATATACTCAATGTGTTTTTTTCATTCTCTATATAAGCACCAATATTTAATTTTTTTCTCAAAGATGTAGTAGTTTGCAGTTTTGTCTTAATACTTGTATAATATCCCTCTACAATGATCGTAGCACCACTGCAGCTCTTAAAAGACTGGACACCATCACTTTATATTCTGTATGTTTTCTGGAGCTGCTGCCGAGTCAGTTAGGCGACTTCTTGGCCATTAAGGCCTTAACAAATGTAAAAATTGATTGTCTTTTTATGAGGAATGAGCTGTAAGTCATTTGTGAATGCTGGGAATTGATGATCACTTCTCTGGCATCACGATAATATTCATCAATCTTCTTAAGTCTATATTAAGTACCAGGATTTAAGAGACCCTTCTGTATGCCTATATTCATCTGAGAGTAACAGCATTATTGGTTAAAAAAAAAAGATAACAGCCATACTTACTTGAAACAATTATTGTAAGACACTCATCTCAGTGTGTTTTTTACAATTTGTGTTAGACTACAAAATGGCAAACATATTATGGTGGCAGATGTCTTAAAAGTCAGCTTTTAGCAGCCTCATGTTTTTGTGGTATTTAAATCACTTGTAGTAAAGAGAGTAACCAACTACTTTCACACAGATACTGTACATAAGAACAGCTTTGAGGTACTTGTAATTGACTGGAGTATTTCCATATTATGCTACTTTATACTTTTATTACAGTACATTTCAGAGGCAGTAGTTTTGGAGTGGTATTGCTACTTTTACATACTGAAAATTACTGGTCTGAATTCTTCCACCACATAATGCACTGTACCATTATTATTGTTAAGTGGGTTTACGTGCGCCTACATTCAGGACATAGCGTTTATGTGCACCATGAAAAACCTGGTTATTCATACGCCCGTATACGTGGTCATAACAGCATCCAGGTTTGTGATTGTCTGCCTGTGTGTCTTGATTCATCTCCATCTCGGTCACTGTGAGATGGCTCAGAAACCTGGATAAGATGATGACATGCTGCAGTAACCCGGTTTCTATCAGAGTACTCCAGGTGGTATATCCAGATTTCTGAAAACCAGGTTAAGATCTTATCCGGGTTTCTGAAACTGGTATTAGCTGTTTACATGTGCAGAACATAACCAGGATGCTCGTATGCATGTAAACACGCGCAGTTCACCAGTGATGGAAGAAGTATTCAGATCCTTTATTTAAGTAAAAGTTGCAGTACTACTCTGGGAATATACTTTATTACAAGTAAAAGTCCTGCATTGATATTAAGTAATATTATTGAAGCACAAGAATGCACCTATTATCATCAAAATGTACTTAAAGTATCTAAATCAATAGAACTCACAATACTTCACCATTATACTGTTACATGTTGGATTATAATTACTGATGCATTCATGTGGAATCAGCATTTTACTGCGATAATGGTCCAAGTAGAGCTGACTTCAACTATTTTGTGTACTGTTGGGTAGTTTAATATATTTTATGCACAACATGATGAAGTAATAAAACATGATTCTGCATTATTTTGTTTTATAAGTTCAACAAACATCATATGTTGTTTTGTATGTAAAGTAATGTTATTTTACGTCTGTAAAGTAATTAGTAACTAATGCTGTCTGATAAATGTAGTGGAGTAGAAGTATGAAGCAGCAGAGAATGGACGTACCACTATCTCAAAATAGTACTTAAGTACAGTACTTTTACTGCGTTACTCTCCACCTCTGCTGTACAGCAGATGTGTCCCTAAATGCCTCCCAGTCGATGTTGGTGAGAATAATCGGGTCACCCACTGCTCTTAGGCCACAGCTGCTGCTGTTGATCACTGCTAACGGTACACTGTGTGCGCAGGAAGCAGGAGACCCACAGCATGAAAATAACGAGATGTCGCCGACGGATCGCAGGTTGTCATCAGCTCAGACACCGTCCACGATGTGTGGTGCGTCCACATAACGTTGTACACAGAGCAGGGACCAGGCCGCCATACTGCGGTGATGAGCCTCAGCCAGGAACAGAACGTACCGGCCGGAACAAAGCGCGTCTAACGCCGTCATTAATGCCCAGAGCGACACTTAAGTCTGTACATTACTGCTTAAATACAGTCAGTAAAACATTATTTCATGTCGTCGCGTAATTCTGACATTTAATGAACAAATCGCACGAACCAACAGTCGATCTGTAGAACATTCCAGACCATCATCAGGACCATTAATCACCACTGAAGCTAAGATAAGCTACACGTTATGTTTGCGTTAGCTAACGTCTTACCTGCTGTGTGTTTTACTCTGAGTCGTTTGCCATCAGTAGCACCGTCGTTGTTAGTTGTGGTTCGCACACCAGTGAAGAAGAAAGCCGACGGGAACGCCCCCTCCGCTCCTCATTGGACAGACTTCTGCTGGGGGATAGATCGGTTCCACCAAGCGGACCAAAAACAACACGGTGACACGCTCAGACCTCCAGGAACGCTACAGGATCGTTAGTGACTCAAACTCACATAGAAAACAAAATAAAATCACTATAAATCCACTGATGGGCTGTGGTTACTGTGGAAAGAGCCGTGCTCTGATCCATTTACTCAGTACAGCTAACACATGGTAAATGGAAGCACCACGTTGTATTATTGGATTGTTATTACTGATTGATTATCATTTCTGCAGCATTATAATACCTATTGTGGCCAAGATGGTGAGGCAAATTTAAATATTTTTATTCCTCAGATCTGTTTTGGAGCATGTCCACTCCACCACTGATTAGCATTATTATGTATTACTGCACTATTATAATTACTGATGTATTATCACTCAGTCATCATTTTGATATTGCAGCTAGTAGCTCAGTGGCAAAATTCAACACCAATGACTTAAAAGAAGAAAGTACAGCTTTACTACAGAGATAAGAATATTTACTTTTGTAATGAAATCAAATTTGGCTTTTCATCTCAATTCAGTTAGTTAATGGATTAATTTTTAAAGCAACAAGGATTTTAGAAGCATCACAAACAAGATATTCAGTATCCTGTTGAAATAGTATGGAGTCCAAAATTAGCCATGTCTCAGACTAAAAAGCATCACAGCCAGCGTTGGGGAACTTTGTCCTGCATGATGTGAACCACACATCATCACAGCGTCCTGGATGAAGGATGGCTGCAGTTCCTGGAAAATCTTGTCAGCTGACAGAAACATGTCAAAGAAGTTCCTGGTGAGAGCAAGTTTTGCCACAGCAAACACCGCTGTCTCTGTTAATCAGCTCGAATTCACCACATTATTCCATTAAGCTGCCACTAACCGAGGTATCTCAGTGTAACCTGCATCTCAGGATACTGAGTAGATAGCAAGAGGTTTGATAATGAATGGAAACAGCTGGACTTAGTGTCAGGAGACATTCGTGAAATGTTTTTTTTTTAGCAAAGTATTATTGTTAGCATTTAATTTTGCCCTTTTTGTTGTTGTTTGTATTTGCTTGTTTTTTTGTCTTGCCTTTCCTGTCCATATATGTGCAGAGCAGTGTATTCTTCTCACATGAGTCATTCATCCCAACTGAATTCTACAACAGTATCTTCTCAAGTGCAGTTCAACATTTGGCATCGGTAGCTTTTTCTCATAAGAATATCGGCCATAGTATTTTTTATTGGCAGTAGTACTTTTATATACACATACTGTGTCATATACATAATTGATTTTTTTATCCTGTCTACTCTTTATCTTGATATTTCTGTCCCGTTTGTCTTTGCTGTTTTTGCTTTTTAATACTTGCCGATGATAACAAGTTAATTTCCTCGATGCAGGACCAGTAAAGTTTTATCTTACCTTATCTTATCTTAAATACTGACTGTATATGCAGGTCATGAAACTTTTTAACCAGAGTTAGAATTTGCTCACGGCAGTTCAACTATACATACTTTAAATAATAAGCTGAACACCTACTGACTGCAAAATTAAAAGCCCAACTCCCTAAAACAAAGCTCGTACTAGACCTTTGTTTCAAATATGCATGAAGCAGTTATTTGTTACTGAAATTGTCTCTGTAGTTATTATATTTCAACATACATTTTTAAAACGTTTTGAAACATCTCTGCTCATTTTGAGTCCAGAATCCAAATGTTTCTTCCAGCTGAGTGGTGGTACTTGATTACTGGCTGTGTTTGGATGTACTTTCCATCAGCCAGATGATGGCAGTGTGCTGCCACCTGTGACTGTATGACTCAGCAGCACTGTGGCAGTGAATCCTCTTGTCAACAACAACATGGTCATTAATGCCCGTGAGCTAACATCAAATTATAGTGATAATAGATTTATTTTAATCTATCTAATCTCTCTGATTTCAGAGCAACTACTATGAATAATGCAGAACCTGGACAGATGAGGGAAAAGCTCATTTGGCAAATAGCTAATAGAAATAATAAGCTGTTATGTTGTGCTGAGACTGACCTGGGTCAAGGTAATATTTGTGCATGTCAATTAGTGTTTGTTTTGAGCACCAGATATATCTGGTTTAATGATTTAGGACAATACAGATTTTCAGTTTTTTTCACTTTCCTGTGAGTAACTCCATGACGCCTCTGAGTCATTGTATGCTGCTGTGTGCAGAAACCATCTGGTAGTCACATTAAACGTGCTAAAAATAAATAGCAAATGCTATTTGACACAGGTTGGCTTTAACAATGACCTACTTGGCATCGTCAACAAGTTTGTCATAATGCCAGTGCTAAATGACAGGAATGAGCATCAGCAGTGGCTCTGAATATCCCCTTAAATGCAGATTTCCTGCTTTAGAGAAAATATGTTTTTAATGATGTGTATTCACAGTATTTTTAAAGGTTTTATAAACAATCTAAACTGTGCGTTCCTTGGAGTTCCACAGTAATCAAATGATGATTGTCCACCAAGAAACAACAGTAACTTGAACTTGGAGGACCGGAATGTGCATCCTCAAAAACCTTCATAATGCAAATCTGCTGCTGCTGATACAAGAATTTTGTGATCAGAACACTTCCTCTTGTATCATTAACTGGGCTGGAAATTACCACCAGCTATGAACCAGTAGGTGGTGGTGGGTTTGTCAACTCAGGAGGCACTTTGGCAGGAAACCAGCCATTGTTCAGAGCTCCAGTTGCATTTTAAGGAGGCCATCACTGCAGTTTGTTTCCTCTCGTCTGAGCCGTTGTGGAAAGGTGTTCTGGTTTTGGTAATCTGTCATCCCACCAGTTTAGAGATGTTCACATTTTGATTTCCAGTCCCTAATGTTTAAGCCAAGCATGATAGATTGTACTCCTACTGTCCCTGGTGTTCATTCCAGTTAAGAGCTGTTGAAATTGAGCGTCAGTGCAGACTGTGCTTTTCTGTCATTTCATTTTGTTATACTCTGCTTTCCAAGCATGGGTGACTCCTCGCTTTCAGGTGCCAGTATTCCTCACCTTAAAGCCGTAAAGCCTTGTGTGATTGTTTCTTGCAGTTAGTTTGCATCACATTCTGACTCCTAACAAGCCACACTGCGCTTTGCTGGAGAGCAAACTGAGGCATCATGGCGAGGAGATCAGATACCAGCACCTGCCAAACAATCTAACCAAAGAGGAAAATGTGCTGTCAACTTACTTGTTATAAACTTAATGCTTGCCAATGGCCAAATGAGTTGCAGGTATTCTGTTCTCCCTAATCGCAGAATCCTCTCCTGTCACTGCAACTCACAGCACCGATACAGTCATGTAGTACACAGAGAGGGCTAATTCATTTTGAATCCCTGTGAGGCATATGAAAACACCTCAGCACTAGTCCGAGGAAGCAGGTTAAAAGTGGCAGCGCTGGTCCAGTCTGCTGTGTGAGGAAGCTGCCTGTGTGTCCCCGATAAGAGGCAGTGAGTGGTGAGGACACGTCAGCCTACTTCAGGTGTCAGCACTTCAAACCAGAAGCAGGGCTTCAGAGGGAACGTGTACAACTCCATATTGCAGAGGTGAAGTGGAGGATATTCCGAGTTTGTAGTATTTGATGTGTGGTGTCAACTTGTTCTTAACCTAAAAAAAAAAGAAAAAGAAAAATGAATTCTTGGAGTGGTGACTCACTGGATTTCTGCTCATGACAGCAGCATTCTGCCAGTGTTTTCTTCATATAGTGTGAAACCATACACTTAATATATAACTGACAAGCCTCTTGTGGTATATTACTGCAATTTACAGCATTGCAGTGTACGGCGGCTTGAGTTGTTAGGCGTGATCGTGCATATGATGGCATAAAATACCAAGTCTGTTTGATTTAATGGGAAATTACTGAGCACCATTAAGAGGTGTACACCTATCAGTCCCAGTCGTAAGATGTTGGATGGCTCATAAATTGAGCCCTGACAGTAAAAATAAACAGAAATGACTGTGCTCTTAAACACCGTATTAACAACTGCTTAAGTGAATTGCAGTTGCGTTGCACTTCATAACGAGGGAGATGCTGGTTCCAATGATTTCCTGATCTCATAAAAGAAGTCTTAAATAAAATAAATAGCTAAGAGTCAGTGTGCCGGGGTCAGTTACAGGATAAAGACCATTCATCCCGGGTGTTTGTCTGGGCTTAAATATACAGAGTGGAATCATCCTAATAATTATCATAAAGTGAGATTACTCGACATGAACTCGTGCCCTTTTCAAATGGATTCTCAGTAGGAATGTTATGCACCCAATAGAGCCTACATAAAAAAAAAAAAACTGCAGCATGGAAAATAGCATATTGAATAAAATTTAACAAGGATTCATCATGGTCTGGCCCAGCAGTAGAAGGATTTATTTTGCACAGGACTCACCAGACATTTTACGCAGCGGGAAGAAGAAGCACGTGTTGAGCAAAGGAAAAAAAAAAAAAAAATCGGCCATGCGACTCAACATGATGTTTAGTTCTGCTAAATATGTAGAACAAATTGAATCCCCAATTTGCAAATGAGTGATGTTGACTGTTCAGTGAATGAAATTAGCAGAAATTGTGATAACGATGGTTCCAATTTTTGAGTTTTGAGGAATTTGACAGCCCACTACATTTCCTGATGGCATCAAATACAAGCACATTGACTGCTCGCACAGAAGGAAATGGTTTCAGGGCTAATTTGAAAACTTGAAAGTACATTTTTTTTCCGAGAGCACATTTAAACAGACTTCTGCTGCAGCACAGCACTGTTGATGCTCTCACTTTAGTTGTTTTGCAATTACGCCTCATCAGATGGAAGAGCTTGAACAACTTTTTCTTTTCAAAACAAGAGCATTCATTCTTCCCTTGAATATTTTCTTCATCATGAGACAGGAGGAAAGAACATGAAAACACAGCGTATGGCAGCTGCAGCAGAAAAGAATCAGAGGGAAGGCATCCAGCAGAGCTACTGTATGCTTCCAGGCATTTAACCAACACTCGTCACTGGCACCGCCGTGACACTTTAGGGACCGGATAGATCTCAGCAGGGAATCTGTGAAATAATTCCAAGCAGATCTACCATGCTTGGGCAGTTTACAGTACCCGTTAGTTGTTGTTGTCTCGTGCAGCTGACCCGTGATTCAACTCTGGTCAGCTCAGCCAGCGGTGTTCACATCTGTCCCGCTCTGGCAAAGATCACATACTTACATGCTCCTTACAGCCTGCTGGGTTTGGTACAAGCTGCCGGCTTGTGGTGTGCTCTTCGGTCGTCACCACGTTGTGACAAATAGATCATAAGCAAGCGGCAGGTTACTTCTTTGATCAGTTGTCCTCTGCTGCATTGTAAAACTCACTCCCCATTTTTGCTGTTTAGATTTTCAGAACCAAAAATTGTGTCACGTGGTGGTCGGGTGCCTGCCAAGGCAGCTGGTTGATGCATGGACCGGCTCCTGTAGCATTTCACCAGCGTTCTGTAATCTTTGAGCACTATGCAACACTTCTGATCAGCTCCTGCTGGAATCCAATCTGATGCTCCATTTTAAAAGGAGAACACTGTGGTTGGAACGCAGCAAATAAATAAATAAATAATCTGAGGGATTTACAAAGAGGGTTAGATAATGGATAAGGAAGCCGAAGATGGAAGAAGTATTCAAGTATGTTATCATGTCTGCAATATAACGCTCTATTCAGGATATATGGCTAGAATAATGGTGCCTTAATGTGACATAAGAAACTGATTAATATATATTTATATAGTGAATTTAGCAGCTAGATATTAGTGGAGGGTGCACTGGCCAAGATATGAGCTATTTTTCTGTACACCTAGACACTGTCAGTGGTGTAGATCACTTTGCTGTCTTCTTACACTCTCAGCGATGTGCACACTTGTGGTCTAATTGTGTTCCCACACAGGTCAAGGTCAGTTAGCAAGGCAATCAGCTGGAATACATCGCATTAATCCTGCTTTGGAGAAATGGAAGTTACACTTCCCACTGGAGGAATGACACAGGAAAGTCTAAACTACACATTTTGGTTATGGGGAAAATCATAATGAGCACCCAGAGTTTGAGCTGTGTTATGAAATGAGCTGAATATAAAACAAGAAAGTTAATTGCTCGCTGAAATAAAACTTATAGGATTAGGATGCCGTATAGTTATCCCAAACATTGGCAGTGTTGTGAGACAGATGCCTTGGCATATGCTGCCATCAACAAATGTATTTGTTTTTTAAAGTAACAAATCTTGTTTGTTCATTTTGGTTTCAACAAAATCTTACAGGTCACCGTTTTAAAACCTGATAAAGCACTTCACCTGGTCTTGATTATCCCACAGGAATGGTAACAGCCCTTCAGGTGTTTTGACCCCAGTCACATTTTGAAAAGCAATTGTAAATATCTAGAATACAAAATAAATGGGACACTCTTTGTATGCAATGTTAAGATGTGCTGAATATTCAAAAGAGCTTCAGGATCAAGCAGTAAGAGGTTCTGCTCTGAAAATACAGTTGTGGACAGTTGACTACAGTCACTGGTAGAGTTCAGGAAGAGGCTCTTTATTCTGTCTGCAAGGCTATTTTGGTGTTCAACGGCAAATGGGATGTGACAGTCGGTAGCTACTCTAATCTCCTTGATCACCTTTTAATTTATTAAATTGCAGCTTGATCAGGGAACAAGAGAGGACAGGACGGAGACAGAACAGGACACGACATTGATGCAGAGCTGGCTGGGTGATGTTGGTCGCGTTTGGCGTGCCTTGACCCAAAGAGGTGTTGGTTGTTGGGCAGAGGGTCTGTGCGTTTGACAGTGACGATGGAGGTCCTCATAGTCTTTCTCTCTAACTTACCTACGTTTGTGTAACTTTGTTCTCATCATCTCTCTGCTGTTACCTGATTTTGTTTAAACATCATGTTAAGGAGAAACCCTGCCTGCTCGATACGACTGAGGTTTTAGAATATAGATAACGCAGCTTGAATTGTGCTGACACACCTGATTTCTTGACCGTTTAGACTCGATTTTAGAGGACTGCATGTAAAAGTCAGACGGACAAAGTATTGCTATGGCAGCAGTTTGGTGAAATGAAAAGTAAGATCAATACTTGTAGCTATGGGTACTTATATGCAAGATTAAAGAAAAATAGGACTAAAACAGAGTGAAATACTGTGTATTTCTCTAAATAAGTCTGTTCTACCGCTGATGCTCAGTCAGCAGTTCGATTTCTATCATATTTCATTCACTGCTCTTGACCTGTTGATGTCGCAGACAGTTGGCTAATCATTACAAACCCTGTTCTTTTTGCCAGAACAAGCTGAAGAATTGATTAGATAATATGGGATTTTCAGAGGCAGGAAATGTTTCCAACCTGGCTCTAATTCAGTCTAATTCAATAAGTTTAGCCATTGTGATTATGGGTCATGCTAACTTTGCACTTGCCACGGGGTGTCCTGATAGGCTAATGATTAGGGAGGACACCGCATGACCTACAGCTGCGGCCAAGGACTTGTGTTGCATGTCAAAGCCTGTTATCTTCCCCTGTTCCCTGTCACATATACACTGTCCTGTCTAATGAAGGAGGAAATGCCAAATAGATAGTCGTAAGAAGAAAAAATACTGTTCAGGCATTTAAGCAGCGCTGGCCTCCTGAAGCTTTCCAAATAAACTTACATTTTACAAAAATCATTTCACGGATCTCTGAGTGAGACAAAGTAAATAAAGAAGTTAACCGCCTGGATTAGGTGTTCTTCTGGGGCAAAGGGAACCATTTATAAGGCTGCAGTTTCTCCTGAATCTCTACAACGGAGGCGAGAACGCGAATTTATCGTCACCCATTGTCAGAATGGTCACAGTGATAAGGAGAAAGCCCAGGTAGAAATATGTCAGAATTTACCTTTAACGCATCCAAACTGGTTATTTACCAACATGTGTGAAACATAAATAAAACAGAATGTGATAATTTGACATACTCAATTTAAAAACAGTACAAAGACAATACATTTCATCTTTTTCCTTGTCAGCTTCATTGATTTCTGTAAATATCTGCTTATTCTGAATCTGATGCAGCAACACATTTCAAAGACTGGGAAAGATGTGGAACGCTCCAAAAACACCTGTTTGGAACGTTCCACAGGTAAACATGTTCACTGGTAACAGGTGAGAGTGATTGGGTATGAAAGGGACATCGTCAAAAGGCTCAGTCGATCACAGTGAGGATGGAGGAGGTTCACCACTTTGTGAACACATGACTACAAATGAATGAATTCTTTTTTTATTTTACGAGTCAAAACTTTTTTGGAATTGGGGTTGTAGGATCACAAATGTTCCCATGTTACAGGTCAAAGATAGTCCAACTAATTTAACAAACTCATTTAAACTAGTTTTTCTCTAACTGGCCCCAGAATGTATTGGCCACTCACTTGTGTTGTTTCCTCCATTAATCAGAAGCAAAAAATGAGAATGCATGAGTGGGTTTGGGGTAATTATTGATCAACATCCCTATCAACCCCCTGCAGATGTATTCAGGTCACGCTGTGCTTTGGGATTGGATAAAATTCCTTCAGTTTGAAAATATGAGTTTTTTTTCTGCGAAAGCAGACAATAATTTAAGTGTCACACATGCGCAGACCTTGTGTGTGAGTGCGAGGATGAAGGGCTGTCTCCTCTCTCATTTTTGTTTAAGTCTCAGCTAAGAAGCATAGCAACGGCACATTGAGGAGTTAATGAGCTTTACATACAAACACGGACACGCATGCACACGGAAACACAGACTGTAGCCGAGAACATGCACGCACAAGAAAAGCATATACTCTCAATAAAACACCCACCCACCCACACACATGCACATTCTTGCCTGTCAGATCATATTAACATCAGGTCAGGCTGCTTTTTTGAGCCGGTTGCTATGGCAGCAGTGAGAGAAAAATGGCCGTCTATGGGCCGTTCCTACAGGCGTCTCCAACAACAGGGCTGCAGCAGTAAGACTGGTGTACAGTCACATCTAGAGGTTGCTGCCCTCCACTGCACTCAATGTAATCTGAGAGCGTGACTCAAAAACGCGTGAATAACTGAAGTGCTCTTGATACATATGAAATGAATGCAGTTTGTCATCATAAAAAGGGATCAGAACCTTTCAGGCCTCCACATTTATCCATTACCAGAGTTGTAAAAGCTCCAGAATAAAGTTTGTGCTTTTAAAATTTCTCCCTGAGGTCATCTTGGCGATGGTGTTAAGCAGCAGGTTTGATGTTAAGTTGTCTTGGGTGTGAAGGTGAACTACATAAATCATTGTTACTTATCTCATTTCTCTTTCCCACAGCTGCTTAATATAAATTTTACATGACACGCTTGCATAACAATAGTTATAAATGTGCTGATTTCTTTCCTTTTGGCCTTAAATCAGTGTTGTGTGTAGTCCTGTATCTAAAACATGCCCTTGGGAGTCCTCGAGTCTAATTGCATTAGTTTCATTTGGCAGATGTCAAAATCCTGACTGTCTATCTTATCGTGGCCAAATTTTACCAGTAACGTTATAGAAAGAATCATGGTGCCAAGTTTTTATCGGCTGTGAAGTGAACTGCACTGTGCCAAGACTTCTTGTCACATCCCTGCAAGCACAAGTTGTTTCCAGCAAAGTGAGCACAAGCAGAGTAAGAAATGAAAATCCCTACAATCAAGCAGAATAAACACATAGGGACTGCGCTTTGGGCAGGATCCCGCAAACAGTGTTTCCCAGATCCCAGGTAGCCTTAAGACGCGGTGCCAACCTTTAGCACGTGCTGGCATGTAACTCCTCCTCCAGGGTTATCACTGTGTTTTATATGTAATTCACAGCAGGTGTGACTCTGACGGCGCTGTAGAAGCTTCTGTATCTGCAGCCGTGAAGGTGCTGCGTACGCTGGCGTGATGTGGAGGCAGAGATTTGGCATGTGGGTCGAGTCCCCCCCCCCCCCGCCCGCCCGCCTTTGCGGTGGCTTGGCAGAGTGGCCACTAAAACAGCAGCCCTATCTGACCTCGTTCTGCTTCAGCCCCTTTTTGGTCGCTTCTGATAATGACACTGACCCATATCTGCTGTGACTATCCATGGGCGGTTTGGTTTGGGACACAAACAGGTTAGTTTGTTTTTGAAATGAAGTTTTTATGTAAATATGTCAAGAGGGCACCAACGGGAGACAGAGGAAAACACTGCCTCCATACACATGTACCTGCATGCAGAAAAGTACACACATTGCAAGTTTGATAGAAAGCAGATAAAACAGTTGGAATATTCTGTTAATTCTCATTAGTAATTATGATTCAATGTTTGAACTTACTGTGTGACTAATCTTTGGGTTTAACAACCATCACAAACCATTTTGCTTTTAATTAGCAAAATTCACAATGAATTGATTTCATGATTAATAATTAAACTTGAAAAGCACTTACAGGTCGCTAACAAGACGTGCAAAGATTCTGCAGGTTTGTGAACCTTTGGCCTCATTTAACACAGCAGATTTCTAATTGTGTTGATTATATAAGCACCTTTTCCGCATCATTGCTTATGGAAAAAGCAGAAAAGTTAGTTTGATCTGCTAAATCATGTTTTTTAAGTTGGAAATGTGTGCCAAGCTTTTGTAAATCATTTGACTTTGTTGGCTGTAATCTTAGAAGGCAGGTAACTGTTCAGATTGATTCGATGTGCTTTGATTGGCGGAGAGAGTGCGCTTGATGGTAGTGGATGTGGTTTTATTTTACACCCACGTGAAGCAGTTTTGTGCGTCAGAAAATCTTGTTTGCAAATTAAACGTACTTCTGTGGATACACCAGAATAAACATCTTTAAATGTAATCAAATTAATTGCAGGAAATATTGCTCAAGTACAAACATTTGATTAATTTGCCCTTTCTGAGAGAGGTCTGTGTTTCTCCTGCTGAGCCGAGGCACAGATTCATTGATTTTGCAGGTTAAACAACATCAAGGCACCTGAGATAGAACGGGCTAAATCTTGTTTTCTTCACGTCGTACAGCTCAGCTCTCACATCGTGTCTGTCGAACACTGCCGTCCTCACACCTACGCACGTATCAACACACTTCACATTACATGCACAGACATTAACAAACACACATCTCATACATCCAGACAATAACTCACACACACAGCAAATGTTTTCTTTTGATGGTTTTTTTTTCCTTTTTTGTTTCTTATTTCTTTTTTCCTTCTCGCTCATGTTTTTCTTATCTTTTTACCACCTTTTATGTCATATTTTGAAAAAATAGTTTTTTAGACAATAAGGCTTCATATCGTCACTGTGTCAGTGACCTGCAGCAGGTCCTCACTTCACTTCACTTCAACAGTGGTTATGTGTCATTGTGACATTACAACCAAACTTTGCAACCAAATCTATTGTGTTTTTAATCCAGAAGCCCAGATGTTTCATCGCTTCCTGATCCATGCTTACTCTGAACATATGGCTTGCATGCAGCACGCTGAAGTTTGACGTGGTAGGGTATTTTTTTTTTTCCAAATAACAGAAGAAGCATCTGACCATAACCATGGAAACAGATTATTGGTGTCATAACTGGGTGTCTCTTGCAGCAATTGAAGGGTCTGTGTTGTGGTGTGAAGGACAGATATCATTAGGGTGGACCACTGTGGAGACAGATACTCCACACATGCTGATGTGCTTGGTTTACAAAAAAGTACATTAACATATTAATCTAGGAGTTCATCAATTGATTAAATTGCTGTGCCCCGTGGTGGAGGGTGGAAGTCAAGTCTGAGTGGAAGGCAACAATTAATCAATGTTAAACTAAATGAAGCAGCAGTCTTTTTCCCAGAGAAGACCCTGTGATGCTAATGGATGTTGTTCCTGCAGTATGTGTCATCGGACTAATTGGCTTTGGCTGGTAACCTGTTGATGAGGTCAACAGGGAGTGGTCAGTAGGAGTAAACCCTTCATCTTATGGATTTCTTGCCTCGGAAGGTCTGGCTCCATGCCCCAGTTTCCACCTGCCTGCATTATATGCTAAGACTATGATATACACTATGTGCTTATCTCAACACTGTCCTTCTCAGCAAACAAGAAATGTATTTTAACCGTCCAACTTTGTTCTTAAATTGTAGAATTTGTGCCAAAACTAAAACTTGGAGCTCTCCTGCCAATTTGAAGATGTCTCTAAAAGCTTGTACAATGCTTTTCTGGGGATTTATTATTTTAATTCTTCATTTTCTCTGTTGTCTCCAGAGCTTTTTACACATTTTTACAACCATAGTAGCTCCTTCAGTTCCACTGAGGGTTGTATTTTGGCTCCATAATGTCTATCAACATCTCACTCAGAATTCAAGTGACTTTATGCAAGCGTTTTTCAAGTATACTCCAGTGTGAATGTGCTACACAGTGAAAACAGGGTTAGAACTAGCATAATGTAAATGCAGTAGGGACAGAGTTGGTTGCGACTACTGTGTGTACATAGAACAGTTACCACACCTGAGATTGTCAGAGGAAACACAGGGATGTTAAATACATGCCTGTATTCATTTTTACAGTAAAACACCTGAAAATATGTCAAAATAAAAGTTGGTGCCTGTAGCTTCCCTCTACACATTTTGTGAAGCTGGACTTAAACATCGTCCTGACATTAAAGAGGAAGTCCATTGATTTAGCACATAAAGGTCAGTTCACTAGACAGTGAGAGAGCTACACAGCCTGTAAAAACTGTTGTTTAATGTCGTCTGGAGCTCTGTAGGGAGCTCTGTTAAATCTGAGAAAATAGTCCCTGATGATGTAATCAGCATTTCCTGAGTTAATATATTTCTGGCATACAGAGTTTTGGAGGTGTGGATTTTGAGGAAGTATTTAATGAAAAGATGATATTGTTGAACTTTTTGGAAATGTGGAATTCAGTTTTTTTGGAGCTTGACCCTCACAGGAGACTGAAAGTCAGGATATCGTGACATCTTCTGCTTCAATTTTGGCCATTCTGTTTAGATATGTCAGCGTCGTAGCTCTGGTGATGTTGGTCTCTTGGTTCACCATGTTGGTCCAGCCTGAAATCTGTTTGTTACAGATGTCCATGATCCAAATGAATCCTGTAACTTTGGTGACTTTTTGTCCAGTGCTACTGTTTGTGGTTCACAGTGAAATGTCTGAGCAGCTGTTGCATGGATTGCCTCACAGTTTTGTGCAGACATCCATGGTCTTTGTGAACTTGTGACTGTTCATCTAACACCATCATTAATACTTTGGTTTATCTCTCCCACAGACTGGGTTTCTTTACAGCGAGCGTTGCAGCCTCACAGCGCTGCTGCCGTGGCTGCAGACTCTTAAGGTGCTGTCAGACAATGCGTGGTTGCCTCTGCTGCCTCCTTTCCTTCCAATGTAAACACATCAACAGTCTAGTCTGGTTTATTTATGTTTTTACTGATATCTTCTCTGACTCATACACCTCTTCACAAGAAGTGAACAAACATATTAATGACTGGAAACAGTTTTGGAGAAGCATTAGCTTCAAAGTTTAATTATCAGGCCTGGGCTGATAACCAATGTGTATTGTATTTGTTAGCAAAACATGCTTTATCCTGTTGATATTAATTGTGTCGTATTGCAAACCGTTTCCTCAGTTTTAAGCGACAACGTGCTTTATTTAGTTGTATGATGACATTAGAGCAGGTGGATAAAAAGCAGCCTGCGGTGTGTGGTACAGGTTGTTAGCAGGATTGAAGGAAGTCACGAGCCGCGGTGGCAGCGCTGCACCCTGCTGACACCGACTTAAAATACAGGACGTCTACGTCGCCGCGTGGCAGCTGCAGCGGTGGCGACTGCTCGCCGTCTGAAAGCACACGGTCTTGTTTTAAACTCCTCCAGCTCTACCCCGTTTTATTCAGAACGCTTTCACATGAGTAGAAATGCTTACAACATACACTCATCTTAGCTGCTCTCCAAATATAAGAGTGTGTTCTGTGAGTGTGTGTTTGAGCTGCGTTTGAGATAATAGGTCACACACACACACACACACACACACACACACACACACACACACACACACACACACTCACACACACTCACTGGTCTGTGTTCCTGTCTAAGTGGGAATGGTGTGTGTGAACACTGCAGTTGAGGATTTAGGCCTTATGCAAACTGGTCAGAGCTCCTCTGTGAGTCGTGTGTCTTTGTGTGTGTGAGAGAATGACAGAGATGCATTGATAGACTTTAGCTAATGTAGCATACTGGAAATATTGCAGAGAGAGAGAATCAGTGTTCACATCATCTGGCTCGCTGTGCATGCATATTACAGTAGCTGCTGATAGTTTCTGTATATCCGTTTGAACTCTGGGTAAATATTTATCTTGCCATATGGCTTTTCATCAAATGTTTAGAAATATCTGCAGTTCTTTTCCCTGTTGGCATGCCAGGATCTCTGATCTGTGCTGCAGAAGACGCCTGTAAAGACTTAGAACTACTCTGACCTCATGGTTGATCTCATAAAGCCATTACCTGCCTTGTGCTAAAGATTCCTTAGGATGGATTACAGGTCACTCACTCGGAGATTGGATTAGTTTGATGAGGCTTACAGACAGAGTTTGGCATCCAAATGTTTGCTCATCAGATCTCGGCTAAAGTGAACCAAATATTGATAATGCTGTGTCCTTTCTTTTGTGGTGATGAGAAGACGGGCACAGATGGGTGCTGCTTTTACATTGCTACTACATTAAATACTGTTCTTGGAAAACATGCTGCTGAGTTGTTCTTTGCAGTCGTATCCTTGCTTGCTGGGGACGACTCTGTAACCTGTACAATGACGCTGTGTGTGCAAATGTTACTCAGCCCAGCTCTGCTGAATCATCCCAGGCTCCTCGGGTGACACTGCAGTTTGTGCTAATCTTAATGTGGGATGCTTCACTGTGAAACTGTCCCTGGTGACTTTGGTGCTTACTTTTACCCAAGGCAATCACTACAGCAGCTTTGTCTGAGGAAAGATGTATGGGTACCATTCCACAGAATGCAGCATTTAATCAATTCCATAACATTGTGGTCAACGAATCAAACATAGCTTTCCCCCGTCCTCCTGCTGCAGCAGAGAGCATTGCAATATTACATTCAGCTGGTTGGGCATTGGTGTGTGTAGCTTGAATCTCTTTGGCTCAAAATCTCCTTTCTCATACTGGAAGAGACTTAACATGTAAACTGTAACTGTAAATACAAAAAAAACCTTCAATCTTTGTGCTGAAATGTGGGTTTTTGCACACATGATTGATTTAAAGTCTTCTAGTTCATGTCAAGTTTATTTTTTGTTGGTAACATTGTTGTGTACATTTTATGCTTCTATGTTTAGATTTACACTGCTGAATGTACAAAGTTGGAATTTAGAGCTCATGATAATTTTATACCTTGTGGGCTTCTATAAATCCTAAAAAGGCTGTATGAATGAAATGTAGTATTATCCATATTCGTGCTGCTTATCCGGGTCAGGATCACGTTGGCAGCAAAAGCTCCAGGCAGCCTGAATGATGTACAGGTGAGGCTGCTGTAAAGTACCTGCTTCCAGCAGTCTCTGAACTGAGTCGATACTGTATGCTCTGAAGGTATGTACTGTAGGTCCTGAAATGAATTATGGCACAGCTGTGCTCAGCTTTTGTCTGTCAGTCTGCCTGGTGTGAATCTGACATCCAGAGCAGTAGTACAAACCTTTCTCTACAAATCCAAGAGAAGGATTACACCTTCCTCTCAACACCTCACAATTCTCATTCAGGACTGGGGTTTTTTTTCTGTTGAATAAAATTTTGATGAGCAGTCTTATAATATTTGTAGTAGGCACATTTCTGATCACAGTCAGCGAAGCTTCACATCTTGACAGGAGCGTAGACAAAGCTCCGCATTGTGTCAGCACTGGGTGGCTTTGCTGGACAGCTATCTGTGCAATTCTGTTGGTGCTTTCTAGAACATAATCTGGACTGGTCTTCTCACCAAGCATATAAACCGTTAGAATTTACTCAAATATATATTCTGCTGAAGAAAACGAAGTGCATTAAACCAGCAGAAACTTGAAGATTTGTTGAGATTTGCTGAGACTGGAGTGCTTAAGAACCACACTCTGGTAAATGTTAGTAAAGTTAGATTTGAGCTCAGTTCTTAATTTACGATGCTGAACACGGGCTGTTTAGGGCTCAAGAAAAACTCTGCTGTAACTGCTGCAATCACTTTCTGCTATTGCTCCAATTGCTGCTGCTGTTCATGTAGTATTTTGTATGCCCCACATGTTCCCCAGCCTCCACCTATAGGCTTCGAGTCAAGGATCCCCTGGGAGAAAGTCTTGGTTGTCACTCCCCAGTTGTGTTGTGGAGTGATGAGGTTGGACATTACATGCTATATGACTCCATGCATATTCTTCATTCCCATAATAATCTGAGCTGTCTGAGTGAAATACATATATTCTGTAAGAAAATGCATGACTTTTGTACTCTTTAGTGTGAGGCTTCACAAACCTCTTTCCAATTTGTCAGTCTCCTTTTCAGCAGCCTCTTTCACCAGTATGGCAGACACCGAGCACCAAGCAGCCACATCTTAGACAGAGGTCTTTGAACAGGGTCCATTTCAGCTCACATCCACATCTCCTGTGGAACACACAAGAGGCTCCAAATCAACCCTGTCATTGACAAATTATATTTGTTAGCATCAAAGTGAGTCTTGTAATTGGCATTTCCAGTGTACACCCTCACAACATGTTGAGGGTTACCACAAGGATCTGATCCATGTTACCAGCACATTCTGTGAACTTATTGTCGATGACAGCATAGTCCTTCTCTGAAAAACCTCATCAGCTCCCAACAAGGGATATTTTGGCTTGTTGTTAAATGCATGCTCGTGGAGTTGATTTATGACTCTGTGGACAACCTCAGAGCGGAAGTGAGATCATGGCCTTTATAAACACAATGAAAGTTGCATCATAAAGAGAGCAAAATAAAATCTTACAAGTACCAAATATAATATGCACTTGTCATCTACCAAACCAGCAGATTCACAAACCTCCTGTATTAAATCTTGAGTTAACAAAGCAAAGACGGTTTTTATTACGTCAGTCATAAAATTCATTATTAGTTTAAACCTGCCAAGAGAAACAAGCTCATTCAGCTGTTCACCATGTAGCAGCAGGTTTTGGTGCTGTGAAGTGCTGATGTGACATCAGCTCTTCTTGTAATTGTATTTCATTATTGTGTTTGTACCGCTTCACTTCAGTGTCTTATCAGTGTGCAGAATAAATCAGCTCAAACAAACTAAGTTAAGAATAGTCGTGGGGAATCAGTGTGTGCATGTCGCAGAGCTGTGTTCTCTGATGAATGGGAGCGAAGCACACTGATCTCATTGTGTCAAAAGGGGTGCATTCACGGCCGGAGCATGCACTGCAGCATGGTCACCAAATCTATAAGGTGCAAGTGTAAGTTTTGACTTGAGAATTCAAAGTGCTGTTGTAGCTGTGCGCCCTTTCTGCACCACATGAGTCATTCTCTAGAGACCCAGTTTCAAGGGAATCCTGGGCTTGTCGTCTGTCTGACTTGAGTATTGATGTTACTGTCACTGTCCTTTGCTTTGTGGGTCTTGCTGTCATCCACAGCAACTCTGAGCTGGAATACATACTAATGATAACGATAATGCTAAGAATACCAATCATTACTCTGATGTATCTTTGTACAATTCCATAAAACAACAGGTAATACTTTCTATTTGTCAAATCAGCAATTTACTGTTACATTTGTATGCTTAAAGAAGAAAACATTTACAGTTTTATAATAACAGTGTATCAAATGACTGTGTGAAAACAAATGTGCCAATATCTAGCTCATTGTTTAGCTGTCAGGGCCACAACTTTACTGTTTTGGACTGTGTAGCACTGTTTCAGCCTCAGTGAAAAGGCTCTAAAGACCCACTGGACAAACAGCAGACAGACACAGTTAGAAATTACCCGATGAACATAGTGGAGCATTTAACCGCTAAAGAGCCAGATATTTCCCTCAGGAGTTGGCAGAGACCAAAACAGAGCTGAAAAGAGAGTAAATAGTGGATTTACAGTCACCAGGTGACCAAAAATACGACTCCAAATCAATGCTGTTGTTGTTCCATGTCTGTCGGATGTGCAAATAAACAACTGTTTGCTAACAAGTTCACCATATCAACCGAAAATTGATGATCTGTCAGTGTTGTGTTCACAGTGTTGCCCAAAAACTGTTGTTTTCCTCACATTGTAGATGAACTGCTGCCATTCAAGAACACTTGACTAATTCCACAAATGTAGTTTTTCTCAGAGGTCTGCTATTTGACGTCTTGTCACAGGACATTTCAACCTGCACAGGACCTCTTTTTGTTGTGTGACAACAAGTTGTGTATTTTTTCGAACAAAGTGATTATGGTCAGTTTACCTTGAAATGGTGTTTGGCCGTCTGTGAGATTACTGTGAGGACTTCGCTCTTCAATCCCCCCGTACAGCTCTAATCAATAGCACCTGGCAGAGGGCTGGCTGCCAGTCTCTCTCATTCTGTCTCAAAGAAACTGTAATACAGAACAACAAGACTTCAACCATGTGAGGCACCGATTCAGTCAATCCAGTCACTTAGCAATTAGGTCTGGTATTGTTTGTATGAAATGGCACACATGAGCATGACATGTTTGTTTTGTGTGACATGCAGATCCTTCATACCTGGAGCATCTAAAGTGCACTCAGAGTCAGAGTTCTGTTGATGTCAGTGGCTGTGCTTACATGGAGGGAAATCTGTTTTTATTGGTCGTCCCATGTGTTGTATTTTCTGCCTCTGCAGAGGAATATATCTTGTTCCTGTACAGTGTCATGTTTCCACCATCACTTATCAGTCTTGCAAATGCTATTGCAGCCAGAAGCTGCTATGCGTGAGAAGCAGCGGTTAGCCAGTGTTCTGCTTGTTAGGCTTGGCATCGTGTGTAATCGACTCGCAGTCTTGCTTGTTTCGTCATTGGGTTAGGAAGGAGAGAGAGAATTCAGACACATAAAAGCTGATTTTGAGTAGGAATCAGCTGTATTAACATCAAATGCCAACAAGAATCTGTATGATCATGTCAGCATTCTAACATGCAAAACAGCTGCTTAATGGTGCCAGAACTGCCATGTGTTAGCAAGCCAACATTAGCATTTAGCTCATAGTACAGCTTCTAAAAGCTGCTAGTGGGGCTGCAGTAGCTATATAAGTGATCAGCTGGCTCATTGAAATGTCCTTCATTAGTTAGAGGGCTCAAATTTGATTTAGGTTCCAGTGAGTAGGACTCGTGTAGCTTAGGAGAAATGATTTTGAACTCCATGTGCTGTATGTCAGGAGGTGCAAGGTAAAAAAGAAACTGAAATAGTTTACCTTTTGAAGAAACACCACAGTAATACCTGTCAAATAGCAGCAATCAATCAATGTCTGACAAGGGGGCAGAGAAGAACAAATAGCACTGCTTCATACTTTTTGTACCACAGTCATCTTTCTCCTTCCTCCTCTTGTGAAACACCATTCTGACTCAGATACAGTAATAATAACAATAAAAATTACTAAATGGCCCACCACAAATCTGAGTACAGCATTATGTGCATACTTCACTGTCAGCAAAAACATGGAGATGAGCAGTAATTACTGTATTATGTATACTGAGTCTGGATGAAACCTCAGTGACAGGCAGTACAATTCTGTCAGCTGTTCTCAGTGGCAGGAAGACTTATTTACCTAACTTGAATACATTTTTGTCAGCAAATATCTACAGTATATTCTGTCTGTGCATGTAAACACACCCAAATTCACAATAATGATGTTCTGTTGTCAGTCACCTGCTCGATTGGAGAGTATGTGTATTAAAAGCAGTAACCTTCAAGCTCTCCAGCCGCAGAAGAAGCTTTAATCATCAGTTCCAAACAGCTTACTTATTATAGAAAACTTGTCAGGAGGTGATATTAATGTCTCTAATATCAACTCATGACATTTCTGTTCTTCAGTATCTCTAAGACAACAAAGGTTTTAAAAGTCTTACAATTTTGACAACCAAGGGCCTTTTATCTGCTGTCATTTTAAGAGGACTGTAATTTGTTGTAATTTCTTGCTGTCAATTGTCAGATTTATCAAATGGTGCATTTTTAATTTTAGAAATAAGGTAAGTTAAAAAAAAAATAATTAGGTTTTAATTTGTTACAAATGTTGGCTTTCGTTTGTTAATTACCAACTATTTTGATAATCAAGCTTTTCTATTTTATATATGAAAATAAAATGAATATCTTTGGGTTTAGATCAGTTAAAATGAGGCATTCGAACGAGCCACCTTTGACCTTCTCAAAGCAGAGCCGCGTCTAGTTTATCAAATGGTGCATTTTTAATTTTTAGAAATAAAGTGAGGTTTGGATTTATTACAAATTTGGGGTCTTACAGCACAATCTATCACAATGACATATTTGAAATACTTGTCTTGGCTGACTACCTTTCCGTCCTTCAGTAAAAGACACAGGCGGATGTGAAGGTAGCCGAGTGTTTGTGTAGCTTCGCTCTGATTACCAAATAACATGCTGCAGGGACTCCTTGAGTGCTGATTTATCATTCACTAGAAGGAGTGCAGTGATGTTTTTTGTGATTCACTGTGCTTGATTAATCAGTTTTAATAGTTGTAATTTCTTGCGGAGTGATTGTGTTTTCTCTATCATTATCTCAATCATCTTCTCTTTTCTCCACATCTACCTCGATGGGTGTTTATCATATAACTGTGGGCTCACATTGAGGGGCAGTTTCACAACTTTGGGCAAGTTTAGCTTTGTAAAAAATTACAAACTGACTTGACAGACAAATCATTATAGCTCCAGTTAAACCATCACAGATTTACATTTTTGAACTGATATCCCATCTATCAGGAAATGTGTTTCACAACCTACTTTCAAATGCACTCTCACAGAGACATAATGTGGCCTCAGTGCTTCAGGCCTGCTGCTAGATTATCATGTTATTTCTTTAATTATGAGTCAGCAAACCCCAAATCCCTGATAAGCAACCACGCAGAGGAACATATCAACATAGGGCAACACTTTAGAATAATTAAACATGACCCGTAACAAACTGCAGGTTAATGATGAATTAAATAACAGTAAGTTACAACACCTACAGTGAGAGGCTTCAGTGATACCCAGGGGGAAAGTGTTGTGTTGCAGCAAAAGAACAAACAAACTCTGCATCAGCGCAGTGTGACCTGGTTTCACTGGATATGGCAAACAGTAAATTATTGCTTGTATGGATTTAAGGTAATTGTTCCATATGAGCTTTAATTCCAAGCAATTCTCAAAGGACCTTACAGGCTGTGCCTAAAATCTAATCATTCAGGACACATAATGAAATTATATAAAATGCAGCAGAATGAAGCAGAAGGCCCAGAGTAGCATGCAGGACTGCACTGATAGGTTCCTTACAGGAGGATAACATGAAGAACATCAATAAATGTTCAGCATGAAGTGTTTGAACGTCACTAAAAGTAGCAGTATGTATTCAGTGTGTACCAATGAGAGCAGCTGATGAGCGAATTAGAAGCACAGTATATGAAAATATGCATCACATTGACAAGCCTACAGATGGTCATAAATATGCCAGAAGTCATTGTGGTGTGTGGGTGTGCATTCTAAAGATACTCTCTGCCATCATATTCAGTCACACATGAAATACTCTATATAATACAGATTAAAGTGAATCAGTTACGTCTGTATGCTTAAAAAGTTACAGCGTAACCAAAAACAGATATGCTCACCACACAAATTATCTTCCATCGTCAGCGTCTTTATCTGAACTTTGAGGTATTTTACTGTCACAAAAACTGTATGTAGAAAGTTTTATTTGTGCAGAATAATCAGGAAAGTTTATGCAAATAAGTTCAGCTCAGAAAATCCTTCAAGAAAAAGAAATATATAGTAAATTTAGCACATGTACAGAGCATGCAGAGAGCAGTGGTGTCCAACCGAGCGGTGTATCATTAGTGATAAAAGTAATAAAATCTGATTAAGTGAATTATTTTAAGTGTTTTACATCACAGCCCTCAACTCTTCATGTAAATTCTTGTTTTTCACTATTCCAGTATCATTTTAGACTGTAAGAGCTGACAGAACAGTTTGTACTCTCCTTTGTTTTTAATATATTCTACCCAAAATTAAACGTTTGAGTATAAAAACAAACAAACCAAACAAACAGAGGACTTACATGATAAGGAGATTTTCTGTCCTTCGTTGTCCATCTGTCTGTTCAGTATTGTTTCTCAAAGAATACTGAAATACAACTCAATAATGAAGTATAATAGATTTAAATAGGACCAGCAGCTCAAAGTAATTATTTTAAAATTCATAGAAGTCATATTCATAATAATTCTAATTTTAGCAACGGAGTAAGTTAAAGATCGCCTCCAGACATGTTTTAAGACACCACCAAAAGTTCAATTAGCGAGTTAAACATTAGATTAAATTAAACATTCAATTGAGGACGTCTACTCCGCCCTCACTGAAAACTCTAAAATCTATGAATATGCAAATCTATTTTACGTCACTTTAACGGCTGGATGCTGAATGTCTCCTTCCTCAATGGACAGCCCATTCTTGGTGTGATGGAGGCTCAAAGTTCACTCGTCACGCTCAGACGTACATGGCTTAAACTTTAAGGTGAGCGCTGATAAACTGGTGAGTTGACTCGGGCGGAGCTGTGCCATGCTGTGGAAATCCGGTTCTGTCTTTAGAGCAGCTGTCCTTTTAAAATTAAAGCAACAGCTAAATGAAATTAACGACCCTGTCTGCCCATCAAAATTTTTAGCTGTGTTTTAACTTCATATCTCAGCAAATTAAACCACAGGGGATCAACACACAATGATGTCTAATTGCTAGTTACTCATGATTGCAAAGTGTAGCGTTCCATAATGAACCATGGTGACACACAACACGCTTATGTGTATATATATATATATATATATATGAATATATAAATATAAATATTCATCAGTCATTTACAAAACAAATGACACCCAATGTTGATGAATAGGGAGCTTCATCATTCTTTAAAGGCAGCTTCACTTCAAGTTGGCAGGCAGATAATCGTCTGACATTCCATTCAAATTCCTGTCAACATCCGTTGTGTTGATTGTGATGTGTTGGTTGTGTTTTATACAGATCAGGGCGAGGCGCTGTCACACTGCTAGGCTGCTGTCTTCATCCTGTATGTGACTCCTTTAAGGTTTTCTGTCTGTGGGAGATAGTGGCTGCTCCTTTTATTATATTCCAAACAGATTTTAGATTGAAAGATGTTCAGTTGGTAATTATTTTAAAAGTAAAGCTGATAGGAGAGTAGACTCATTTTTGTCATCTACTGATAAAGATTAGTCTGCCAGTATTCAGGTGGCAGCTGGTGTTGACTTTTCATCCAGCCGGTTCCACCCACATCTGCCCCATCTTATCTATTTTTCCTCTGTCTGTCTGACTGAATCCAGTGCGCTGCTCACAGTTGACATTTAATGGCAAAGACAGTGACATCCAGACACTACGTCATTAGCTGACACTTCAGCGCTATTGTCACACTGTCAAGTCCTATAGACCGACGGAGATTTGGACTTCTGCGTTTAAAATATGTTGCGTACAATGAAAGTCAGTGCAGTTGAGATGGTCAGATGGCTAAAAAAAGTTTTCTGCTTCAGTTTTTACAATGTTATTTAAACTTCCCAGACTCCAGCAGGTATAGGGATGACTGTTATAGCGTCCCAATCATCATGATATCATCAGTTGTGGTCTCTTCTAATATCTTTTTGCCGTTCATCCTTTGGATGTAACTTCTGTACCACTTCCACAAAGAATTCCTGATTTTGATTGCCCGCAGAGTATTTCTTATTTTCAGGCAACTGCACAGCTTCCGGGTTGAAGCCTCACCTCTGTTTTAGGCGAGGTCGACAAAGACAGTGACAACACAGGCACTAAGGCAGCAGGCAAGGCCAGTCAGCTGAGTTAGTCTAGTCTGCCCCGCTTCCTCCTCTAGCTCCTCCAGGGTGATCATCAGGAGTTCATGCTAAAACAGATTAGATATTTATTCCATTTAGTGTGTTGCAGGACTGCTCTGGCCCCCTCTAAGTTGGGCATGCCTAGAATACCTCCACAGGGAAGCAAAGACACTTTTCAATATGAAAGAGCAGCCATTGTGTTCCAAGCTTCTTCTGGATGCCTGAGGAGCTATCTCCTAAGTCCAGATACCCTACGAAGGAAATGCATTTATAATACACACCACTGGGGGACACGGCCATAAGTTCACAGAACACATGCAGATAACACTTGAGCATACTTGTAAAAGCTGGTTCACTTTTCCATGACCAGGATGGAATCTGCACCACTTCTCCTCAATGTGAGATGCAAAAGTCGGTCACTGCCTCCGAGTATAAGCTTTCCCAGAAAGGCTTAGGCCAGTAAAAATATGAATGAGCAATACTTTTACGTTCATCACTGCAAAGTGGAAAATTCAATCTGTTACATGAAGCATTACAGGCTGTCCGGGGTGGTAGATTGTGGCTGTGTGCAGTTACCTGATGTCTCAGTATTGACTGAAGGATACGGACAGAATACTAGTGATGTTGCTGAAGGTTTCTAAAGGGGAGTTTTAAACTCTACATTTGGCTTTGCTGCTTGCTGCTTTCTCTTGCTGAAAATGAACGAGCAAACAGCAAGCACCATGCACAACTGTGATAGCTTCAAGTAAACATGGCTTCCAGCATACCTCTCTTCATTGTCCCGTCATATCTTCTCCGTGAAACAATGATTTTCCACACTGCTACCAAGATGCATGTATGAAGAAGTCCCATTAGCTATCAATGTCCAAATTTTCTGTTATGTCGTGTTTGTCCAGCTGCCATTAGAAGAACTGCAGTCATGTGCACTACCATCCTGGTTTGTGTTCTTGATCATATTTGGGATAGAGGTTGACACTGAACATGAAAAACGTGGCTCTTCATGTCCCTGTTTAAATGCTCAGCCAGATTTCTGGTTTTCTGCCTGCAGGTGTGTCTTGATTTCTCACCCTCTCAGCCCTTAAGTTCTCTACCAACAAAGAATACCCTGGTTTCTATCAAAGTATTCCAGGTAGCATATGCAGGTTTCTCAAAACCAGAATAAGGACCTTATCCAGGTTTCTGAAACCAGGGTTTAATTTATCAATACCAGGATACTAGTGTGCATGTAAATATAATACTCACAACAGCACTCATTATGTACAATTAAGTCTTGCTGGTATCTGTTCCAAGTCAGTACTCCTCCTTGGATGTACTACAAAAATCACAACGCAAGAGTTGGCTTCTCTAAGTCGTCTGTAAATCTGGCACCGACCGGGCTTTTGCATCCCTTGGACTGTCTTGTCCAAGTCAAGTCAAGCTCAAACTGGGTTATGACAGGCCGACTCTGCCAGACTCAGAGTCTGCCAGTCAGATGTCCCGACACGACCTCAGGCAGGCTGATCAGCTGATACAGCACAGGAGCATTAAACTCAGGCAAATGAATTCCACCTGCACTGCCCCCACCCCCACCCCCCGCCCCTTTAATCTAGCTGTCTCTTTGATTGAAGGTTGTGTGCTGGTCATGTTCCAGATTTAAAGACAATCTCATCCACATACTCTGCCATTTAGTGTTGTTCTCTTCTTACTGGTGACGTGTTGGCTTTTCACTGGCTTACCAGCTCAGTGTATGACAGTGTTGTAATCTCTTCTTGGTTTGATGCATTACACCCTGCATCACCACGAACATTACCATTACCTTAAAGTGGAACAGACGATTTTTCATCTTGCATTTTCCAAGTGGTGCCACTGTTGCAAAGAGAACCGATTTGCTTTTCCTCAGAGCCCAGCAACTATTATGACAACAACAACAACACAGGAAACACTATATTTGTTCCCAAATTTCTATGACGACACCATCAACACCACTGTAGAAGAAGAAAGAAGCATGTTGACCGAAGAGGTCAGATGAAATTGTCCTGATTTTGTATAATTTAGTAACATAGTTTGAGTAATGGCTTGCACAAGGCGTCGGGGTGAAGGAGTGGAGGAAAACATTAGGAAGAAAAGTGTGAGTCCATTCATTCATTTAATCTGTAATGGAGACGTGACAGCAGACAGAATTCTTTAGTTTGTGCTGAGAAAAGTGAACCGGGTTGGCATCACGTTCTTTTATGTTTTTACAAAGTGGTGTGACGGGGCGGCGGTAACATATCATTTCCATATGAATGAGTACAGCCATCACTTTGTGCAATCAGCATTTTCTTCATTATGATAAGTTAAAGCAAAAAAACTTCAAAGGTTTAAAGGGTGACTGGCGATATTCTGTATTTTTCATCATTTTCAACTAATTGTGTAGTCACTCCTGATACATCTCATTCCTCTGTGTCATAGACCTCCAGTGGTGTACAAAAAAACAATTACAGTGAGCTCCACTGCTGCACAGAGTGACATGTTCATTCATTAGGATGAACGTGGGTCCATGTGTATTAATCCAGAGCAGAAAATTATCCCCAACAAATGCACTGTTTACTCCTGTTTGAGTCACATTTGCAAAAAAGTAGAGCGCCCAGCTGTTTTGGCACATTACTGAGCCTTTTTAAAATAATTAAACTCTGTATTTATGATCCATTTTTAAAGATGTGAATTTTCAGTAGGAACAAATAGGCTGGCGTTTGAGTGCCACAGACAGGGAAGGCAGTTAGAAAGTTATGATAGCAGCTTTATCCTTTATTCAACAGTCTGGATTTTCACTCACTTTCTTTAAAGCGCTGACCTGTGAGATCCAATATCACTATGCAGCAACTTCTGTACCGTTTTTAAAAATGTACATCACAAACTATACGAAGATGTTCTATTGCTGGATTTTCTGTCGATGAAGTTTCTAGTGGTGCCACTCTTCTCTTTGGCTTTTCAGCCATGGCAGGTGTCGCTGTATTACTGTGGCTCAAAGGTTGCTGACGGATTAAAGGGCATGTCAGCTGCTCAGCTGCTCAGCTGCAGCCAACATTTTGACACTGCATGTGTAATTCTGTCTATTAATTTCTATAAATACCTGCTACAAGTTGGCTCGCAGTTTTCATTCTGGAGAGGAAAGCTCAGTGTTTGTGTATTTTACATGAAAATATGAAGCTGTTACTGTAAGGCCTCATTGTTCCTGTTCTCTTCCATCAGTTCACTTTCACACCCCTCTCTCACAGGCATAAACACCCCCTCTCCCTCATCTCTTTCTCGCGCTTGCTCCCTCTCTGCTTTAGTGTTTTGCTCCTCCTTACTTCCCCCATCAACACCCCCTCCACTTTCTCTCACTCTGCATTAAGCCCTGCTTGTCTCTCTGCCTCTCTGATCCTGGGAGCAGTGCTTATGGGAGCTTGTGAGACCGGTGTAAGCACTGCTGGTCTCCAGTCGCCTTCCCAGCACTGCAAGTGGAAGAGGAGGAGGAGGAGGAGGGGGGAGTATCCGTCCTCATGCCCTAGGCGGGAGACAGGAAAACGGGAGAGGAAAGGGGAGATGTTAAAGATGCAGAGAGTGTAATAATAAAGGGAATATGAGAGAGACAAGAGAAGATGAGAGCAGGAGAGAAAAATAGAAAAAAGCCAGGAGTAGAAAAAGATAGAGCGAGAGCAGGGTGGCACAGGGAGAGGAGCAAATGAGGGAGCGAATAGGAGGCGAAGAGAGAGAGTGAGCGAGAGCAAGCGAGAGGGAGGGAAGCGAACAACACTGCAGACACTCGCCCACTGTCACTGCTCCACAGCCAGAGGACAGAGCAGCAACGGCAGCAGTGGAAGCGGATACGATGGAGGAGGAAGACCGCACCGTCCATCTGCAGCTCAGTCCCCGACGCTGACGGCCTCCCTCTGGGACCATCCTGCCAAGTTAGGAGCAAAAAGGGAAAAGAAGGAGAAAACTACTCTCTGTCCTTCACAAGACCAAGTACCGGACCTCAACTCCTGCAGGACTGATAACACACCCCACACACACACACACACACGCACACACCTCTCTTTATTTTTCCCTCTCTTGCAGACACTTTACGCACACCCTCACTCTCTCAAACTGAAGCACACTTCACTTCTTGTTGCCTTCTGGACGAGTGTGTTTTTTTGTTTTTTTTTTCGTGTGTGTGTTTTTTGTCCTGCACTGCCTTCGCTGACCTCCTGAGCTGAGTGGATTTACTTTTATCCTGTGGCGGACCATGGGGCTAGGGTGGAGGGATGCAGCAGGGACCCTCCGAATAAGGACAGAGGGGAGCTGGTACCTTTTGGTGACATTGCTGCTGTTCGGTGGTTTCTGGAAGGCTCACGCACAGACAGATGATGGGAAGTCTGTCTACTTCTGGGAAACAGGTACTGCACTAATTAGAGATTATATTTGATCCCTTGTTTTGCATATGGAGCATTTAGGATGGTGGGGGGTGAATTAGTGCTTGCTCTTGGTGCTGCTATGGTATGTGACCTCCCACACTAACACACATCTAATCGTTTGTGTGTGCGCTCGTTAATGGTGGAAAATGTGCACTGAACGGTGTGATAACTTTTAGATTTTAGGGAGCATTTTATCATAAAAATAAAAGGGTCTAGTATAGAGAGAGACATTCTTGTGCTGAATTAACTTGCACAGGTACGTAATACCTCCAGATGACACACTCCGCTTGTCTCATACATTTGTTATTTGAGGTATGCGACTCTAAACTGCTGAGCTTCAAAGATACATACACTTGAAAGATGACCCAGAAATCTACAGTAGAGCTGTCTCCTCTCGCTGAATAGCATGTGGCACACAGGACAGCCGTGATCCATTTTTGAACGGATTACTTTCATCTCTCTGAGTCTCAGGTGATGCACCATTATTGAAATATTGCTGCTGTGTGTTACAGCATGGGGATGATTGATAGGCATTGCTGCACAGTATTGCTTGGTGAAGGAAGCGGAGTGGAATGCTTTTTGATGGTATTGATACGGCATCAGTGTTGAACGAGTGTGTGTGTGTGTGTGTGTGTCACATAGTGGCTGTTGTAAATTGAGGGGCGGTTGCACATTATCTTTGCACATGTCCTGCACTGAATGTCACTGTGTTAAACTATCAAACAAGGAATCATATGGAGTCAATTAAGTGTCACAGTAGGGTCCATTGAAATATAGTATCACTGTTGACATGCATGGGAAGCCCACTACCAAAGATGGACGCTGAGCACTAATTTAAGGTTCTACAGTCCAGATGTTGCAGTGAGCCGTGATTATTACCACGATGATTTCTAATGGCCACTGGGAAAATTACTCTGCAGTCTTTTTAAAAACATTTGGGAAGTCCTCTAAGGAATAAATTAAATGACCACCTCTCGTGACTTGATTTAATCCTCACTTAACCAGAAAAGCTCAGGAGGTTAAGGCGTGCTCTTCTCTCACGCAAACACATTTTTACCAAAAACTATATTTTCTCAATATCAGCACAACGTCTCTCTCTAACCCCTCACTCAAACACCCCCCACTCCACTCGTCGTGCTCCGCCTTGCCCAGCACCAGTCCCTAGTTGACGTATCCCACGTCTCTCCTCTGGTTCTGCATCTTTAAAGAGGATGTAGCTGAGTAAGGAGATTAAAGGAGCAGGGATTTAACAACCCAGGGAAGACAGCCCAGGGAAGAGTCTTGAGAAAGAGAAAGGCAGAGTGAGCACTGCAGGCAAGGAGAGGGACTAACTTAACCTACATCTACCCTACTGTAGGTCATCATGATTACGCCTCTCTCCCACACTACAGCACCTTTCTCCCACACTACACATGCTCCTCAACAGGAAAGCTCTAGGCTCTGTGCTTTGAAATGTAATCCAGTGCTTGGAGTTTGTTCACTTCTTCCCAAATAAAAGGTAGCGCATTGATTTCAGCCCTGGAGTCTTCTTTTTTCTGTGCCTCTTTGGTTTGACAATTGCCTGCAGAGTATTAAAATCACATAGGGCAATTTAGGGCTTTGAATCCCAGTGCTTTTCATCAAAATGTGATTATGTTTGCACAAGATTTGCATACTTTTTCTTGCCAATCGAAGCTTGTTTAAAAAAAAAAAAACACAAAATGTGATGATGTTTGTGCACATTTGCAGAGTGTGCAGTGGAGGGAATATTCTTGTGGCAAGCAATGCTCTGATGTTTTGCATATTGATGAGTCTAGCTGAAATACAGCCCCTGTATTCGAAGCTGTGGGGAATTGGGCCTGCATTGCTTTTATTGCCTTCTGTGAAAATATGATGTATCTGTTTTGGAAGGTGAGACAGTTCAGCGCTGTTTTTATGCTCTGAGAATTCTATTCAAATGAGGCCGATAGAGACAACAGGCTCCGCCAGACACTGCAAGTGATATTTCTGAAGGTGGCAGTGAGGATAACTGAAGAAAAAACCGGAGCGATTATAGCCACCATGAGGACGATGGTGGTGGTGATGATGGTGATAACGACTTGCCACAGTTTTTCTGGGGCCTTTGAGAGATTGCAGGGGGTTCGCCTCCCTCTCACATGCTAGTTTCACACCCTTTTTTCTTCTTTTCGCTTCCTCTCAACTGTGCGGTCTCTATGCACTTCTTCCTCTGCATCTTCATCACTCCGTTTCCCTGTCTGACACTCATACCGTGTTTTTCTTTTCTGTTCTAAGATCCACAGCTTTTCCCAATCAGTGCAAGAGTAAAATATGCTGAAAATCCACAGCAAGCTTATCTGTTGCCAGTAGTATGGAGGCGTCGCCGCACCAGGATGACGGTCATGTGTAATAGAGAGCTGCTAAGTGCCTAATGCAGAAGCACTGACACACACACACACACACACACACACACACACACACACACACACACACACACACACACACACACACACACACAGCAGGGGCATCTTTCCCATTCTGGTACTGCGTCTGTGCTTCATTAAAGTGTGTTGGAGCGACAAGGTTTGAGCTGTCAAGACCTCACATGTCTGCCTGAGGACAAAGCAATTACAGGTGGTGGAGCAGGTGATGGTGTATTCAAGCAAACACATACTGTAACGTCTCCATGTCTTGGCATTCTCTGTACGCCTGACTGTAGGAGTTCCTTGTGCAGGTTGATGATGATGGTGATGCAGGTACATTTTTCAGCAGATCTTTAAAAAAATCCGACCACAGAAAAAGGAGGATAGCTTTGCAAAGTAGCGCTGTTAATTTCCTCTGAATATGCTGAGGCTTGCATCAACAGGTGCCACGTCGTTTTCAGTCCGGTTTGACATCCTGATCTGATCACTGTTTATCTACCCACCCTCTCTGAATACGGGCCCGTAATCTTTCCTGGGATCTGGATTATCTGTCATTCAGATTATGCAGGAGTTGCCTCTGGCCTCTGATCAAGCCAATCCCATGTCACCCACTGTCTCGCCTCATCTTCTCACCTCTCGCACTGCTCAGCACGTGTCTCTCTGCCGGAGGCCCGTTAAGTCACCTGAGTCATGAGCTCGTACATGACTCCGTCCACTTAATTGCTCCAACTTACTTACTTACTTGCCATGTGTGTGTGCACGTTAACAGGCAACATTTTGAAACCTTTGACCCTGTTTACACCGGGCATTAACATGCGTCTCATCTGATCCGATCACAAGTTCACACCTGTGTCTGTCATGCTGTGAGGTGTCCAGCTGACCTTGTGTGTATAGATTTTGTTACTGCCTACTCACTGCTGCTGTCAAAGGACCCTGTGTGCAGTTATTACATGTTGCCAGACTTGTTTCACATGAGCTAACAGCTAGCAAAGAAAACAAAAATGCTTCAGGGACTAATATGGAGACTTCTCCAGCTGTTGGCAGAGATTGAAAGGACAAAATCATTTGTTACTTACAAATGAGGACAGGACAAAGTGAAAAGGGAGCAACCAAGTACACAAGATCGCGACTGTCACCAAAACAACAACTATGTGCTGCATTGATGAGATATGCTCCAGGGATTAATATTTTTCCTGAAAATGAGACATTTTATCTCAGGAACTCTATCCTTGCGACCCTGGGAACAGCTTATTTTATTGTTTAACTTTAGATACAGTCAGAACATCCCTTAATGCAGCAAGGAGAAATATGCACAAAGCTACAGGTTCCCAAGATGTCCACTCTAGTGTGTTTTTTATGGTGTTAGTAATAGTTAAGGCAAAAGAATGCCATTCATGTTAAGCACCATTACAATGAGCACAATGGAAGCCTTGCATGCAGCTGGAACTTCGCTGTTGTTGCAAGAATATGAAAGGCCAAGGTTAGTGCTTGTGATCTGTCGTGGATGTGAAAAGAGAATTTGTTAGTCAGTAATTTGGTGTTTTCAGAGTTGTTCTATTAAGCTGAGATGGATTCCATACAGATTTTTATGTTCAGAAAAATGTGTCTCCTGGACGATTTCAGTGTCCCAGATAAATGGGAGAAATTTCAGTCAAATTTTATCTGTGTTAATGGACCCTGTTTTCCCATGGCTTTGTGTCCCAGTGACAAATGGAGACATCCATTTCTGAAAATGTTTGACCTCGTAAGCTTTGTTGATTTTTGTAAATATTTGCTTATTCTGAATTTGATGCAGCAGCTCGTTTCAACCAAGGCAGGACAGGAGCAACAAAAGACTCTGAAAGTTGTTGAATGCTCCAAAAACACCTGTTTGGATTTTTGGATTTTAAGCTCAGTGAGGATGATAACACATTTTCTAATTCTTTTTTTTTAAATTTAGTTCCATCGAATGATCTAATTGGATGTTTTCAGATAATTTAATCACACATGTTTTGAATCTGGAGAGTGCGTGTGTGTGACCATGTATTCCTTATGTTGTGGGGCATAAATCTGTTTACACAGTCATATCATTGGGACTCACCTTCCTCATGGGGACAAAGTGCAGGTTCTCACAATCTAAATAATTAAATTTTAGGAGGAGTTAGGCAACTAGTGGTTATGGTTATGGTTAGGATAAGTCTCCAGGAAAGGGATGTTAGTCTATGTAATGTCCCCAAAAGTGATAGAAACACAACTCTGTGTGTGTGTGTGTGTGTGTGTGTGTGTGTGTGTGTGTGTGTGTGTGTGTGTGTGTGTGTGTGTATGTACACACTTCTGTACATTTGTCAGCCCTGCATCTCTAATGACCTGCCACATTACAGAGACAGCAGAGTTTTAGTCCTACACAGTGTTGTAGAATGAGGTCCACTGCAGCTCTCAGCGCTCTGAACGTGATGCTATGTGTCACCACGTCCTGCTGATGTCACCTTTCAATGCACAGGGACAGGGCGAGTAGCGCTGACAGGCCATTGTTAGCCGAATACATTCCTCCCTTCAGAGAGGCACTGGCAGTGAAGGATGTCACCCTTGCTGAGGGTTGTTAGCGGCTCTCCCACAATCACCTGCTATTATGGCGGACCCACTGAAGAGGCCATCCTGGAACGGGTGTGACGAGTTCACAAGTTCAATACAGCAAGCCAAGGTCATTAATATGGCAAAATGCCTTCAGCCAAACTGATTGTAGAAACTGAATACAAGACGAGCTGAGTTCAAAAGTAGAGCCTTGACATAGACAGACACAGAAGGGCAGTATTGATCTCTTGCAGGTGCCTCCGACTGGTGAAGCGTAAACTTGCTTCTTGCTCTGTTTTCTGTTAAAGAAGCACATAAGAAATGTGAGGATTGGCTTGTTTTGCCTGATCATCAAAAATGTTTTTTTGTTTGCATCCTTGATTGATTCATGTCCTCAGCTGACCTGAGCACCAGTCTCGCTCCTTGCCTCAGGTTTAAATTAGAATCTGCTGTCTCTGTGCACCCTGAAAATCCTTTACCATAAATAGCTGTGTGCTAATACCTGTATTATGTCCCACAGTTGTCTAGAACCGAGCCAGAAACAAACACACATCGACTGAGTAGCTTTAGCTTTGATAGCAGCAGGAAAGTGACTGGCACCACCCCAAATGAGAATATCCCTTGGAGATTCCTGCCTCATTTTCGTGAGTGCATTACAACGTGGACCTCTATGACCCTCATTAGCATAGCACCTGAAGGCAAACAGTAGTCTAGTAGGTAATTGGCCAGCCGCTGTTTAAATTCCATGGCAACAGGCAACAAATTTAGGCCATGCATATAAATTAAGACAATTTCCATGGGATTTTCATTTTTCATTACACAGTATGCCAATGGGTTTTATTTTAATCCAGTATGCCTGTGTTTTTGTTTTCATTTTTAGTTCAGTTAGACTGGAAGTGGAGTCTAATTGTCTCTGTTGTCTGTGTCTGGCCCTACAACCATCAGGAAACGAGCACTCAGCAGCCTGTGGAGTCTGTCTCTGGAAAGGCAACAACAGCAGAAGCCATGTGACCTCAGCATCTTTCTGTCTGAAAGAGGAAGGAGGCTGTTTTTCAAAGTTTCTTTTTGCCTCAGTGCGAAAAGAAGCTCGAGCTCCAGCGGTCTGCGGTCAGTGTCGCCGCAGCAGAACTGATGCACAGCTAGCCAACAGCGCGCCATGACATTGCATTTGATTTTAAAAGCATTTGCAGCAAAATACGTCACGTTTGACCCAGATTGATCTGGTTTGTGGCTTTAGAGACATTACCCCACCACTCTCCACTGCAGACTGCTGCCTTTGTGAAATAGCCAATCCATCCAGTGCAGAAAGATGCCAAAGAGATGCCAGAGTTTGTTTAATCTAAATGGCAGAGCTTACACTAATACCTGGCTATTACTGATATAGGAGGGATGGCAGGATTAGAGATTACACTTCATCCAAAAAACTTTATTTAGAGTGACATAAGAGGATTCCCACCGCCTTATTCCACCATATTCAAATGGCTCGTAACATATTTTAGATGGGGCACTGTGTCATTGAGCTCCACCACCAGTGTACTTTGTGGACGGTCATGGCGTGAGTAAGCAGATCAGTGATAGATTTACGTTGTGTTCTCTGATTTTCAGCCATGACCTGGTATATCAAAGTGACACGTGCTGCTGTAAAAAGATTAGGACGTGAGAGAGAAGTCCTTTTTTGCATCCAGTCAAGTTTAGCAGCATCACAGGTTATATTTAGTCATGCCTGGACATGTATGTGTGAAACTGTGGCTAAATGGTGAAGGTTAGGTGCCTTGCTTAAGGGTTCTTTTTGAGGTAGTTTACATTGCCATTCATATCCCCTCCTGGATTTGGGAAACGTTCACTCCTTAATTTCCCCTGGTTTACCAGCTACTTTTCTCCATAGTCTTTCACAGCGGTCGTGTCCCTGCGGTGTCTCTGAACAAACAAGAACTTAAATTTGCGCTCTGCCACAAGTTGAAACACAAACAAATCCTGTGGCAATGTTTGGGAAACCAAGCACTTCTGTGGTCAGGGAGTGGCATTCAAAACAGGCCCTTTGCTCCCACGAGAGGCAACGAGGCGGCTTCAGCGGGGTGAGAGGAATAGAGGCGTCGTATCACTGAAGAAAGCAGTGACATTTAGCAGCTACGCACCCCCCTTCGTTGCTGCTCTAATAAAGCCGCAGAGATGGAGGAGGCTCAGGAGTAAATATCCTCCCGTCCATCCAGCAGCCGTGTCGTTAATCCTTCATCTCTCCCACTGGCCATCGCTTGTTTTTCCTCAGTTGTGGGGTACTCCTGGGCATATTTTACAGGCTTTTCTGAACATTAAAGCATCTCGCCTCAGCAGTTTTGGAGTTGTTGCTTTGCTGTCTAGTGGGTGAGCTCATGTACAACTGGATGCTATGGAAAGATGAATTCATCATTAGATCATGTGATGAACTGTAAACACAGACGACTGTAATCTAACGCGCAGTTAAAGAATTAAAGCTATTACGTCTTGCTGAGTATCATGAGAGCATTACATTAGAGTATTGAGCAGCTGCTGCTTTGCATCTTATGTAACCGCATTGCTTTTTCTATTGAAAGTCACATTGAAATGCTGCAGTTTTGACCCCATTCCTGAATGATTTTCTGATTGTTTTGGAGCATGTGTTCTTGGTTCGTTGAATAAAACGGTGCAGTAATTCCTCAGAGTACCCTAAGCAACAGTGACAGGACAGTGGCTTTAGGTAATTGTTTGTGACAGTGTTTGCCAATCCCTGATTTGATGGTGTTGGTCTGTGGAATAATGTCGTCCCCTGTGTCGTCTGACTTGTACATGTTGTGCTCTGGTTTTAGTTTAGTTTGACTGCACAATAAAAAAAGAGCAGAGGTGATTAAAGAACAGTGATTAATAAACCTTAATCTAGACTCTAGAGCCATGCTAGCAGCTCTGTGATGCTGTGAGCTAAATGCTAACATCAGCATGCTCACAATGACAGCGTTAACATGCAGATGTTTAGCAGATATTATCAGTCAGCCAACCAATTAGCATGCTAAAAATTCCTAATCAGCAAAATATGTGTAAAGTATGTGATGTGAATGCCTTTACTTTTAGTCTTTTTAGTCTTGAATTTGTACCAGATTTCATTGTACTTCATTCGATGGTAGTAGTGTTTACCTCATGGTGGCAGAGAAGAAGGCAGGGACACCAAAAGTCATCAGGATTCATCTTCTAGACACCATGATGTCTGTTCAAAGCTTCATTAGCCTGCGTGCAATAGCTCAGATATAGAAGCCTGGACCAAGTGGTGGACTGACCGACCAACTGACCACGCTCCCAGCACGGCTAAACACGTGGACAGAAATCAAAATATCCATTTGTGCATGCAACTACAAGGTACATTTAAAGTGCAAGATATCACAGTGTTTCCTACAGTTGTAATTTTCGCTTGTTAATCATACAGCTGCTATCGAGTGCTCTGCAAAAAGCTAACCCTCAGTAACAGGCAGCACTTACTGCTCACACAGTTCGAAAAAGACTTCAAATGGATATTAAAAGTCAAGTTGGTAGTAAATCTGTCTGTTATACGTTTCACTGAGAATGTTGACCTCATTTTGTATTCAAGCTGTTAAATAAAGTGTGTTTTATTCTTGAAACTGCTGCTGAAATGTAGCTGCATTTCAAGCCTTTCTGTGCCAAGAAATACTTAGTCATATAAAAGGTGCACATGAACAGAAATTGGAAAAGGTGGTTAATTTGCAGCAGAGAGAAGAGAAAAAAGTGAAAGAGAGAGAGAGAACTCTATTTAAGCCCCAACATCAGCATAATAGGCCTGAAATATAATGAAGGAGGAAGAGAGAGAGGGCCAGAGATAGCAGGAGGAAGCATGGAGGATTTGTCGGCATCAGAAATCCACACAAAGGAGTTTAAGCTCAGAGAGCACAGCAGGCCGCGCCTTAAGACGAGTATCAACATAATAAACTAGAAATATATAATGGTGGAGGGGAAGGAGAGTGATCGAGTGGCTGGCTAATCACCAGTGACAAGCCCCTGGATTAGAGGGAGGGCAGCAGATGGCCTCAGGCAGGGCAGGGCTGACCGTATATGAATATCCCAGTAGGTTGATGAGGCTCACTGACTCCTCATGCCTACAGCAGGCATGGTGTGTGGAGAATTAGTTGTCGTGTTTTGGTGGTCACCGCCCACCCGCATTTTTATTTACCTACAGAGAAGATAATACAATCAAGGAGAAAAAAAGACTTACCGACCCCAGTGCCACTTTACAGACGTCTTCTACCCACATTTACTTGCATGATGCCCTTTAAATTAAACGGCTTCAGTTTACAGACGTTTAGGCTGAGATTATGTTCATTATCGCTTCATCCAGCAATTTTCTGAGTAATTGTTCAGTCTATGAAACGTATAAAAGCTTAATAAACTCTAAGGTATAAGAGTTCCTTCTTTTGTCAGATATTTAATTTACAGGAACATGAGAGAGAAAACCAGCATATCTTCATATTTCAAAGCTGGAACCAGAGATTATTCGCTATCTTTTCCTGAAAATGTAATTAATTTAAACAATTATTCATTATCAGCGTTGTTGCTGATTATTTTCTGTCGGTTGACTAATGGATTAATGGACTAGCCCAGCCCTGCTGTGGTCAGAAATGTTGCTACAGATATGCACACAGAAACTGTCTAAGCTAAAAACATGTCATGTAACGGGACACAAATGTGCTTGTAGTGACTGTCAAAGCTCCGCCGGCCTCCTCGCCTTTCCACTGACGACAGGTGACATTCCCCTCCCTCAGTACACTTTCCAGGTCAGGATGACATTGAAAATGTCAAAAGGTCCATTATGAACCCAAATAGCCTCTCATTTAAAACTGGAGTTGTAGTGCTGGTGCAGCTCAAAGTCGATTCCCTCCCAAAGGGGAAATGGAAATTGTGCGCATGATGCTCAGTATTTAAGTTTTATTTCACTCGCGTTGCAGAAGATTGTGCTTTTGTGACTGTGTCCTTTGATGCTGAAGCTTTAAGGTTATTTCTGCTGCTTTTAAAGAGTTGTATAACTAAAACTACAATCTTGAATGTCATCCAACTCTTGATCCATCCATTGATTCAAACGTCTATTCATCTGTTGGTCCATTAGCTTTCTCCGCTCGCTACCCGTCGTGCTGTGGGTGTATGGTGTGGGCCTGCACTCATGGGTGTCACTTCGCACACTCGGTCTCTGGCAAACACAACCCCAATACACACGCACACGTGCACACCCACCAGAAATCCCAGTAAGACCAGCCTGTAATCCGTAGAGTGAAAGTTGGCATTTCCCTTTAGCACAGTGTTGATAACCAGGAAGCTTTTTACGTGTTTTAGCAGTCACAGTCAGGGTAGAGGACTCTTCAGTGGTCACACCTCCGGTTATATGTAGCTCAGTGCTAGCATGTGACAGATTGTGGGAGAGGCTGCCATCTTTCCCTGTCTCATGTTCACTGTGTAGAAAAGTTAGTCATTGTCATTGTCAGGCTGGTTGGTGGTTTATTTGTGAGTGAGATAAATGATTTGAACATTTCTGAGTTGAGGCATTGTATGAAATCATAATCATATGTAATAGGCACCTGCTTTATCTGCTTAAAGGGACATTTTTCAGCTTTGGTTCATTATAACATGAGTAGTATATATATGCAAATGAGAAATGTTTAACTTCCCTCCATGCTGCCTGCACATTGGTCCCTGTGTTGGGTCTCAGTTCCTCAGAACTGAGTGGACACATGAAGACTCTCCTGTTTCATTCATTCGTTCACAGTGTAGCCGGCAGTTGTTGGTGGGACCACGAGTCGACCTGTAGTTTCCACAGTAGATCTTTTTATCACGGTGAAGTCAGCGATGGCTGATGTGTGTGCGGCACTGAATTATTTTGCATTGATTTAATGATATTTTCTTAAAACAAGTGCACTAATTTTGACAGCCATAGTCTCCAAATACATATAGTGAACCCATATGAATTCAAACACACATTTGTGGAGAGATATGCAGTCTCATATTGAATGGTACTGTATGTTTTGGGGTGACCGGAGTGCATGAGTCGTTGCGAAACATCTGCACGCCATCTCACCAATAGAACCAATTACATACCTTATTAAAGTCAGTGAAGTATTTCATGTGTCGCGTGTGCAGCACTTGAATCTTAATAAAAAGTCTTCATCAATCATAATCAGTGAAGTTTGTCATTTTCAAACTAAAATAATGCAATCTTTGATAATGCCTGTAATATGTCAGTGATTTTTCAGTCCTAAGTGTTGTGATCAAATTACAGCGCAAGCATAAAATATGCAAATTAGCTTTTGTCATTTGAAGATTAGGCGAGCTGTACTCGATTATGAGAGCACACAATTAGATCCAAAACACTCCAGACACACTGTAAAGAGCAGATGAGAGCTGATGCAGTGTCGATGTGTCCTTTTGTGCTGTCGCAGTGTACACGTTAATGAACAAGCAGCCAAAACAACCCCGGCTCCTGTAATTCGTCATGGCACGTGTGACCTCTCTCCTCAGAGCCACTGGCCGCTCTTACTGTGCCCTTCCTCATCCTCTGCAGACACTCAGGAATGTGCCAGATGCTCACACCTCTGTAGCACCATTCATTCTGGATTCAAGTATATGATGCTATTGCAAACAGGGATACTCCACTCAGAGCATGATTCAACCTCTGTCTACTAGCAATGTAAGGGAACATATGAAAGGGATATACTGCCCGCCCCTGGTTCTGCCCTGTTCTTCTTCGTTCCCCTGTCCTTTAACGTGTGAGCTGTTTTGCTGTCTTTCGGTGTCACGCTAAGAATACATCCTGCCGCTGCTCTTTTTATGCATCACACATGACTCATGGCTTGAAGCAAACCAGTCATTGTAAGAATGACGTCATTGCATGTCACGAGAGTGTTGTGTGATGAGATGTGGCACATGTTTACGTTGACCTCTGCCTTTACTGGAGGCAGAAACTGCACATATCTCCGGAGCGTCCCGCAGTGTTTGCACGCCACCGTCATGTGTGTTCTGTGTTGCTCTGCAGAAGTATCGCTGTTATTTTAACCGTAATCCTCTTCCTCACTTCAGCTTGATTGATTGAACGTCCTCCATTTCCCACCAGAATCTATAATTAAAACGTTTTTTTGGCACATTGACCTTGGTCAGACCGGGAGCTGCCTGTTTTATTTTTATTTTTTTTTTTTGATGTGCAGCTGAACAAAACTAATCCGGAAGCCCCACAGCAGGAAGTCTTTGTCATCAAGGAAAAAAATGTCTGAAAGTTGTTGAAGGGCTGTGCAGCGCTTGAACCACAACTAATTGTAAGACAAAGCTTCGGAAAATGTCATCCATCTCCTCCATGTTTACATTCTCCCAGTTCATTTTTCTGAAAGGGCCCTTATTGAAACCCCAGTGGTCACGCAGAGGAAGGGAAGAATAGGGTCGCTTCCTCCTGGAAGCAGTGAAAAATTGCTGCTTTGCTGCATTTTCTGGCACGCTCTCACTCTCGGGATGAGATCTGAGTTTCGTACAGCCGTGCCAGGAGTTCTTGGAGGGCACGCCGCCGTGCGCTCCGGACTTCCTTTCTTTTAAATGAAAAACTCAACCTTGGTGATCTCACATTTCTTGGTGTCATCAATCTGTGGAGGTTTTGTTTTATTTTGTTATGACTGAGCATTGTAATTTACTGTTCTAGGTTACCTGCTCTCCTTCAAACTGCCTCGTTTTCTTCTACTTCATTTGGTGATTTCCTGTTTCCCAGAGAACAAGGTTCTTTCTGCGGAATGAGTAGGTGGAGAAAAGAAAAATGATAACTGAGCAGTTTTTATAGTTGATAAGAGGCCCACCTTGCTGCAGTTTTTAGTGGTGCACAGAGGCTACTGTCAGTTGTATTGGTATCATAGCCTTTGTTGTTTTCTCTGTGTGTGACTGCTCTGATGGTGGAAAATGGCAGCTGTGGAATTATGCCTTTTTATTTGGATAACATTGCTAATTTATGAGCAGATCTACCAGTATTTATTTCATTTGGGTGGACTCTCCAGTAATCCTGCATTCTTATGCTTTGTCTTGGATGTTTTTTTTGTCTTAACCTGCAGAAAGGAGGAAGATAAAGCTTGCAGTGATTGAGCAATAAGGAGCAGTAAGACTAAAGATACGCGGTGGGACCAGTTGAGCTTATATCCTATATCCCTGGCATATTAACCACAGTCTCCGTCACTTAGCCGGTTCGAACTCAGCGAGCAGTGGCCTGCTCACTGTTTATTGGTCTATACATCTTACATTTATCAGGCTTCTGTCTCGCTCTTTGGCAGCGAGTGAAAAAAGAATAAGGAAATAACACAACCCACATCCCCTCTGCAGCTCTCTGGTACTCTGTGTCATTAGAAGTTCTCGTCAGCTGTCAGCAGCTGCAGCGCGAGCAGGCCGACCCAGCCCTCCTTCAGCCGGGCACACCTGCCTCGGTAAATGCTGTGCGTGTGTGTGTGCGTGTGCGTGTGCGTGTGCGTGTGTGTGTGTGTGTGTGTGTGTGTGTGTGTGTGTGTGTGTGTGTGCGCGCGTGTGTGCGCGTGTGTGCGCGTGTGTGTGTCGTGAGTGTGTTTCCCTGGAAGCACGACCAACAGGATTATATACCTGTCACAACTGTCAGTCAAGGCTCGAGCTGCACCCTCCACCTCCACATATCCACCCCACCTCCATCTGTGAGCCGCTGACAGCTGTAGTCATGGCAACAGAGATAATATGATGATTGTGTACATGTCACAGCCTCTCCCACTCCCTGTGACCGTACCTGTCTCGCACGCCTCACATCTTTTTAATGGGAATATGTTAAACTGTCACGCCGTTAAATGAGTGGTCGTTTGGCGGCATGTTTCTATCGAAGTCGTTTCTACAAGTTGTGAGAAAACAAGTGATTGTGAAATGAAATCTTATTTTTCATTATTTTTGTAATTTCTTCACGATTTGATGAGACGTTTTGCTGTAATTGTTGCAACAGAACAGAAATGAGGTTCGTATAATGTACACCACTCATACTTCTACTTAAGGAAAAGCAACAGCGCCACAATGGAAAACTAGTGAAGTTCTATTTTTTTTCTTTTTGTCAACAAATCCGAGGAAAACATCAGAACCAACAATTCATTTGTGGTTCAAGGTCACTGTAATAATCCTATACAGTATAACACAAAGCTTTTATGCTTGTGTCTCAGTCATGGTGCAGCATACATGACATACGATACATGCCGACCTTTTTTCACATTAACAACCTACCTGATGACCAAAATTTGATGAAATTCCTTCCATACTAATGTGTCATTGTGAGGGATAAATGCGCCTCGACAGTTCTGCTACCATTTTCTCTTTCCCCTCCATTTCCTCCACAGAAATATTTTTTTCCTCCAAAGCTGACACTTTGGAGAAACACAGTATTTGTCCAGCAGCAATGATTTTATCTCACGCACAATGGAAAATCCTAATCTGCAATGAAGGGAATAATTGCAGTTGTGGAATAAAAGGTATTTTATTTCCACTCATATTTAGTGGCAGTAAACAGTCATACAAAATAAAAACGTAGTAAAATACTGTTCCCTATTTAATCACAGTACTGTGGTCGATGCAGCACGGTGCTGTTTGCTCCAGACCGTGTGATCCTGTTTTCTCTATATGCCATCAAGTGTGTGTGCGTGTGTCAAAGTGTGTCCCACAGTAAGCAGGTGGAGTCACTCTCTCTGCCTGAAGAGTTGACGTCTCTGAGCACATTTTCTGACTCTGGCCTTCAGTTGGGAGTTTTAGTGTCCCGTGTTGATCCAGATGTTGTGTCAGAGGCTTTTCCTCCCCGACAACAGTAAAACTGTGGCGAAAACACTGGCGTGTGTGTGTGTGTGTGTGTGTGTGTGTGTGTGTGTGTGTGTGTGTGTGTGTGTGTGTGTGAAATGTAGGTCAGTCCTGCTGTTGTAGCCTGCTGGTGAACCCTCCAGTCAGACTGTGGACAATCTGAATTGGCATGAGTGCACTGGTACATGGGCACACGCTTTTGCATGGACCCTCCCTGCCATTGATCCCCCACATCTGCTTCTTTTTTTTTTTTTTAACTTTTCACTTTACGTACCACCATCAAAAAATGCTGCAGCCCACCAACAAGACATCTAAATCACAGTAGGAAGAGCCAACGTGGGAGCTGTGTAAGTAGCACCGCCAGCAATGGGTCAGCTCTCCACGCCTCTTGAACAGTATTTAAGAGAGGCTCGTTTCTGATGAAATCTGCCCTCAGTCCACTGTTAATTTACAGAGGATTAAAATCGTTAAAGCCCGCTCGTCCACGCTCACGGCCTTTCTCGTTGACTGTCGGGTCCGTAGTGAGTCAAACTGCAGCACGGCGCCTTGCTTTTGCTTTGTTTACGGGATCGGAGGCTGCAGCTGAAGAGAAGATGGAGGAGGAGTGAATGAACAGGGAGAGAGGGGCAGCGTTGGTGTGATCCACGGATGAATTAAACTGAGCGAAGCAGAGGGAGGAATGAGGGAGATTACTTCTTTCCCTCAGTTTTTCATAGATTGTCCACACTTATCAAATATGCACGGTTGCCGACGTCGATATCTGCAGACTCTGTGAACTTTTGCTGCACTTTGACTCCATCAACAATTCTCCAACTTCTGCTCTCTTCTTGTGCTACCAGGAGCTGACAAGGGCAGCCTTATGTACTACAAACTTCTACTTGCTGCAGTTCAAGTATTATTAGATTTATGCTGCTGTGCCCGCTTGTTGAAAGAATGATTTCAGATGTTTTTTCAGTGAGTATGTGTTGAAGGGTAAGACTTGGCCAGCTTTCAGTGCTTTTCAACTTGCCTACTCTGTCTGTGGCTCTCAGCCCTGAACCCATTGCTTCCTACTGATGACATAAAATACAGCATAAATTTGTACCAATTAAAAAAAGGCTCCATAATTTCCACAAACATCGTAGTCTTTAGCCAGCATTACTCAAGCAGGAGTAAAAAGTCTGTTTGTTTGGGACTTTTTTCAGCTGCACATTAATACACATGTAGTGCACTAATGAGTATTTATGGCAGCAAGATAGCGTACGTGGGATGGAGTCAAAATCAACAAGCATGGCTGTGCTTTTGGTAATGAAGGAACATGTCACCCAGTGCAACAGTGTGACTCACTTATGTTTTTAAATAGTATTTGGACAATACTGGAGCTGTGTGGCGCAGAGGAATGAAATACACCAGGCTTTGGACACAGGCAGTACTTGCTGTAGTTAATATGTAGAATATCAGCAGACGTATCCTTTAATGAGCTGCTCACATGTCCTCATCGTATATGTGTTTAAAACGTTAATTACAGTAGTCCCACCTGTCCATACTGACCATAACATCAGCCTTTCTAATGACGCTAAGAAAGGCGAGATACACAAACTCCAGTCCTCTTTATGTGCCGAAGCTTAAGTGAGGCTTCAGCAGTCTGGATTAGAGACATATTCTTTAAGGTTCGGACAGCGTGGCCCAAGCTATGACCTCTGATGTCAAAGACAAACTCATCTACCCCCACCCACCACCCTGACCTCCACATCTTTATGTTTCACTGCTCTGTCACGTCATGCCGCTCCTTGCGTTGACTCTGAAGGCCTCCTTTGCCAGGACTGTTTCTGGGGTGTTTCCTCCTGATAGACAAATTTTATGTATTTAACTTCTCTGAATAATGTTGAGGAGAGAATTTTAAGCAGCACTAACACAGGAAGGATATGGGCAGACTTATTCAACAGTGACTGTTGTGCACACAGTAATACAGGATGCTGTAGACGCCAACACTCCTCTCAGTTTACTAAACAAAGACGTTTATGATTGATAAGGAAGCATTGAGTCTTAACTTACAGTTCCAAGTTATAAACTTCAGCTTTGTACTTGTGAGGCAGCTGCTGAACGAGTCTGCAGCTTCTCACCCAGATAGAAAAAAAGAAAATATCTAAAAAGATACGAAAAAAGATTGAAGTCCTGTTATTCTGAATCTCCTCAAGGTGTTCTCCAGCTCAGCAGTTTGTCCCTAATAACTGCAGCTAATGACTCTTGAGAGGATGAAAGAAACTGTGATAAAGGAACTGAAAATGTGCAAGATGACGAGGACGGTAACGGAGAGGAAGATTCCGAGCAGATAAACCAGCCTTGGTGACGTCAGATCCTCTCAACGGCGCGACCATCTCTATAAAAAGGAAGAGGCTTTCATCAAAGGCTTTAGTCTGTAGCATGGAAATTGACTGTATTAACCTTTAGTGGTGCTTGACACCATCATGCTCTCTTGTCAGAGTGGATTCCCAATGCCTCTCACGTATGGGCTGACCCCACTGGGACACTGTTATTTATAAGGGAGAGTGGAAGGAATATTAGAGGGAAAGAGGGAGAGGGGAAAAAGCCTAAGAGAATAGAGATGATTGAATGGGTGTGAAAGAGGAAGAGAGCAGCAGAGACAACAGAGGCCCACTGTGAAAATGAATGCATCCTCTCAGGATGGAGCAGCATACTCCAGGGAGGGAAATAATAAGACTTCCCTTGGTGTACTCTGCCGCCAAATGCTATGATTGATCAAGTCAGAACTCCTGTCTTTATTAACGCTGATCATATATTGCCAGCAGCAGGTTTTTCCTACACGACTTTAAGGATGAGAGGGAAGAGCGCTCTTCAATTTCATCTGAAATTTATTTCCATCTGTCAGCTTCAATTTATTCGCGATATTGCCAGTATAACCTGATATGTCTGTCAAAGTATGCTTGTCAAAAGAACCGGCTGACTTTTAAACTGCTGCCATCAAACATCCTTCAAAGACACCATGTTGGCCTTTGAGCGATGCTGTTTCATTCCAGTCAAGTTTGATCGTTCCTCTGTCAATTCAGTCTGGGATACAAAATCTAAAATTTTTATTTCAGCCATAGATAGAAAGCTGAGTAAATACAGCTGACGAATATGAGCAATAATAGTTCAAAGCACAGTTTCCCCTTATCTTTAGAAGAAAATGGCTTTACTTTATTGTACGTTCTCTACAAATCCCATATCAAAGCAGAAGCTCACATCACCCAATCATTCCTTCACATTTCTTTGCTCAGTCTCATTGCTGAGTATGGGGGGAGGTATTGCAGAGCAGTGTTTGATTCCATAAAAAAAAAAAGAAACATGGTTTTTAAGATGATGGTCCAGGGCAACTATTGAGTTGCTTTGATCCTCCACCTACTGGGGTTCCTTTGAAAGTGACTCTTTGGAGCGACGAACATTCTGTCAAGAGCCTCGTCGACAAATTTCTGCTCTGCCGACGACTCTGCTTGAAGCGGTGCACGCCGGTGGTCAAACCAGGGCTTTCTGTGCCAAATCCAAAAGAAACTCTTTTCATATAAAATGTAGTTTTTACTTCCTTAGAAATTGAGGATTTCAAGTGAGCTGCCTTTCGTCAGAAGAGCTTTTACACCCAAAAGCCAAATTTCAAAAGCAGTGTGCGTCTAGATTTCACAAACATTCTTTCCAAATATGAATCAAGTCTCTGCCAGTAGTAGATGTAGAGCTATGCCGTTGTCTGAAGTTGTGTTTTGGGTTAGCGTAAACCTTAATGTTTCAGTTTCTTTATCTGGCAAAGAAGTTGAATCTGTGTCAGCTTTTGCTGCAGTAGATTGCATCCAGCTAAGTGTTGGCCAGTCCAACATGTGCAAACACACACTCCTGTTGTGTCGCTTTGAAACAAAAACAGCGTAATTCTTCTGCTGACCTCACGATTGTCGTGACAGAGGACAGAAGTATTCTGCTACTGCTATAACTGCCCCGGTTGTGCAGTGTTCTGATGTCTGATGGGGTGCAGCGATATATCGAATCTCGTAATTTTGCGAGAAATATGGCACATCCTTTGCGTGCGAGCCGAGTGCTGCTGAAAATAACCCAGCGAGAAAATTACAGATAAACATGCCAATAATGAAAAAGAGATTGAAGACGCTCCATCGACTTTTAGTGCTGATATGAGGCAGCATTTTGGTTTTCCCGTTTCAAGAACTGACAGTGGCGATAAGGAAACAAACGGTAAACAACTTGCAAATAATGCTGGACGACGGTCAGCTAAACTACAGGAAACACATGCAACATGAGAAGCCATTCGGCAGAGCTGCATTACAGCCTCAGCTCATGTTATGAGCAGCGAATGTGAAATAAAGAGTATTGTCCTGCAGCCTCGGACGCTTTCCCAGTCACACGCTGGACTCCACACAGCTGAGGTTTTGAAAACTGCTGTTTTGGAGCAGGAGTGCGACAAGAAGAAGAAGAACAGCAACCATCACGGTGCTGCTGTCATTCGACTAAATATGGATGTAGTGGTGAGAAAGGCTGGACTGTCCCCACACCTCAAACCTCGCCTCACCAGCTGGTTTGAACGTCGGCCGTCTGCTTTGTCGAGTGAGACGTGCAGCAGTGTTTTTTTCAACTACCACAGCAGAGACTGTTAAACCTGCCAGGACGTAAACTGATCCTGGATGTGGTCACCTGATGGAACAGCTCTTTTAATCATTTTACAAAAGGACTGCTACTGACTGCTGCATTGTTTTTGTTTTGAAAATTGTTCTTGGTTCAATTATTCGTTGCCAAAGATAATTCATAGCAGTTTTTTTGCACATGCTGAGATCATGGCTGGCTAATTTAATTTTGTTTTATCAAAGAAGGAAAGTGGAAGCACAATAAATAAAACAATATGAACAAAAAACATTGTATACTCTAATTTACACTTTTTTTCTTTTTTAAATATTACAATAGATATCGTATCATTGCCTTGATATCGAGGTAATATTGTACCATGACTTTTTAATAGCCAGAAAAACATGTACATCAGGTTAATGCTCATGTCACTGGCTCTGCTCTGGAGTTGGTCCTCGGGGGCCACCGGTGGCTGCCCCTGCCCCTCGGGGATGGGATAAATGCAGAGATCAAATGTCACTGTGTTGTACTGTGTGCGTGGTTGTATGTGACAATAAAAATGATTTACATTTTTAATTTTACATTAATTATTTAATTAGTATTATTTTTTACATTAATTAGCTCTAATTCAATTAGAATTAGCCTCAGAGCAGACAGACAACTGCAAATCTGTGGAAACCTTCATTTAAATCTGCATCAGACAGTTGCTCTGTTCTACTGTTTTCAAGTCCCACCGGGCTGATCCGAAATTGCTCAATCAGTCACTTGTCCTGTGTTTTTACAGATAGAAATTACACATGAGCGTGTATATATATTCTTTGTGAAATATGCAGTCGTGGTGTAGCCATTCACGTTTCAGTAGCATCTGCAGAGTCCAGCATGTGAGCGAGACACATCTGATGTGCAACATCATTAACCCACTTTTATTCCCAGATTGCACGGTGTTGTCACAGCAAATGCCCTCCGTGGGCTACATGTACAGGCACATGGACACAAACAAACACATCCCAAACACCCGCTCGTTCCTGCTGTCAGCCCTCAGACGCTGCATTCATTCACATTTGCCTGCTCCTTTGCTCCCTTGTTTGTTCTTGCACAGATGGGGCCATAGGTTAGCCTGTAGCCCTCTTCATGCTAACACTGAGTCGACGTGTTAAGGGCGCTGCTGCCACACCCATGCTGACTCTACCTCTCTCTCTCTTTCCCCCCTGTTGTGGCTCACGTCACAGCTCACCCACCTGGCTGTACTCCCACACCCCTCTGCCCTCATGTCCCAGTCTCCGGCGATTACCACTCTAATCCATATTTAATGGATTCCGCACACGCTCTCCTCCTGTCCCGATGCTTGCCCCTGATTAAACCTCTCCGTGTTATGATCCAGATGTTACAACTGGATCGAGGAAGAGGGTAAGGTGTGTGCGTTAGACAAGTCGAAGCTCTGACTTTCCGGTTTGAGTCGAGAGAATTGATTGGCTCCCCGGGCGGCTTGTTCAATCACAGCTACAGAGAAACTATTATCTTGTATATGTTTAATCCGATTGTGTTGTCTCCACTTTCGCGGGCTCAGAAGAAAACTGTTTGATCGCCCCGTTGCCGCCAACGGAGGATTGATGACAAACAAGGAGGAAACAGATTTGTGTTTATTGATGATGGTGTGTCAAGCTGCAAATACAGAACAGGTTCAAGTGTTGTTCTTGATTGTTTTCTCTAGATTTGGATCCATTTAAGGAGACAAAATATCAGAGGAGTGTGTGCATGTGGCATAAGAGAAAGTATGTGCATGCATGTGTAAATTGTGCAAGAAAGTGCATATGCTCAAAGCTCCCATCTCCTCTCTGTCCTTGTGTGTGTGTGTGTGTGTGTGTGTGTGTGTGAGAGATCACATGCTCAGTGGCCCCGTCTCTTCTCTCTCCTCTCATGTTTACCTGGAGCGGCGCAGCAGTGAAATCAAAGGGCAGAAACAGGGAGTTGTGTGCTCATTTATCTCAGCGCCTTCACATGGAGGGTGAAAGTTTTTACAGCTCACACCCCCTGGTGCGATCATAGCACTCAGCGTGTGTGTGTGCGAGCGTGTGTGTATGTGTGTGTGTATGTGTGTGTGTGTTCCCCCTCACCTTGGACCTCCTGCTCTACCTGATCTATCTGGCAGTGATATTCTTCTTGCAGCTCGCTATGAGCAGTCCATTAGCTCCTCTCACACCGCAGTAAGCAGGAAGGGTTTTGATATCTTGTTGCTGTTCCTTGAAAGCTTTGTTCTTTTTTTTTGCCTGCTAATTTATGGAGGAAACTGAGGCAGTGGGTGGCTCATTTATACATAATGTTATTCCTTGTGATGTCACTTCTTGTTATATCTTCTCTGACTCTGACAGGGTGTACAGTAAGTAAGGAAGATCAGATGAGAGCCTCATGATGAAATACATGCACTGTACAGGTATAGCAATTCCCAGAGCAAGTCTGTGATACATACCGTAGGTGCTGGTTAGTACAGCATCCAGTTCAACGCCACCTCGTCTCACCTGGGTTGCTCCGTATTTATCTTTATTGTTTAGAGAATGCCTTGAAATAACTTAAACAAGAAAGTCTTGATCTTCCCGCATTGGCTGTTTGTATTTTCATTGTATTCTTCGTCACACGCTCCTGTTTGAGGGTGATTAAGAGCATCAGCTTTAAAATATATCTTGCATGACTGCATGATTCTTTTTTCCTCTTAGTGATATGTATGTATGAATATTTTTCAGCCCACTATCCCTGAAATCACATCCATGTCACAATACTTCAGAGTATTCTGCGATAATGATGGCGATATGACAAAATACTGAAAAACATGGTCGGTGTAGAGCTCACCATAGCTGTTGAGCTCTCCTTGTGGGATTTTTGGCTCTGCCTCTACTCAGCTGGGTATCTCTGCTTGAGATATTTATATCACCCCATTTTCTTTTTACAGTCTTTTTGCATTTCTTACATATTATTATGGTTTGTTGCATCTGATCTTTTCTAACAAAGTCACGTCCACAGGACTGAAGTTTCTCCTGTTTTTGATAAGAACTCCTCCTGCAGTGTTGCTTTACGTCAACATGCTGGAATATTGTCATTATCACATGAGAAAAATGAAGAATTATGGCAGACTCACAGCTCTGCACCTCATGATTAGCATCTAACCAATGTTCAGTGCCGATACAGAAGTTGTGTACCCTTTATGAGACATCAGGGTAGTGGACGAGTGTGTAGCATTGTTTTCATTACTGTGGTGTTGTTACCGCCTAGCTGAACAGCAGCTACCAGAATCAACCAGTTAGCACCTGTTAGCTAGAGCAACAACAATCTCAAAGAAATTTTGGAGGGTATTTTGAAACAAAATGTCTAAAACTAAATGGAAATTGTCCAAAAATCCAGCTATTATGAAAATGATGATGAAGAAATAACGTTCTGATAGATGATTAGAGTTTTAATGATTTCTTCAGTCGTTTCACCAAATCAGTCAGTGTCAGTTTTTCCCTTCATCGTGTATTTTTAATTTATTCTAAATGTTGTTATTATTGAACACTTTGGGGTTCCATACTATGACGCCAGGTGTTTAAAACTGATAAAATCTCAGGATCTCCTGACCATTTAATGGCTGCAGCAGCGAGGAGAAACAGAAAATCATGAAATATTACCGTGCAAATTGTAGGAGTAGAGATGACCTACTTCTTTCTCTGCTGATCGGCTCGCTTGAGTCTGAAACGTCTTGTAAGGCTGGAAGCTCGTTCGCGGCTCCGTCCTCCAGCGCTCGGCTGTTGACAGTGTGAGCGGGGCTTGAAAGTGACTTGAAATTCCAGTTTCCATCAAAAGTTCTTGCTCTAAAACAGAGAATAGGCTGGGAAGTGAGTTTTGAAAGATGATCTCAGCAACTGGTGAAGCAGAAGTCACACAGCAACAATACACACTGTACATATTACAGTGTGTCAGTCAGTTTGTGCTGTGAGACAATAAAATCAGTCATATAGCACCTGTAGGAGCTTGTATCCACAGATGTCTCTTTTAAGTTGTCAGAAAGATTAATGACATATTAATGAGGCTGCTTAAAAAAATGTTCATAACCGCACAAATTAAACACATAAATTAACGAGCGACCAAAGTAATGCCTGAGGACGAGCTTTAATCCGAAAACGTTTCCTGTTTACATGCTCTGTGTAAACCGTCTCCGCTCACTCATTTAAGAGCGTCGCATCACTTCACTGTTTAATCGACCTTTTACACATTGGCAGTGTTTATTTTTTTTCATGCTCACAGTCAGCATTAGCGATAGAAGAGCACATTCACAGCCGTCCGTTCTGCCCTGGCTTACAGTAAGCATATGTGTCCAAGCGCATGGCTGCGGTTACCATATGGAAGTGATGGCAGCTTCCCCAACGCTCATGCAGTTGAGTAGCTCCAAAAAGCACAGTAAACCTGCCGCTGTGTGACTGCGCGCTGGCACTTCATGTCGTTGGACAGAGATTTATGCGGAAGTGTCGCTTTCTGTTATTGATTTGCCCTCTGGTCAATCCGTCACCTGCACTGCATTATGCCTTTGGGGATGTTTTTAGAAGATCTGGTCTTTAAAGCAGTATGATGAGTCGCAGGGGGATTTTTTTCGAAAGGTTGAATACAGTTTAGTATTAATTATGGACGCTGATTTTTCTGGTCTAGCAAATTGAGGTTATATGCCGATGAAAGTGCATTTATGTGCGAGTAATTATTCAGCAGTTACAACCCTGATCCCAAAAGAGTTGGAACTAAAGCGTCAATAAAAACAGAATTAAATCATTTGGAAATAAACTGTGTTTACTGACAACACTTTTCTGAAGTGCTCCTGCACCCATGTGTTAATATCCTTCATCCAATCATGTGTTCACAAAGTGGTGAGCCTCGCTCTTCTTTTCAGTTTAAGGATAAGCAAGTTGTCATGTTCTGTTTTATTCATATTTTCACAGCGTCTCAGCTGGTTTGGAGTCAGGGTTGTGTTGTTGTTTGTTGACATATACAGAATCTTAAATGGTGTCTTGACACCTTGAGAAACTCGAAGCTCCTGACAGAAAATTAAAAAAAAAAAAATAGAACCATCAATGTGCTTCAAAAAATCGAACAGCAAGACCTTTACACCAAAGAGAGGCAAGAAATGTCCAGAGCCATGTCCACCCTGTGACTGCCATCAATATCCTAGCAACCGTCTCCCAGGGGCTCTATAATCCCCCCTATCTGGCCAATTAACAGGTGGGGAGGGTGTGAGGGGGGGTCAGAGGAGCAGAGTCTGGGATCTTGGCTTCATCACTCTGGATGGAAAGGCTTGAGACTGAGATCACAGCAGCATCGCTTCCCCTCAACACCCCAGTTATTTCTGGGGCGCCCAGGTGCCATCTTTCTCTGCGTGTTCGTTGCTAACTCTTGATTCGATTAGGTGCGATGCCTCTTGCCGGTCTGGTGTCGCGTGGAAGGGATCGTCACTGAGCTCCAGCCACCTGCCTGCCGTTAAGCTGGTTCTGTCTTAGCCCCTGCACATTGATGCAAAAACAGAAACAGCCTCTCGAGCAGAGTTAACAACTACATACGCCTGCAAAGACATAGCCTGAGTTTCATCAAATGAACAAAACTGAACAGACTGAGAGAGAGCTTCCTGCTGAACGCTAATGTTCACAGTAGGATTGTTGGATCCGCCTTCATCTGGCAGAATCGTTCAGGTACGCACTGGATCAAATTCACCTCACCCGGGAGAGGCCTTCATCTGCCTCCACAGTTTGACAGTTATTCCCCACATCTGTGAGAGGCAGACAATAACGCTAACGCTCTATACCCCGTGCCTCTTTTATCTCGCAGGGGTACCATGGTGGGAGTATCTCTCCAGTTCCTTGGCACATGCGATGCATCCAGTAGCTCCCATGAATTATTCAGAGGGTTTCTTCTTGACATTGAGCTGGTTGTGTGTCATTTCTTTATGTATGGGATCCCCCACAGAGAATGCACTACTGTATTCTGTAAGATAGAGGGGCAACATCCTCTGCTAAACCTCTGTATGCAAAGCTTCACGTCAGAACAAAGGCCTCTACACTGAACGCTGTATTAAACATGATGTACATGCACAGATGCACACGTGCTGCCTCGTAAACGTGGAGCCGTGTGAACAGCAGCTGCACCGTAAACTTATTCTTTTCACTCAATCAAGGCAGACTGACCGATTCTGACATGTGTGCCCAAACCTCTCTGGTATTATGCGCTCACACCTCCACATGCGTAGGCATTGGCACAAATTAGCACAAGCAAGAGGCTGGTGTCCTATGGGAGAGGCAGCTGTCAGTCTTTAGATCTATTCTTGGCACAACTGGAGGAGTGAAGGAGCCTGACAGGTTTTATAGTAATCAATCATCTGTCCCATGGCTGTTTCACAATTTGATATGAGCGATGACAAAGAGAAATGAAAGGAACCTATTATTCGAAGGTATCAAAGGCAAGAGTTGTGTTTGTGTTCTCAAAGGATTCAAAGGAGCAACTGTCCTTAACATGACAAATGGAAATAGTGGCATGCTTTACCATTCACAGTAGATAACCGGAAATATTGCCAACATAGCCACAAGATGCTAAAATGCATCCCTCTTGCCCTTTCTCTTTATGTCCCCCCTGCCAACATGTTGTGCAATTATAGCTCAACATCCTAACAAGACCTCCCAGTGGACTGCCAGTCAGTGACGCTGTCAATTTGGTGGCTGAGATGGCTGGAAATGTCTCATTACTCTGCTGAGCACAAGCAGCAGAAACTCCTCTCAGCGAAGCACAGTAAGCTCTGTGTGAACTGTCCTGCCCAAAAAAGTCATTATAAAGGAATAACCCAAGGGATCAGCCGCTATCTCTACCTGCCTTTACTCTCCAGGAACGAAGAAATTTGTATTTTTGCAGAAAGAACAGGTGAGGAGGGTCGTGGAAGGTTCACTCTTTCTGCACGCACAAACATCTGTCCTCCGGTTTGGTTTTTAAGAGGCAAAGAGATGTGCAGGTGTGCAGGGTCCGTGAAATGACAGAGATACAGAGATGAAATGTTGAAAACTGTAGTAATTCAGCATCTGTTTGCTACATATGACCTATTTTAGTCATGTGAGGAATTCAAGCCAATTGAAGTTAAATTTATTCATGCTCGGCTTGGCAGGAAGAATTTTGCAAAGTAAATGAGAAACAAAGACAAAAGCAACAGAGATGAAACAAAACAGAATGTTTCTGATTGCAATTTGGAGGCATGATTATGAAATTCAGAGGTTTCACCCTGATTTCACCCTCTTATTCTCTGTTTTCATCATACACCAGCGTGACATGAAAGGTGCCGTCCAGGAAGAGTAGCGGCCACTTTGTGGAAGCTAATGGGGATCTGAATAAAGAATAAAGAATAAGGATAAAGGCAAGCATGAAAAGAGCTAACAGAAGGCGGTGGGTCGATGTGGTGCTACGATGGCAGTCTGTCTGCTTTGGCCTGCTGTGTGCACGTGTGTGCGCATACATGCATGTGTGTGTGCTCGAATGTTTGAGTGTGTCCATATGTGTGTGTGCTTTGAGTCAAGCTTGGCTCTGATATCCATGTTCTCTGTCCAACACCTCCCACCTCCCTACTTCTGCCGAATGAGAGTCCAAGAATGATCCCCCGTAGGCCCTGAAAAGTGGGGCTGCACCTCAATAAGTTTAGCAGCAACTGGCCTAGAAGTGTTACTTTCTTAAATCCAGTATGCATAGCTGACTGGTAAAACAGGAAACCCTGCTGTTTCTTGAATTAACAACCTGACAGGCGGTAATTTTCCATCAATGTTGCATCACCAGGGCTTTAATTAAGTGAAACAAAAGAATGTTGCAGACTTCATTTCCTGAATTTAAATAAATTACAAACTTTCAAAGCCTTCTTGTTGCGGACGAATTTATGTAAATTCAGAATAAATTCATGAAAAAAAAGTCTTAAACATGTTATTGCCACCTTCCCACTCCTACACCTCCATGGTTTTGAAACAATAGACTACAAAGGAGTCTTGTGTAGGATATTCACAGAATAGGATTCACATTTACCAATGTGGCTGAACTGTGATGCTGTAGAATAAAATGCATACCATAATGATGACAGGTAACAGTTAAAAACGCTGATGCTGGTTGAGGTGATTCTACCGCGTGACCTTCAGGATAGCAGCTAAACTTTGGGATTTAGAGCGAAAAGATGGACATGTTGGATGGATGGATGTGGCTCCAAGGACTGCAGTGTTGGTGCTTCAGTCCACCACATTGATCCAGACTAAGACATCCCAGCAGCTATTGGATGGATTGTAGTGAAATCATAGTGAAATCATGTACAGACATGCATCAGCATCAGAGGATGAATCCTACTGACTTTGATCGTCCTGTAGTTTCACCATGATGCTGACATTGTTTGGTTTTTCATGACGTTAGTATCAACAATTATTGGGTGGATTCGTGTTCGCCTCAGGATGACTTATGAAAAAATTACCCCCAGCACCATCATCGGTTCAAATGTTAGCATGCTACCATGCTAAACTAAGATGGTGAACATGGTGAGCATCATACCTGAGGAGCATCAGCGTGTTAGCGTTGTCACTGTGAGCACGTTGGACAGATTTGTTTGGAATTACTTTTCTTAACGTCCACAACAGCTGAAGCTTCTTTGTGTGTTATCAGTTATTTTTCAGGGTTGTGTGAGGACATTTCCATTCAGCTGGCTAGAAATCTTTTTATGCACAAAAACAGCAGAAGCCAACTCTGCATCTTTTGCCATTGACGCACTTTTGAGTACAAGCACAAAGTTGTGGATTTCACGTTTTTTCTCTTTTCTCGTTCAGGCCTGGGCTCTGTCGAGAGCATCGTGGGCTCTCTTTGTTTTTCTCCTGTCAATTTTGTCAATTTAAATGTCAGTTTTTGACTCTGGGGAATACTCCTCTGGCGTCACTCCCATTTCCTGTCTTTTGTGATACTGTAGGTGATTGTTCCAGGATTATGAGATCATTGTAATTGTATTGTTCTGTAATTCCAAGCTTTGTTGAAGCAGAAAAATGAAAACGTTCCAGTCCTAACACATGGCTTGATATGAACTGCCTGTCTGGGAATACTTGAATCTCATTGTAGTTGAGCGTAACACTGAAATAATGAGACTGCTGGTAGACTTTCTTAAAAGCAGCTTGTATAAGCTTTTCTCCTGCAATATCAGTCTAGAGTGCACAGTAATAATCACCACTGGTGTCATGTTCCACTGCATATCCTATGTGAGCTTATTCTTACTGCCAAATGTCATTATTTTCTCATCCCGTTGCTTTATACGGCACCTTACAGTCCGCCACAGCAGTTTCATCTGCTATTAACACGGAGCTGAGACTGATAAATTCCAAATCAGCCCCAATCAAAGCATGAAGCAGATAACAATGGTCTGTAATGCCGTTATTTGCGCAGTTGTTTGTTTACTTGCATTTAAGTTCAATAACACCACAAATTTCACAGTGAGATATAGTTGAAGATTTCTACATGCAGCGTTTTAAATTAGCCGATGCTGAACAGCGTCATCACCACGATTCTCGTTGTTGTTGTGATTTGCTGCACGTCCCCAGAGCTAATTTTAAACCCCTCGCTTAAGCAGGCGAGGCTGCAGAGTATCCCCACTCTAGCATTACTTACTTTCCTATTGGATTGTTATGTAAGAGTGATGCATTGTGGGAGGTGGTAATCTAATCCCCGATGCTGGCACTCCTGAGGGTGGGAGATCTCGCCATGTGATTGGAAAATTTATCTTAATAAAGTGACAGCTACATCATCAAGCCCCCCTCCCCGTCCCCCCAGCGGCACCTGCACAGATGCAGATGCACTGCGGCGCGCATGCACGGATACACAGACGACACACCTGTAACGTGTCGAACACGTGCGTCCCACAGCAGTTTTATTAAAGCCTGCAGCCTTGTTTCATGCTGCTTGCACTTTCCTCTCATGTAAATTCATTCACAGATTGTCACTTCTTTTGCATCCCCCATCAAGAAAATCCACACAGCATGAGTTTAATCCACAAAATACAAAAGATTATCCAACTACTACATGCACATTGCTGGATATTACTGTCAAAAGGGGATTTATAACAGCAGATGTGAAACTGTAGATGCACATTATAGGGAGTCTAACATACAGGGAGCTGACACAGTAACAGAAACGCCTGCAGAGCATAATCCAGTAACCCTGCAGCATGCTGTTGCACCTCTGTTAAGTGTATGTTAAATGTTAAAGGGTCGACTCATCTAAATAAGAAAAAATCAGATTTTCTCACTCACCTCTTGCAGTATCTGTTCATGCAGATGGCTTCATTTAACTACCTTTGAGATATCTGTCTCTGATACCTCTGCCATCACCCAGTAGATGCCAGAGGTGTGTGGGATTTTGACAGTATTGAACAGTTTCATTTAAAAAATTCAATAAGAGTGTCTCTTTCCAGAAAGTGTCCCAGTAACTCTGTCAGCAGTTTTCATAGGGACTCTGAAAGTAGTTCCAGTGGAATCTGTTGACAGTGAGGTCTGTGCATCATCCACACAGAAAGACACGCTTCTGTTGAATTTTTTAAATGTAATTTTTCAAAGCTCTGACAAACTCCTCCCACCTCCATTGTACTGGAATGAAGGCAAACTGATGGAAGGGATTTACGGACACTTAGAAACAGCACCTGAGCAGAGATTTAGCTGGGTGGAGCGCTGGTCATCCTGCACTGGGGTGAAAGAAAAAAAGTCAGACGGAAAAAATCTCAACTTTTTAGATACCACTAGAGGTAAGTGAGAGGATACGTTTGTTTAATTTAGGCTTAGATTGTCACACAAAGATGACAATCTAACTTCAACTCGATGGTCATTTTTCCATCTTCAACTATTGAAGTCGTGCTGGTGTCACGCTAATGTTTCACTGTGGTGTAAAAGGCATCTTTACCCTGATCACATGCTGGAGGTGTAATGATCCGCCCAAACCCCTCTGCTTTATCTCTTCATATAATCAGCTCACTGTGACTGCTCTGTCTGGTCTGTTCTTTTAAAACTGACCCCTGACCAAACAGTGTTGAACATGTCCATATTATGTTGTGTGGACCATTATCATGTGACAGTGGCACTGCTAACAAAGTCCAGCTAACTCAGTGACAGATACATTTTACGTCCGGTGGCTTCCTCCCAATAAAAGGCTTCTGCCTTTCACCAATGAAGGAGCAGCAAAAAGTGCTTTAGGAGTAACTAAACAGCAACATGAGACTGATATCTGACGTACAAACAGAAAGGCAGTACTGAAATTGAACTCCAAAACACACAGATTCAGTTCAAAGCTGCAAACTTCTGAGAGTTGAACACAGAGACTTTTAAAAGCAGTGCTTTCTCTCTCATCATCAGGGCAAGCAGGGCCACAAGAACAGAGGTCAGCAACAGATTAGAAACACATGTAATCAAGGCTGTGCAGGTAAAGCAGGACGTACTGGGACTAGACACAGTCAGTCAGGGGTTGGGTATATTGGAACTTCAGTCCCACATCACAAACAAAGCCTCAACAATGACAATATTATTGAATCGATGCCAAAAATCACCACAAGCTTCACACAAGTATTACTTTTTCCAGGGACTTTTGGATTCCATTACATGGCACAGGTGTTCATGATATTATGGCCACCCCCTGCACACCAGGCGTGGAAAAGATATCATAAACTGCAAAAAAAAACAAGATGTCAGATTGGAAGTCTGGTTTATAGGGGCTGCCTGGGTGACACCGAGTTTGAGCCCAGTGCAACAAAACATGTCATCATGCCTTTGTTGTTAGGGGCCTGTCCTTGAATAGCTGCAACCAGTCGCATACATATTGTATGTTTGTGAGGCTGAGATGGAGATGAAATACCACACCCTGACTAGACGAATACCATCCGCAGGGAAAACAAGCGTCCCTGCTGCGACTTTGTTTCATTCTTTTTCTGGATTTCTTGCTTACAGTAAAAAGCCTCGAACAGTCTGTGTCACTGCTGCTCTCGTGAAACCTGCCAGTGCAGCGTCTCGCAGGCCAGAGGGTTTCACCCACGAGGCGGATTCACTGAGCCTCTCACACTCCCTGTGTGGCGCTGGAACTCCTTTCACCCCCATCCCCCCTGCTCCAATACCCTTTGCCAAATCACACTCCTTTAGGGGACATCCCTGACCTGTCAGCTCACATTTGAGTCCACAAATCAACACAAGCAGACGCGGAGCTGCTCAGTGGCCAGTGTGGAGGTTTTACTGGACAGCTCTTGGGTGCAAATGTGTTTGTATCACCTCTCTGCAGAACAAGAGCATTCATTTCTTGGTAAATAAAGATAAAAGAGTTTGCCGCAGTGCACACACATATTTATTTTTACCGTGACAGTGATGGCTACGGCCGCTGTTATTTGTTCTGTTTTCTCCTCAGCGTCTCTACTTAGAATGCAGAGGGTATGTTTCCCAGCCACGGCCTTTAACAGTGTTTTGAGGACTTTTTTTTATTAAGGATATGTCCTTTTTCCTTCCTTTTTCCTTTTTCACCAGAACATTCAGCGTCTGCTTTCACACATTAAGGTGATTTGAAGAAAAGCATCATGCCACTCGTGTGTCAGCTCTCTGGATTTTCTGCATGTTTAGGCATCAGAAGTATTAATTGTGATGGAAACAATTTATTTTCAATCCGGCATGCAGACGTTTCCTCCAGAGAGAACAAGGAAACTTTGCCAGTTATACCTCCTGTCATAATATCATCAATAATTTCTTGTGCACACCAGGCTTTTTTAGAAGAGAAAAATACTCCCTCATTAGTGAGACTGGCTACTGTACGTCGTGACAAACACCAGCGCTGCTGCTGTTGAGGGTGGCTAGACATCATTTTCTCTAAACAAACTCGCATTTTGAGTACAGCAGCACAGCATGGGAAGCTCCCTGTTCGCTTGCTAAAGACCAGTGTTAAGCTTGTTTACATCCCTGTTAGCCTCCACATTAGCGGTTCCTAATCTTCCTGGGGTCCACACAGTAAATAATTGTATTCTCCATCAGCTTATGAAGCAGTTGTAAATCCTAAATTAAAAATAAAACAAACGCAGACACAAAACTAGAACAACGAGAATGCAACAATTAGGTGAAAACAGCTAATGATGATTACAGAAAACAACCAACCAAATTAAAATTAACGACCATCAACAAATATCAAATAAGTGGGAACAAACTGAACAATGGGTGCAATGAGAGCAACTTTGTTTGAAGACTTCAAACAGCTTCGTGTGAACATGCTGGATGATTCCTCACAGTCCAGAGCAGGAGAGCAGGATCATGTATGTAGGTGGAAAGTAAAGGCGTGGAGGTCAGTGTGATGGATGTCCATGTGGCATGTCTGTCTCCTGTGTCAGAGACCTGACTCTGAGTCCTGTCACAGACCTTTAACACCACCATGACTCTCCACGCTGTAGTGGCACAGATGTTTTAGAGAGTGACAAATTCTTAAAAGATCGGTCGTGACCTCATATCAATGTGATCCATTTGTGTTATCATTTTACTTTTCCTGCTGTTCAAATGATGAATAATTCCAACACACGTCATTGTAGTAAACATCAGTTGATTATGTATATATAAATATATACATTTCCCACACTGTGATATGTTTGTATAAATATCTTTAGGTTGATTTCATGCAGAAAAACTGAGCGTTTGGTGGAATCTGCTTTGAATGCATCCTCATTTGTTTTCTTTGAAACCTGAGCTCTGTTTAATTCTCTGATGCAGGCTGTGCAAATCACTTTGTGCTTTACAAACTTCGTTCTCAGCCTCGGAGCATGAAGCAATGTTTACCTGAGAGGGATGTGTTCTGTAATGGTTGCCAAACTTTTTCTGCTGCGCCCCCCTTTGCAGATACTTATTTTTACACACATTGAGGCCATGTGTTTAACGTTTCGACTGTGTGAAAGATGGATGTAGTCTTTTTGACGTTGCCCATTTTTCAGCCCCAGAGGTCAGCAGTTGGTTTAACAAGTTCGTAGTTAACGCTGTCAACTGAAGTTATCAAGTTATTAAATTGATCACGGGATGAGATACAGTATGCAACGATCCGTCTGATTAAGCTCAGCGGGTGGTAATGATTGACGGTTGATTGATCCATCACCCTGTGTGTTTGCTTCACAATAATTAACCAAAACAGCAACAAAAGAAAAACCTGTCAATTTTTACCATGTGGGCAAAGTAGAGACAGGTGGCTCAGTCAGTCACAATCAGGTGGAGAAGCGTGTGGAGAAACAGGAGCGCAGACAGCTCTGGGAGTCCAAACATCACACTGAAGCTTTGATAATCAGCAGCTGTTATACCCAGCAGACTCTGCATCGAGCCACTTCATGTTTCCTTCTTCGTCTGAAGCAGTCAGAGTTTGTTGGTTCGTCTCTTTCAAATTTACTTTACAGCCCTTTCACAAACTTCCTCATACTTTGCTAACATGTAGCACCAAAGCATCTATTATTCATTATACAGCCTTTATCGCACTCCCCAGTATAGAAACTATTGATGTGCGATGTGTGTTTGGCCTTTGTGTTTGCAAGGAGGTAACTGAAAATATGTCTGTCTTCATGGACACCAGCAAGCTGACACGAAGGTTAGCATGACATGTTTTTCATTTTAATAAGACCCGTACAGGTTGGACAATGAAGCACCAGTGGCTCATTTGAATCTTTGGTCCAGCCCTCAATGCTTTGCCTCACACCTTCGTTTTGTCACGGCAGCATAGAGCAGGCTGTGCCATTCCCTCTGGGGATCGAGGGTCTAGCCCTCCAAACTGACCGTTGTCTAATAGAAACATCAAAATACTCCAGCAGTAACCTACAGCCTCCCTGATCTGTTGCGAATGTGCCATCATCGGCCACTGATGACGTAATGAGCAGTGTCCCATTTCCAGGGTGAAGAGTCCTTGGAGCTCAGTTCTGAAGGGAAACCATCCAGGATACTTCAAGACTACTGGAAGGCCAAGGGGATTTAGGCCGTTCAGTGAAGTTTGGCAAAAGCGTAGAGGACACATCTCCATGTTGGAAGACTGATGTTTGCAAGATAATTATTGTTATTGTTGCTGTGTGTGTCCTCAGGAATGTGAGCGTCGCCTGGTTTGTTTTAGACTGAGGCGTTGGTTTGTAGCTTTTGCACTTGTTTGCACGTGGATTTGACCGTCATGTGTTTGTCATTTACCAGGCTGATGGGGAATATGAAAGTGTTTAATGGGAAATTATGGAGTCTATTGATTTGCATTTGAACCTCACAGTATCTGACAGTCCCGACGTTTTCTCTGACAGACCTCTGCACAGACCGCTGCTTTTGACTCACGGGGATCTGTGTGTGTGTTCAGCACTGACGGTTTAAAGTCAGAATGGCTCATTTGAAATCAGACACTTTCTTCTCAAACGTGCTGGTGTTGTGCTGCCAAACGGAGAGGCAGCGCTGTAAGCAGCAGGTATTTCACTCTGGCTCGGTGCCTGGTCCTGACCCTTTGACTCAAAGAATTTGGAGAATTTCTTTGATGTTGCCAGTGGTGGTATCGTCACTACTGAGCGCGTGGGTGTTGTTAGGATTGGAGCAAGTTCTCTCTCATTTATTTTGTCACTCCTCCATCCTCTGGGGGTGTTTATAAGCTAGCAGAAAAACACAACCTGTCTGTAAACAACAGAACAACAAGCTAGTCTTCCAGTTTCTGTTGCTTGCTCCTGGCTTCCTCGACTGCTTGTCATGTCTTTCTGGTTCGGCTTCAATTTCAGGTGTTTAAGAAGTGTAATTATGCTGCTTACCCTCACTTGAATGCAAATTCTCCACTGAAAAGACTAACTGCTGAAGAGACCCTCTTAAAAAGCATTGAAGATATAGCTTCTGTTTCCTGAGCACACCGTATAAAGATCAATATGATGGTTGAATTGTGGTTGTGTATGAATACACTGAGGCAGTTCAATTAAATTTGCTTTTCTTAATATTTCATTCAGCAGATCAATCCATGTGAACAAAGGCAAAATGATTATGCTCAGTTATTAAGTGATTGTTGCACACAGTGGCCCTTATTAAGTTAGCGTATGGAGTGGCTGTACTGTATGCAGAGAGGAGCGCAGATAAAAATTGAGAAGACTGCTTAACATTGTGTGACTTGTTGAAATGTCTGCCTCGCAGTTACATGCAGGACGTGATGAATAAAGAGTCATCAAAGAAGCTCCTTCAAGCCATGCGAGCACAATCACGGTATTACAGCTAATGTAATTTAGATCAAGTGTGAGCAGAGAGCCTTAGTCAATGTGGCTTAGTGCCGCACGGCCCAGGGCACCGATCACACTGAATGCAGGCCAGGGTTAACAATCATCCGTGAATGCTAAGCTGCTCAAAAGTATTCCTTCAGATGTTAAGTATTAGCCTCTGGTCTTTTTGCTTTCTTCTCTTACTTTTGCTCTTTTCCTCGATAACCTCTGATTCACACTGTGGCCCATTACGACCAAAAGGCTTTTGTCCATCTGGTGCTAAATAGGAATCTTTTGACTGTGCCTCACAAGGAGAAGCATGATGTGAATGGCAAAATTGTCTGCCTGAGAACAGTATGGCTGTGCTCTTTAAACACAGAAACAATGCACAGTTGGCCCCTGCCTCATGCACACCAGATTTGTTTTTGTAGCTCTTGGCAAACAAACGCTCTGCTGAGCTTAATGTGACTCAACATGGCAAGTTCAGTGTGGTAATACTTAGCTCTCCCGAAGGCTATGCAAACATGCAATTGTTGCATTGTAGCTCACATGATTAATTCTGTCTAAACTGTGAAGTTACATAGAGTGTTGAACACTCAGAAACTCAACATGAAGTTGCTTTTAACAGCTCAAACGGCAGGAAGTAGCAGAGTAGTTTGAAAACAATGTGGTCGGGTTTTAAATCTGAGAAGGGTTACATAATCAAACTGACATCTTGCATTGTTGCTGTGGAACTGATGGATCAATTTTCAAACACATTTGCGTGAGATTTAAAACACCATTCACATTCTCTTTAATCGTGAAACAAGCTTTGGATGATTCGTTACGGCTTTTATGAACCTTAAAATATCACCAAAACACTGAAATACGGTTTGTTTGTAAGCTATATCCATAAAATAAATATAGTCACCCGTAAAATCAAACCTCTGTAAAATCATCTCTCTGAGCTTTGATTTAATCTGACAACTTGACTGAACTCATTCTGGTTTACTGGAACTGTGTGGGAGACAAACCTTTAGAGACCTGAGGCTTACACAGTATGTACATTAACTCACTTTTACCCCTCAGACGGCTGCTTCGTATTACTCTGCGGCTTGTATATACACTCTGACAATACACTATAGGAGTTTCCACGAAGGGTGGAAGGGTTTTATGCACTTTTCTTAACAGTGCGCTGACCCTGCAGTGCTCTATGCAAACTTAATTTTACTGATTGAGCCAAACCGGCTTGAATTTCATTCGACCTTTTTCATACTGTATAGTTCTAAATGGCAGCCGGACTGCCTGATTTGAAGTCAAGACACTGGTTATAGTATCACGCCAAAGTGCCCGCCAGACAGCCGAGATGAACCCGAGATGAACCCCGACCCGGCTGAGTGAAAGGGTGCGAGAGCGAGATACTGTGGATTTGAGAAATAATAAACAAACACGAGCCAGAGAGACAGCGATCCATTCATTAGTGAAGCTGAGCCCGCTGGGACAAAGACGCTGTTCATTAAATAGACACTGGAGGCCCAGTCAGAGATCAGGCTCTCAACCCAACAGTGAGGATATCACACTCCACATATATTGTTCAAAGCAAAGGTCCCCAGGAGGGAGCCCTGGGACTCCCAGGAGACCTGTTGAGGACTCTGTGGAGGCCCCAAGTAAAACAAATCACGGCTAATAAACTTTCAATGAAGTTTGCTACAAGTGCCAGCAGAACTTTCCTTGTCTTCATGGTGACTTTTCATTTCTGTTTTTTTATTTTTTTATTTTTAGTGCCTTCTGGTTCCTTGGTGTTAAAGAGCACTTGGCTTCTGCGTTTCTTTTAAAAGAACGAAAAGCTCTCTGCGTTGTGATTGCAGTTAAAGTTAGCTCATTATAGCAGTAAAAGCAGAAGTGTGAGAGAGAACATAATGTCTATAAGATCCAATGATTACATTTCTGCATAGCAATTAAGATTCCAAGATTTGCCCTTGACCAGTTTAAAGCACATTGTTGTTATCAGCGCATTCATTTAGCATCGCTGTGAACTCCTAAATGAACCATTGTCCTGTTTGATGCTGTGTAATGTTACCAGCACATTTTCCTCCTTACATTTCTGGTCAGAGCAGGTCGTCTGGCTAACCACTCCGTCTCCCATACCCCGTCCCCCTCCTCTTATTGTCTCATTGCGCCGCTCATCTCTAACTGTTCTCTGGTGTCAACAAAAACAAGCTCAGTGACGGAGGTCACTGCTCCAGACGTGCGTGAATTTTTTATATGTCTTTTTGAAGCAAATATTATAAAAAGGAGGTATTTGGTTGAGCACAGATTTTCAGCAACTCCAACAAGTTTCCAGCGTGCAAAGATTTACTGTATTCAGTGTTCCTGACGCTCACTTGTAAGTGAATTAATTAATTCAGATGTATTGCCAGAGGAGTTATACTGCTAAGTCTTTTTCCACTGTTGACAGTGATTACACCGTGAACATAAATACTGCACTTTAGTGATTTTTGCATCTCTCTGTTTAATGTTTGCTCACCGGGCTCTCTGTTGATTGAGTTAAACACGAATGTGCTGTCTGTTTTATGTGAAAATCTGACAAGAATGTAAAGTCTGCACAGTTTATCAGATCAGAAAGAATATGTTTGTCGCTGAAAGATAAAACTAAATTTACATTTAGATTGCACAGGTTTGAACTCATACATGCAGTCTGTGCACGCTTCCTCAAGAACATGCACATGCTTGGAAATGTCAAGTTTCACCAAGATGTACGTTTCCATGTTTGTCGTGTGGATTTGTTTTTACCCCAAAAAAGGTAAATGCAAACAACAAAGGTGCTTTCCAATTTCCATATCAGAAGATGATTAAGATTTTTTCAATGGACCTGATGTACAGTCGACTAATGGAAAATTCTGTGAATGTTTTCTGCTAAACACATGACAAATGGAGGTGAAGCACAGTTTATTTTCAGAATGTCAAATGATGCTGTCAGGCTGCATGCAATATTGAAAAGTTAGCTGTAGGCACCGCAGCTACGCGCTGATTTACATTTTTAGAAGAAAGACCAAGTTTCATTTTTGTGTGTAATCAGCGTGAGAAAGATCTGACAGAACAGAACATGACATGTGGGACATTACAAACAGAATCAGATGCATCCTTAAAGAGGACAAGACACCAGACTGTTACCGTGCTGCTCAGACCAGGCAGGCTGAGCATGGCTAAGCTTTGTTTTAGCTGTGCTTTATTCCACTTCCTCAACTAGAGCGGTCTGACTGTGAGAGCTGTGCCAGAGAATTGTCTTATACAGAAGATAAACTCTGTCTGGGATGGATTAGATTTGGGTGGGAGGTGTTTCATTTTGGCACCGGAGAATCTGTCGGAGTCTGCTGCATTTTAGATTTTGCATTAGTATTTTCTCTGCTGCATTTTCTTCCTCTGACTGAAAACTCAATATCAGCTCTCGAGATAACATTCACTGAAGGCAAAACTTCCAAGTCCAAGTTATTGGATTAAAAATAAACATCACATAGGTTTTATGGACTCAGACGAACACCTGAGAGGATTCGTCTGGGGAATGCTGAATGTATTTTACCGTCTGAATCTTGTTTTTAACAGCAGGGTGTCTGAAAGCGCCGGATGTCTATAGAAAAACTAGAAATCACTTGATCGAACATTGATCGAGTGTGTTGATACAGTGAGGAGTAAACCAACCGTTTAAATGTGCTCTGTGGCTCCTGTGAACGCAGCACCATGTTGACTGAAGATAGATCCTGTCAGCTGTATCAGCAGCCGAGTCCAGACGCAATCACTGCCGGAAATGTGCTCCCGATTTTCTGCCAGGCCTGATTTTTAACTCTGCGTGGACACGGCTCAACATGAGCTGCCCTCACGCCGACCGCTCATTGCCCAGTAAGGGTCCAGTCAGCTTCAAGCCACATGCTAATATAATCAATTACCTGAGGTTAATGTGGGGTGAAAGTGAAGCTGCCCAATTAGTTTGATTTCTTCTCCCTTGTCGCATCAGTAGCCTTCAGATAAGTCAATTCAGTCAGTTAGTGTTTTTCAACTTACTTGGTACCAGCTGAGTTGGGCTGACTGTTTTCAGGGTGTCCTCAAGTTTTCTTTGAGAGACACACAGGTAGGCCCTGCATTGTCTATTTCTGCTTTCAGTCATAAACTGAAAAGTTATTCAGGGCAAACCAGAAGGAGCTTGAATGCAATCATAAAATAGCGTGTGCAGATCGCAGCGTGTGGAAGCTGGTCTTTGTTTCTGTGTGCACTGTTATATTTATGTCACCCAGAGTTTTTTAGCCAAGTGAGCAGGCTTTGCAGTTTTTGTAGAGATATACCTAAATATGCACAAAACAAGCATAATACTGTGTATCTGCACGGACCTGGGAGGTTTGTTGATGAACATAACAATAAAAGATTTGAGGGCGATGCTATAAACAAACGACCAGTATCACAAACCATTTCAGCTATTAAAGGATAAAACAGTGTTATTCCATCTTTCTCTTACTGACCAAAAGTAACCATGTTTTAGTTAATCTCTTTAGTACTTTCTGCCCATTGTTTCCTATGAAGATGTAATGATTTCAGTGTTTAAAAAGGCCCAGTTATGTCCTAGAAAAGCTGGGAACTGTAGCCTCTAGCAAACATTACTTGAACATGAGTAAATGGTGAATTTGAGCAGCAGGTTGATACATAGTTGGTGCAGGAGTTTACAGCAGCAGGACGGCATATGTGTTTATTCCCATAATACTACAGCGCTCCTCATGTTCATCGTAGTGAAGGGACGCGTTGCCCAGTGCAACAGGGCGGCTTATTGGTGTGTTTTTTATGCACTTTTCTGTAGGATCAATTCATTGTTCCTTTCACTGGTTTTGCTGACAGTAATAAAGATATAGAGCATATGCAGCCTTATCCTTTAAGGCTGCTGCAAAAAGCCCTTCTTTAGACAAGTACTTATCCAATAAACAGATGTATGTATGTGTGTGATTATATGGCTGCCTCTGCACCACCACAGTCCTGTTTGCTGGATCTCTTCTGCAATTAGTCAGAGAGGATAAAGGGAGACTCGTGGACCGACAAATCAAAGTTTTATCGATGTTTCTGGAAACTCCTGCTGGTTGCCAATAGAGTTGATAAGTGCAGCAGATTACTCACGGCCTCTGTAAATTGGCTTTCAGACACTTTCTTTTGATCACCGATAATCTGCACTGTTCCACGCATTGTATTTGCTTTGCCTAATCATCCCTTGCAACCCCTGAAGCACTCAGCCAATTTTTTATCGTGCACTAAGAATTGTTGTGTCTGACCCAAGAGTAGCGCACAACAAGGTGACAGATTACTTTTATTGAATATGAAATATTTTTTGCACTCACACACCATCTGCTGCAGTTTGCCAATGGCTTTTCAACACAATTTAAATCAAGGACCACATTAGAGGAGAATTTACTGTCACCCTTGAAGATGCATTATGTATGGTTTCCCTCGGCTGACAACAAGCTCTGAAGTAAACTCTCTCAGTCTTTCTTTAGCATGAGAGCATTTGAAGTGTTATTATAAACTAATTGATGCTTGCATAATATGGATTTCTGTTTTAAAGCACACAAGAGTTTTCAAATGGCATCACTGATCTCCATTGATTGTTAGTAATGTAACTACAGGATGTTGGTTAGTTCTGCACTTCCCGTCAATTCACCGCCTGTGCAATAATGTCTTGTCTTATTTTTAAATTATCCACAAGCAAGCTGTGCACTGTGATGCAATCTCTCAACATTTCCAATCTCTATTATGTTTCAGCATTTTCTGGTTTTTAGGATTCACTCCAGAGGTTTCTGACAGTACACCAGACTGGTCTTAATCCTAAACTCAAGGGCTTATTGTTTCATATGTTTCATATTGTGATTTGAGCCTGTTCCTCTGTGTCCCAGGTCCATGGGGAAGGTGCATGGGCAGCGACTGTGGCCCAGGTGGCAGCCAAAGCCGGGCAGTCTGGTGTGCCCATGTGGACGGCTGGACGACGCTTCACACCAACTGTGACCAGGGCCAGCGTCCCTCCAACCAGAGAAACTGTTTCCGTGTGTGTGACTGGCACAAGGACCTTTATGACTGGAAACTGGGTGCCTGGAATGAGTGCGTGCCAGTTTCAGCAAGGACCTTTGGGGCCCCTCGGCCGTTCACATGCAGCGGAGGCGAAGAGGGCATTCAGACCCGGGAGGTGGGCTGCATACTCAAGTCAGACGGGTCTCCAGCAGAGGATGCCATCTGCGAGTACTTTGAGCCCAAGCCTCGCCTGGAGCAGGCATGTTTGATCCCTTGCCCCCAGGATTGTGTGGTTTCCGAGTATTCACCATGGACTTCCTGCTCCAAAACGTGTGGAACAGGCCTCAGGAACAGGGTGCGTAGTGTCCTGGTTCCTCCGCTTTTTGGAGGCGCAGTTTGTCCCAACCTAACAGAGTTCCAGTCTTGTAAACTGGGGCCTTGCACAGGTCCAGAGGGCATGTACAGTCTCAGGGTTGGACCGTGGGACCCCTGCGCCCTCCCACCGGCTCGGACAACACGCCAAGTTAAGCGCAGGAAAGGCAAAGGCCAGGGGCTGAGGGAGAGGGCAGGAGTCAAAGATCCAGAGACCAGGGAGCTTATCCAGAAGAAACGGACCAGGAATCGCCTGAACCGGCAAGAGAGTCCATTCTGGGACATCCAGGTGGGCTACCAGACTCGAGACGTGACCTGCATACATAGGAATGGGAGCGCCGCGGGACGCAAGTGAGTGGCAATCTTTCCTTGTTAATGTGACAGCAAAGTGAATATGCTTTTTTTTTTCCTCACCACTATTTATTGATCCTTCAATTTTCTTTTCAAGCCGATGGTGAAAGATGTGTCAGAATTATAGCTTAAGGATAAACACTCATTTTAAAATAAGGCTTTCTTATCTCCCATAACAGGCCTTTATCTGATCCATATGTCATCATCATGTCTTGTTTTCTCTGTATTAGTAAGTGTTTATTGTCAGTATTTCTAGACCTCTATTTTTGTCTGCAAGTCGTCTACTCCGCATGTTTCCATGTACCTTTGACGTTTATGTGTGCTGGTCCTGAAGTCAGTGAGTTTCTAACAGCTAAACATGATGCCAAATTTGTTCTCTTGAAAGTTTTTCTTCTCCCTGTCAGGAGGTGACACGGAGGGGAGGATGTTTATCGTCTGTGTCTTTGTCACTAACATGCTGTCAGAGCAATGAGGCACAACTACCACAGAGTATTTGATGTCAACTTCCGAGGATGGAAGTGGCAGAGCAGCTCATTTTATGACATGAGATCAATCTTATCCGCGACTTTTGAGGCACTTCTCAAAATATTGTGCTGGATTTTGTCCTCCGGCTTTGAATGGATGTGTTCCAAGAAAAGTGAACAAATCAAGTGTCTCTCAGAGGGTTTCACGTGCATAGCCATGAAGTCAAATTGCTGCAGTAAATCTTCTATAAATAGTGATGGGAAGGAGGTTGTAAAGAGTAAAGTTACAACTTCCAGGGATGCTAAAGCCTCAGTTCACCCAAATCACAAAAACAAACTCATCTCTGCTCTCTGCTCTCTCATGCCAAACAGTGCCGACGGTATCAGTTCAGTGTGCTATGGCTTTGAGATTGAAGTTCTCAAAACCAAAGCTATCTGCATGGCTGCACAAAGCCAGGGCGCAGTGAAAACATCACATGTCGATTTAAAGTCATTTTTGTTTGAAAGAAGCAGGCAATAAAACAGGTCAGTCATTTTGAAGAGTATCATGTAAAAGTGTCAAACTGGAAATCCATCAACGATTCATGGCTTGAATAGATCCATGAATTACGCCTTCAGTGGGTACTATTATCCAAAGACATGCTGTAATTATAAATGAGTACTTCCATTTATAGTGTTGGTAAACCCAAGCGGGATCTAACCTCTGGCCCTGACATTATTATTGCTGTGAGCTACAAAGTCACACTCTGTGACTGAATATAAGATAGATCAAATGGCTCTCCATCCCCACTCATGCCTCTGCAGAAGTCTGCTGAAAATCAGCAAACATCAAACATTTACTCCCAAGAAATGAATCTGCCACCAACAGCTGAGGACACATCTGATAGGAAGGCAACGCAAACACAAGCCAGGACAGTCAGACACACAAAATGTGTTCACACTGATTGGTTAATTGATGTTATCACTCATTATATTTACTGTAGTGACTCCATTTGCACTTAACCGCTTCATATATCTTGAAAGGATTAGATAGTTATCCTATATTAGAAAATCCAAGTGTTAATGCAGCCAAATAACATTAGAGATATCACCCTACCCTTCAAACACTGATTAGAGTCAGAGTAAGGGTTGGTTGGGGTTGAACATCTGAGAAAATGACCACTGGGAATTAGGGAGTTTGAAATAAGTTTTTAAAAACCACCTTCCCACTGGTTTGAGACTCATCTATAATCATTCCCCTCCTGCAGTGCGTTTAACTACATCAGTACGCACGGACGTAGCCGAATGCAGTTTCCTTTTTCTGCTCCCTGTAGTAATTGCAGCTGAAGTGACGCACGATTCTGAAATTAGTCCCGTTTGATTATAGCGACAGGAAGAAAGCTGCTTCAGCAATTCAACACATACGGTTGTGCCAGAAGACATAACATCCTGCTGCAGCGTTGATCTGTTTCGTGTGGGTGGGAGAGCAGCCATTCGTACGGGGTTACTCCTCTTCTGTTGTTTTTGACGGTTACCAAACAGCTTCACCTGCATTAGCACCATCCTCTGGATTGTGCACTTTCACTGATTTGCATAGACCCCCAGGAACTGGAAAAAGATCATATTTATGTCAAATACGGCTGTTAAAATGGACTCTTAAAGTAAGATTTGTGGACTGTTTGCCTGTCAGGCAGTCTTTTTGGGTGTCCAAAGGGCCCCACAGAGTGACGCCTTTTTGAAGTTTTACTTTGGTTCTACATAAAATCAGTTTACTCAATGCAAACTTTTACAGAGAACATCTTTTTGTAGGATGTTCGTCATGTAGTCACTTCGTGTTTGCCGTATTTCATCTCTGACCCACTTTGTCCTCAATGGAAAGAAAAGTTGGACCACCTACGGTCAATATAACAAATAACAGCCAGTATTGTCGAGGCGCTGAACATCTGAAGCTTTTGTCCACCTGTCAGGCAGCTGGTATGTTGAGGTTGATGATGACTATATTCAACCGACAAAAGAAAAGAAAACCATAAGTGGTAATCAGTGAATTCTGGCTCTTGTCACAACATTTATCAATGTTTCTCTTAACAACTCTCTGATGTCTGTATTAGAGGTAATCAGCTCAAAGCGCCTTTCTGTGGATCTATCATCTCTTTTCTGTTCCTCGGCTGACGGAAACTTAAAATGTCATCGCTGTTCCCTGGAAACGTGGATTTGGGGTGTTCACAAGGTCTCTGATCTCCAGGAAAGAATCAGTGACAGTGTCAGAAGAGCAAGCCTCCATTCACATCGCATTATGTGTCACATGCCACTGTACTCCAAGATTTGATCAATTATGTACTAAATCTATTCATTAATGCTTTGTTGGCGCCGAGCTCTCTGCAGTGGCTGGGATCAAACATTTCAAAGGAACCGTGAAAACAACTCACATGCCCTTAGGAGCATAAATATTAATCCCTGACTTGTTTATTTCTTGTTCTGAAATATTCATAGTTGTTTTTGCCACTTTCGGAAAAGTGGAACAAACTTCCCAGTGAAGCATTAACCCAGCCGTATCCGAGCCAGACGCTCTCCGAACATCTTGCTCCCTTCATTTCCAATTTCGTTTGATGAACATCTGTCATTGGGCCTTTTACTATCTCCTTAGTCCTCCGCTCGTCCCAAACAGGCCACTTCCTCATAACTCACTCCTCTGCTCGTGTCCTATTAATCAAACTTGCATCGTGACCTTTCGAAATGTTGCTGCTGCTGTGCCACCGAACGAGTTTATCGCGTTACATCATCGCGTTCAGCGTTTGTTTCATATCAGACTTTTTTTTCCTCAAACTCGTAAAAAGGCTTCTTTAATCACTTGACCCACTTAGAATTATGTTTTTAGACCATTTCAGTCATGCTGTTTTGATGGATGCAGCTCAAGTAATGAGCCTACAAGTGTTGAAATGTGGAGACTTTCTGCCTGCTGTTATTTTGGGGTCCATTGTTGCAAGTCACTGTGTAAAACCTACAGCCTTAAAAATGAACATTTTTCAGACATCATCTTACTTATTTAAATAGCGAATGATTGTGTCCTCATTCTGTCTGAATGACTGAGATGAAGAAATAATGACTTCTTTTTTGCAACTTTGAAATCTCCACAAAAATGCTCGGGCATGCACACAACAAACGGCAAAGGCTCAAAGGATCCAGCTGCAGCAAAAATGGGTCATTGGCTGCATTAGGGGCTTTTTAAAACACAAGAAGTTCCATCTGAGACAGGAAATCGAGCCGTCACCCTCAGCGCATCACATTCACTGTTTAAATTCCACATTGTTTTCCTCCGATGCAGAAAGAGCCGGCACACCGAGTGTGTTTGGCAGAAAAACAAAACTAAGATTTTTCACAGTGTCACTTCAGTACCGCTTCAAAGACTGCAGGAGACACAGTAGTTAAAAGAAGAGAAAAAAAAAAAACACCGGCTCCTACTCGCCTCATACATTTCCTCATTTATACCAAAAGTCTGAGTTGCTGGAGGTGAAGTGTGGTGGCAACGTCTAAATGAGAGGTTTCTAAATGAAGCAGAGCTGTAATTAGCACTAATAGCTCGTCAGCTGCAACGCCTCAAGGGGAAAGACATCCAGACTGAGCAGCAGAAAGCAGTCGGCTTTAGTCAGAACAAATTTCTAATGATTCGGTAGAGGCCCAAAGAGGACGGGTTATTCATTACATCTAAATGCTATTTAGATGATCAAAAGATGTGCGTGAGCAGTTGATCAGAGGTTGTTTTGGTTTTCTTAAGACTTCAGGATGCACACACCAAGCCACAGAAGTGCTGTTTTACCCCTCATGTGAAGCTGAAGTGAAGTCTGCAGTGCGTATGCTAATGAGAGGAGCTCGTGACAGAATGTGGCAGCAGTCAAGGGCAGAGAGTTTAGGATGAAGCTCAGCACACCACTGGTGGTGTCACATATCTGTTGCTCTAACGTGTTCAAAGACCATAAACCCTGGCTTTAAGGCATCTTGGCACATTGGCATTAAATTGCAGCGAGAGGCACCTGAAAGATTTAACGTCACTGTAATGAGGCGTCAGCAAGCTGCACGACTCTCTTTACCATAAATATGCTGTGAGCAGCTGATGCCAGAGGAAAACAAAAGCATGAAAGGATTTACCTTTGGAGCGCTCTAAGCCTTATTTGGTTACTGTTCATATTTGATTTTCAAGCTCAGATTTGTCCCTTAATGCAGAAAATTCCTCGTTTTGATAAGTGATTAATCATTTGAGTCATTTATCAAGAGAAACTGCCAGACACCTGCTGGTTCCATCTTTTCCTCGCTTTGTTGGGCGTAGTGGATCGTTGGATGAACTGAATCACTTTAAATAAAAGAGCTGCTCGTTCACCTTCTTCCTGAGTGTTAGAGCAGAAGATCAATATCTCTGATATCTGTAATCTACATACGCTAAAGCCTGCAGCCGATTAGCTTAACTTAGCATAAAGACTGGAAGCAGGTGGTAACAGCTAGCCTGGCTCTGTCCAGAAATGAAATAATCTGCCTACCAGCGCCTCCAAAGCCACACGCTTTCTCGGCCAGCAGCACTGGCCACATGGACTCTTGGCCTGAGTAGATCTATTACATGTATGGATGATTGTCTCTTGCAGTCCGACACATTGGGGTTCTAAGCAGAGAAAACTGGTGTGTTTTTGAAATCTTTAACTGCTCTTATTTTACACAGATCAGTCTCACTGCCGTACCCCCACTCATTCCTGCACACCTCCTCTTTATCCTTTCCCAGCCTGTGCACACCAAGGGAAATGCCGCTGACCGTCCAGTCCTGCGTCCTCCCAAAGGACTGCCAGGTAACCGACTGGACCGAGTGGGGCCCCTGCTCCAAAACCTGCGTGGACCCCGAGTCTCCCAAAGGCAATCGCACTCGGAGCAGACAGGTGCTCCAGTTCCCTGTGGGCGAGGGGGCGGAGTGCCCACCACTGGAGGAGTCGGAGTCCTGTGAGCCTCCGGGTGAAGGCGTGCCGCCCTGCGCCACGTGAGTTCCCCCAGATGAGGAGGGAGGGGGGCGGGGAGCGGGGAGCACAGCAGGGAGAAATTTGGGTGAAAGTGTGGATGTGTTTTTCATAGCATAGCACTCGACAGGCGCTCATGTTTCACGGGGATACAATTGCATGTTAGGTTGTGATAATACCCTCCCACATGGTTACAGCATTGGGAAGACTGCAACAGTATGAATCACACAGCGGGGATTCATTCTGTATTCCAGCAAAGTTCAGGCAGAGATACAGTAAAACTAAAGGGTTTGGTATTCAACCTGGCTGAGGCTGCACACGCTTCCTGTTCACCTCCCTTCACTCATAACGCCAAGCTAATTTGCTCTCCTGGGTGGCCTGCGTATGTGTGCGTGTGTGTTTGTGTGTGCGTGTGTGTGAAGGAGACAGCATATGGAGACAGATCCATATAAGTGTTTGGGCTGGAGCCAAACACAAAGTAGAGACAAATGGAGGGAGACTGCAAGGATATTTGAGTCCCGCACACACACACACACACACACACACACACACACACACACACACACACACACACACACACACACACACTCACTCACAAAGATTCAAAATGTAGGCTCACAGATGGCCTTCATCCCCTCAGTGTCATCCTATATCATCTTTACACGGCTATCACCAAAATCCTTGTTCATACTGTCGTCCTGGAGAGCTCTCTGCCAGACCGGCCCACGATACTGTTTTTTGTTTTTGTTTTTGTTTTTTTATTTTAAAGGTCCTTTTTGTTGTCAGAGACACTTCTTACTGTGCCACCATATTACGACATTACTACCAGCTGTTCATTGTCATATACAAAAATTACCAAAAAATTCACTTGTGTGTATGAAAGTCTGTTCTGTTGGATAAATAAATGGTTAAACTGAAGGTTGAACAGAGGTGAGGAAACTGAATTAGGTGGTTTGAACAGTGTGCTGACTGCCCACATCCCTGAAGGTACTTGCATACTTTACGTACTGTACTTCTGTAAACTGAGAAGTGTAGTTCATGACGTTTTTATAAAAACAGGAAGACTTGATTGGTTGCAATAATGCGACACATGTTGCTGTGCTAAAGTTAGGTCTGCAGACTCTAAACGTGCTGTTACACCCACACACGATGCGTCCCCGCTCTGCCATGTTCTCTTTCTCTGTAGTTTCACCTGGAGAACCACAGAGTGGAGCGACTGCCGGGTCGACTCGTTGCTAAGCCAACAGGACCGTCGACGTAGCAACCTGACAGGGCTTTGTGGGGGGGGCCTGCAGACCAGGGAGGTGTATTGCGTCCAAGCCAATGCTGAGCTCCTGAAATACCTCAACGACCTCAGAGAAAAAGACAAAGGTAAGAGGAAATGAAGGAAAAATTACGCCCATCCCTCTGTAACAATGTCCTCGAGATTTTGCTGTTAGCTGTCTGCATTGACTTCCATATCCTGTACAGCTTGGAAGGTCAAAAATGGGATTTGATGTGAGTGCTCTCTCCTCGAGTTTAAACCAGTACATAAATGATAAAAATAGACCCCAAACATGTGTCTCATAGATGGAGCTGGTGATGCCACAATCTGATATGTCTTATTGGTGAGAGCGCCAATATTTAACCTATATTATGCAAATCAGCTATTGGTCATGACGTGACCAATATGAGAAAAAAGTGGTGTCGGCAGGTACCCTGAGCTGAGGAAACAGTTAGGTTGATGCATCCCTTTAAGAGAACATCAACATCTCCTCATAGACGTCCACCTTAAGCCGTGGGTTGTGAAGTTTATTCTCTGAGGCTAAACGTCTTCTTGATGCTCATCTTAATGCAGAGGGAATTGTCGCCTTGTATTATTTGCACAAAATTGACAGCCGGAGTGTTTTTGCAGTCTGTGTTTATTTGCCTGAAGCAGCCAGTGAACAGCTGTACAGACATTAGCTGTAGCCATACAGCAACATATGTATGCACAGAGTGTGCCTTTGTTATGTGACTCAACCTCTGTCTGATCTCAGAAACCAGGTTCTCCAGTTCTTTGTTGTTTTCCTCCAGACACCTCTCCTTTACTTCCTACAGTGTCTCTGTGCGTTCATTACTGTGAGAAACTCAGATTTTTCCTGAAGGTGAGACACACTCAACTTGTGAGGACGCATCTTCACCTCAGTTCACGCCCTCCAGAGCAAATGTGCACACACCCACTGGCTTCTTTGCAGTGACTTAATATGCAGTCACACCGCCAGTAAAATGCGTCTTGTGTTCAGTCTGAGCACATGGAAAGAGGGCAGCCAGCCCCTCTCATCAGTCTTAGAAAACATATTAACACTAGTTGGGTCCATCCAAATGTATTGCAAATTGAATGAGATGAAAAAGAGAATGTGAAAAGAATCTTTTTTTCCATCCACTGAGATTATCGGGAGTCGGTTCATCATGATTAGCAGCATGTGGCACCAATTCCCCAGTGAGAAAACCATTATACCACTGCAGAAGAAGAGGGCCAACAAGATGACGGAATTAAGAGTGCCAATCAACCTCAAACTGTGGAAAAGAATGGAGAAAACACAGTGGAAATATGATGTTTCTGTTTGTTTCATGTGAGGAAGATCTGCGTGGAGCGGTGAGGAGATGTTAAACGCATTAAAAAGGCAGAAAACACCTTAAGTGATCGTAAAAGCTTTTTTGTAAAATTGAGGAATTTTGGGGGGAATGTTGCGGTTTCCATCAACGTTTCCTAACATGATACTCTAAAATACACATAAAAAAACATTGATGGAAACACGACTACTGTCACTAACATCATACAGTCAGCTACATTTATGAGCTATCGTGAATTAGCTATCATTAGCATTAACTGCTGTTTTTTTCCATAAACATTTTATTATGGGTTTTTTCAAAGTGATACAATTTTCAATTATACTTGTACATACGAAGCAGTTCAGTATCACATGTTTTGTACAAATATAGAAAACAAATATAGAAAGAAAAAAAAATAAATAACAGAAGTAAAATAACCCAAGAATAACACATAGAACAGGGCCTTGCAAGAACATACTGTAGCTTCTCTTTTGGAATTTAGGAGGTAGTCATCTCTAGATACTGTACATGGTTGCAAGGGAATCAAAAATTAGTCAAGTCATCAGAAGCATCAAAGTCCTTAATAAAGTCAATAAAGGGCCCCCAAATCTTTTCAAATTCTTGTTGCCTTGACTTGTGTATATATGTTATTCTTTCTAAAGGTAAGCTAGACAACATCTGTTTTAACCATTGGGAGATGCCAGGTCCATTCATATTTTTCCATTAACTGCTGTTTACCAGTCAAGAAGAAATGTTCAGCATCAAACTTCATGTCTTTACCCACCATGAGCTGTCTCCAGTGGTGGAAAGCAACGCCAGCGTGATTAACAGGCCGTAGAATAAACCCTCAGGGCAGCTGAACTTCTTCCTCCTCTCGTGTTGGACTGAGGGCAGGCAGAGTGAACACTGACGCACTGTCGAGGTACAAAGAGGAATTAAAAGACAGGATCATGTGGGGCTAGCTGGTTAGCATGCTAACTTGAGTAGATATCTGTGCAGCACAATGCGTAGACATCTTTGGCATAATGTCAAAACCGCCATTTCTTCACGTTGATATAAGTTAATTTTTGAAAGTTTTATAGTAAAATTCTCATATATGGCTCCTTTAAAGCCCCTGAAAGCTTGGCTCTGATTATCTGGTATTTTTCCATATGGCTCATGGTAAGAAGCAGGCTTTCAGGGCCATACTGAATACATTTCAGCATATATGTATTATTCACGTTAAAGCAGGCATTATCATGCAGAAGCTGCTTGATGCTACAGGGTTCATAATCAAGATTTTCCACAGGGTTTTGAATGGATCTGGAGGACAGTTATGCTCCAGCAAATCTTAATAAAACATATGTATGGAAGTCACAAGTTCAGATTCTTCAACCGGTTAGAAAATTGTAGCAGAGAGCTCATGGAAACGTGCTCTTCCTTCTTTCAAAACACTGCTCCTCTAAGCGATCTAACCAATGAAAATGTCTTAATCCACTAACTGTCGCCGCTTTTTCTCTGTGTTTTTTTTTCAGTCGCTCACCTGCTGCTCTTTCCTACATCTCCGCTGTCCTTTTATTTTATCGGTTTGTTAAGGAAATCCCTTTTAATCAGTTTCACATTTTAGTTGTACTGATGGCAGGAGGCTGTCAACCATCTTCCTTCAATGCTGTAGCTCAAGTCAACACCACACAGCATACATCAAGTCTTACAGCAGCACGCAGCCTGAGACAAATCAGCTGAACTCTGAGTGTAACTCAAATAAATTTGATCAAGCTCTGTTACATGACAACTTACATCCTCCAGCCCCCCACGCACGGTATAAGAACTGCAGTCTCTCGGTGGCTGTGTAGCAGATAATTATATATCAAATGCTTGCAACAGATATCAGCCTACATGTTGACTCAATTCATGTACAAACGCAGTACAATATTGCATGCATTAATAGTCATTGTAGTGTTTTTATTATATTCTGTCTTCGAATATTCCTCTGTGCTTGAATTGCAGCTTCAATCTTTCTGTTTGAACATTTAAGCAGACTTTTACCCTCTGCTACTTTCTCCTTTTAAACCAAATCAGGAGTCATTTAGAACAGGGATTTGTCTGCCAGTGTGTCCTGCTGTGATTTGTCAGTGGTCACAAGTGCAAAGGCCTCCATTTCTGACACTTGTCAAGCCAGCTTAGAGTCAAAGCTGCCCTCTTAAAGAGGGTGTTAAAGACATTAGTTGAGGCTAAGCTTATGGAGACCAACCGTGCCGATTGCGTGAGAGAGAGCGACAAAGTCTGAGAGGAGGTGAGACGCCCGGCCGCCACTTTTGCCAAATGTGGAGAGAAGCTCGGCTCACGCACATGGAGTGCAGTTTATCCGTCCTGCTGGTGTTCAGCGTGGACGTGTGGAGATATCAGCTGTATGTTAGAGCCCGATAATCTCAAATGAATTGTCATGTTGTTTTCACCTAATTATTCAGTTTGACATTATGTTCACGTTCGCCTTTTCTATCAGGCAGTAGAGGCTATTTTACTCTAACCAGTCACTTGATGATGATGATGATGATGATGATAACCTAATATATAGAAATATGTAATAATCGTTATTTCTGCAAAGCTTTTCGAAAGCAAAGTTATAATATTATTATAGTTATTGTTATTCTAGTTAAAAGTTAATAAAATCCAGAATGTCAAATAATAAAATTACGTTAAATGATAATTGCAGCAATTACGAGAAACCCATAAGACAAAAATTAGTTTTAAGAAGGAATTTAAAAGATAATACAGACTTTAATTTCAAACAGATGATTGGAGTATCTGTCCTGTTTATTTTAATGGTCTAATACACATTTTTGCATTTTTTTTGCATTTTTTTCTGTTGCTGTTTTACTGGCTGTAGCACAGGAAGGCGACGTCACAACTCTTAATCCTACTTACAAAGCTGTGATTGGCTCACAGTTGTTCTTCTAACCAGACAAACAGCCATCAATGAGCACAGGATTGAATTTAATTGCTGTTCAGGTGTGAATTCAGCAGTCTGGTCACAGGGTTTACAGCTAATACAGTGGAGCACAGTGGTTATTATCGTCTGATGAAACACACAACAGCAGCGTCTATTTCCTGATAGTTTGACCAGAGACTTAAAAACTATTAAAAAAACACATCGTATTGTGTGTTTCTGTCTAGAAATGTTTTCCTGTCTTAACTAAATATTTACAGCCAGTAGTTGTCTGGTGGAACTGTTGTTTAGCTGACTGAATCAAGGCTAACGTTAGCTCGCTAATATATCCCTTGTTTAGACTGAATTGTATCTAAGGTGGTTTTGAATACGGGCAACATATCTGACCTGACACCTGACAAAATACTGTTTAATAATGATGTATACTTTAACGTACATTTCAAAAAGTACCACACTTTATGCCTCCAGTTACAAAACTTTATGATAACAACGTTAAGCTAAATGATCAAATAATGTCAGCTTGGTTAGCCCGATCAGTTCCCTCTCATTATAAACTGAGTTCATCTTAAACACTCTGAAGAACACGTTCATCCAGAGTAACATGTCTGATAGATATACAGATATTGTGATCTAATTTTAATGCATTGATCGCCCCCTTAACACCATCTGATCAGACAGCGCTGCGTATGCTAGTACGAGCTGATTTACACTTTCATTAGCTTGTTATTAGCTAGAACATAAATTGAATTTTAGTGCAACCCGATTCAGTAAATGATGAGTTTGAGTCCAGGTAGTAGCCACTAATAACTCAGGCATGGATTTATTTAATAGCTGATGGAACCTAATCCAGGTGTTTAGCTTTAATGAACTGCCTCTGAGCTAAACGTGGTATTAATGCACATCAGACAGTGACAGACGGCACCAGAATGGACATTTATTCACACCACTGTGTCGCAGATGATTACGTTTCACCCTGTTTAATATTTCTTGAAGGGTTCTAATATGAATCTGAAACAGTCTAAATTCATGATAAATGCTTTGTGAAGGTGAAGCTGGCAGTGCATTTGCTGAGCTGAAGCATTGTTTCTCAGCGGTGGAATTGATCGGCGGTCGTTTGGTTCTCAGTGTATCAGCCCTAATTAAAGAATAATGAGTCTGGTGGCCGAGATTAAACATCGACAGACACTGTTCAGACAAAGCCTGTTGTATAATATACGAAATCATGTTTAATGTATACCCTATGAGATCGTATGTCCTTCCTCTGTCTCTCTCCTCCTTCCAGCTGAAGTTCTATAGGGACTGTAGGCTGAGTGAGAGTTCATGTGACTGCAATCATACACACTGAGACCCTATAACCTCTGTGAAGACACAGTTAAAGATTCATATATACAAGCATGTTGAGAGTGGTGTTGCCATGGCTGGCTGTGCAGAGATGTGCGTGACTTTTGCACGAGGACATACACACACAGGCACATAGTTCTTATCTTGTTGGCGCAGGATTTCTTCCCCTCCATTGGGGGGTAATCTCCAGGCATACCACTGAGACAGAGAGGCAGACAGTGGTTCAGTGAAGTTTCCTGCAACCAGCGTGCTCTTTCTCCTCTCTCTCATGCATAAATATCACCGTGCAAAAGGGCGGAAGATACCCTCAGGCCAAGATCTGGAATAAGCTTACAACCTCCTAAATCTTAACCTTAATCTTTATGGGGGAGTAGCTCAGATCTGACCCCAGATCAGTATCGCAGACTAAATAACGTCATCCAGCACTTCCTCAACTAAGGCTGTGTGACTCTGGCTGTGGGTCTGCTGGATGCCTGGAGCACTTCTTCCAGCCGTATGGGAGCTGACATTTTGGTCACCTTTCCCAGTGTTTGACAAAAAGATTGACTTAAAAGTCTTTTGAAGGTGTCTGACACTCAGCGTATCAGGAGGTTTAGTCGAATTCTCAAGTTTAAACTGTCCTTGCAGGTTGGAACAATGCCTTTTGAGGTCAGGTGACTCCGACATCGCTCATCCGAAAATGTGACAAGAGGATCAAAGCCAGTCTCATTTCTGAGCGTTAGATTAAGAGCTGGAGTGGGGACATGGTTAGTCTAGCTTAGCATAAAGACTGGAAGCAAGGGGAACCCACCAGCATGGCTCTGTCTGAAGTTCAAAATTAAGCCTAAAAACATGAGTTTGATAAGAGTTTGTGATGCTACCAACAGTCGTTACACACAAATCCTCCTAAAACCACAAATTCACATTGTTCTGTTTTTTGTCATTAATCAGCATTAAAGCTGTTGGTAGAAAAAGGCTCCAGCTTTATGCTAAGCTATGCTAAACATGCCCTTACACCAGCTCTGTACTCATAGAGTGATATTCATGTTTTCATCTCAATCTTGGAAAGACAGCCAACGAGCATAAAATGTGGAGCTGGTCCTGGAAAGCCTAAAAGGCACAGCACAGTCTGGACTGACACTCGTATTCAGCTGAGTTAATTAGCTGCTATGAACAGCAACAAGTTCAATTATGGCAGATAAGTCTGTTACTCTGAAGTTAAAAAGACTCTAATCAGATTTCTTTTGATCCACCAACTGAAATCTCCAGCATGACATGGTCACCAAAGGTCCATGTGGCTTTTGATCACAAACCATGGGTCACAATAAATGAAGCGTGAAGAGAACTTCTCCTCCACGACTGCTCGGAGCAGAGATAACCAAAGGCCGATTTAATCACGTTCTTAAAGCATTTAATTGTAAACGAGCTCGGGATGTGAGGAACGGTTCTCCGTGGCGTCTCCTGCTGCTGCTTTAGTCTCTGCCTGTCTCTTGTGTGCCGTTTCCCGTTACTCTGTGTTTGTTTGATAGAGCCTCCGTCTCCCCGGTGTGTGCGTAGCTAATAGCGCTATCTCCCCTGTAATTGCAGCGGGTCAGACCCAAAGACAGCAGAAGCCTAGTGTCCCCCCTCTCCTCTCCATCACCTTCCAGATTACAGGTAGGTGTTTTTAGTCACGCTGATAACAAAGCCCCAGCTTCTCCCCAGGTCTCCTTTTCCCTCTCTCTTCACTCCATGTTCTCATCGTCAGACTCCTCTCCTCTATCCTTGTTTCCTATCCTCTGTCCTGGTTTCCTTTACTCTATCCTTCGCTCTTGTCTCCTTTCTCTTTTTTCTCATTGCATCTTCTCTCTTCCCCTCACGTCTGTCCTTGTTTCCTTTCCTCTCCTCTATCCATGTTTCCTCTCCTCCATCCTGGTTTCCTCCCCTTCACTCTTGTAGCCTTTCTCTGTTTTATTATTGCTTCTTCTCCTCTCTTCCCCTCTCCTTTATCCTCATTTCCTCTCCTCTCCTCTCCTCTCCTCTCCTCTCCTCTATCCTTGTTTCTTTTCCCTTTTCCCTTCTCCATCCTTGTTCCCTTTCTTTCCCCCTTGTCTCCTCTGATCTCCTCTCCTAATGTCTTTTCTTGTCTCCGCTGTTCCTGTGTCCTCTCCTTTGCTGTTCTCCGTCTTCTGTGCTCTCCTCTCCTCTCCTCTCCTCTCCTCTCCTCTCCTCTCTCTCTATTTTCTCTTCTCCTTTCTCCTGTTTTTGGGTCTTGTCTTTTCCTCTCTTCTCCCCTACCTTTTTCTTTCCTCTGTCCTCCTGTGCTCTCTTCCTCCTCTCTATCCCTTCCTTTTCTCTTCTCCCTCTCTCCTATCTTTGTTTCCTTTCTTCTCCTCTCCTTTCCTCTTCTCCCCTCCCTTTCCTGTCCTCTATCCTTCTGTGCTCTCTCCTTTCCTCTCCTCGTTCCTCTTCTCCGCTCTTCTCCTTTAAAAACATATCGTATAATAACAGTAACATTTCAGATATTGATTTTAACACCATTTTGAATGTTCCCCATTACTGTAATGCTTTAGATTTATGATGATGTTAAATGTAGACAGCACACACACTGCTGCTCTTTATGCAGAGGCTTCAGTGTTGTTGCCAAATCCAACAAAGAGACGAGTGGTGTTACAACAAAGTTCTGTATTCTCCCATTAAAAACCGAGCAGAGGAGTCGAAGCTTTGAAAGGACTGTAAGAAAAACTTTGTTCCCCCACAAACAGAATAGGGATAGTGAGATGTGAGACATTTTCCACCGCCGCAGACAGTAAGCCACACTCATATGAGGGATTTTTTCCTCCGTTGTCAGTTGAGCACAATAGAAAGATGAACTCACTGGAGAGCACACTGTAAAATAGACAGATAGAAAAGCAGGATATCGAGAGAGATTTTTTTTGCCGTCATCACACAGAGACCCATGACTATGTTGGTCCTCAATTTTGTATTCCCAAATGGATTGATGCTAAAAGATTGAAGTCAGTGTAGTTCCCCAATAAGACGTGGATTAGCAGTGGCTCAGCAAACTCAGTATTTGACTTTCAGTGTATTTGTAAGAGGAATTAACCATTTTGCATTTCAAAAGCCCAACTTGCCTTCCCCTGTACAGTTCTAAGGGAATTATGATTCAGCTCTCCTGACGGTGTGAGACTTTAAGCTCTCAGATGTCTTGTAGGAACAGTTGCAATACAGGAAAGAAAGTGCCTCAGGTTGAGCGTGTGAAGAGATTGTTTTTGTGACTCACTAAATATCCGATTTATTTGAAATTTATCACACAATACTTGAAAAGTTGAGATCAATCCATCCGTATGCTTTGCGCAGAGACGTCTTATATATTTTTTAAACCGTAGCACCGCCACTGATGTCTTAAAACTGAGCGTCACTTTTCACTAAAGGGGGATTTGATTTTTGTGGGGAAGAACTTTGTAATCTCCCAAACAGATACCACAACAGATGCTCCCACTGTATTTTGTCGCTATTCTCCAGTAGCATCAGATCCGAATGAAACAAAGTGGAGGTGTTCGTGGAGCACTGCAGCGTCACGAGTCGATTACAGAAGATGAAAACAACACCAGACACTCAGTCGAGAGGTGATATTGATTTGAGAAAAACGTCCCTGATATTATATTGTCGCTTACAATATTTTCTTAAATAGGACTCAAACGATGTCCTGTGGAGAGTTTTTACTTTCATGCCAGCGTTTTTTCACTGTTTTATTCTTAGTTAACACTTGAAATGACGGTTAGAAAATAGAACCATAAACAAGAAACCGTAGATTTAGTTAATATTTTAGGAATCAGCCACTTTTAAGTACCTGAAATAAAATGTTTTTGTATTTTTATGCAGTTTCATACCATGGTCATTGGTCCTCACTGTGCTTTGTAGAATGAAATCGGCTTCATGCACAGCTGCTCTGTTTATGTGTAGCTGGGAAGAAGAAAAAGGTTTAGAGGTGTCCGTCAGAGTGTGGAGCTCCAGGCAGGGGGTTGAACCCGTCATCACCACGGACGACCTGGAAGCATGGAGGTGGTGTCCTGCTCCCCGGCGGTTCAAAGCAACAGCTTGATATTTTGGGAAATGGGCTTGTTCAGTTTATAGATGAGACTTAGCTGAGATGATTGATCGATACCTCTTTCATATCTCTCTTTAATATGAAGCTACAGCCAGTTAGTTTAGCACAAAGACTGAAAGTAGGAGCAATCTAATATAATGCGAATGTGTTGTAGTGATGCTATTTTTCTGCCCGAAGGTGAAATAAATAATCTGACACATAAAACGTAATATGACGTGTTAATCTGTGATCCTTAAAAGTGCTTATAGGCAAATTTCTTGACCTTCATAGAGAGCCATGCTAGCTGTTTCCTCCTGTTTCCTGTCTTTATGCTAACCGAAGCTAACCGGCTGCTGGCGGGTAGCTTCATTTTTAACGTACAGACATGAGAGTGGTATCCATCTTCTCTTCTGTCTCAGTAAGAAAGCACTCTGGAGTTTACTCTGACCGTGGGCTCTTGTCAAAAGTCCTCTTTCTCCTTCTCTGTCCTCATATTCCCTGTCAGTCGTCTCCTTCCAGTCTCGAGAAAGGACTCAAAAAGAGAAGAAAACATGGATGCTCAGCTCTTTGAAATGACTCTGTCACCAGCCTGAATACAGTACGGTCGAGCATAAATGCATAAACCCTGTATCTTCAGAAATTCCACACATCAGATGTATTTATCGTGGCACGGTTCAGCGGACACGTAGAAATGTATTCTGCACAGTTGTCACAGAGCTGTGCCTTGCATGGCGATAGCATCTCTCCTTTTTATTTTGACAAAGTTCCTCAGTGGGAGTTCAGACAGGCGTGGACGCACCAGTTGTATCATGAAAAGGGCCTTCTAAAGCCGACGTGGCACGACGAGGCAAAGTAGACGCCAAATTACACCTCATGGAATAAACATGAGCCAAGCGCAGCTCTCTTACACCTTCAGTGTTGTAGTGTTGCATCCTCTCTGCTGTCTCTGCTGAGAGTCGATGGGCAGAGCTCCACGATGTTTTATGTTTCTAGCAAGGCGCTGCCCGAGATAATCGTTGCTAATTTATCATTCTGACACGCTAACAGGGAGGCAGTAAACAAAACAAAAGGACAATAGTGTCTACTTCACAGACATGTTTCGTTCTGTGTTTTTCACTGTGCTGCTCGTCTGCTCTCTATAGGGACCCCACTGCCAGGAATAAAAGTAAATGAGTGTTATTGTGTCCCTTGTTCCTGTTGATTGGAATGCTGCTAAAGATTCCTCACATAGAGACGAACCAGAATAGGATCAAAGTGAAGCAGGCTAAAGCATTTTCTCTTCCTTCTTTGCTCGTCTGCACAGCCTCCCGACCGGTGGAAAACCAGCTGTGCGAGGGTCCCATCCCCAACAGATCGCAGCTGTGCCAAATCCCCTGTCCCATCGACTGCGAGGTGTCGCCGTGGGGCGCCTGGGGGCCGTGCACCTTCGAGAACTGTGACGACCAGGCTGCAAAGAAAGGTAAGAAAACAAGGTCCAGATGGATAATATCAGGGTTTAATGGTGCCTTGTGCCATTTATCAAAGTTATTGTGTTACGTCGGGTGAAGACAATAAAGGCCAGTAGCTCAGACCAATTAAAATGTTTGGTGTTTTTCTTAAACACAGTAAACATGCTGAGAGTAATTGTCCATCATCTGTCATCCCTTCGTCCATCTGGTTTGGAGATAAGCGGCAAACAGCAGTGACCTCTTTCTTCATGTCTTCTTATTGTTTCAGTAATTATACCGACGTGTTCAAATGAATGTGGAAATGATTACACATAAAAACTTTCATTAACCTTATCTCTGCTGCAGAAAAACTGCACATTGTAAAATATTCTGTGCTTTCTTTTCATCGAGTAGTAAATGCTGCCTATGCTCCATTCAACACCTGATGCTATTTTTTTATAGGACCAATAGAATTTTAGTACACTATATACTGCATCCACAACATCAAGTCAAGTCAACTTTATTGTCATTGCTGCTATATGTACAAGACATTAACAGAATTGAAATAACGTTTCCCTCAAATCCCGGGTGCAAACAGCAATAAACATGAAATGTAGAATATAAAATGTAATAGAAAATATAAAATAAAAAAATATAAAAGAAATATATACAAGTTAAAAAGATCTACATACTGTTGAGTCTGAAAGCTTTCAGAAATCTGCAATCTTAGTAGTTAGCTGTAGTAGTTCTATATGGCCGCATAGCTGCAGAGAATAACACTGAATAGTTAATGACTGAATGTCTCCAGTTGTAGCAGGACATCATGTTAAAAATACATAGGAAACATACCATCGCTGCAGATGGTCCTGCAGGCTCATTATAATTGCATTTTTCAGCATAAGATGCACTTGTGTTGTATCTATATGTCGCGATTGTTCAATCAGTGCATTCGCAGTTTGAAGTGAAATGTTCATGCAAAATTAGACATAAGTCTAATGCGATATATGTGCAAGAGAAATTAAGCGACTAAGTGGCGTTCACTGAAGCTCGTACAAAATGTCACAGGCTGACTTCTGCACGGCTCGGTTCACTGGTCACATGTGCACTACGGCTGCTCAGGAAGTAAAAACTCACTTCATGCTCCAACAAGACGGGCAGGAAGACGTTTCTGGCAGCCTCGAGTGCTCCTCCCACGTGGGCCAATCATCACGTTTTCTCATAGTCCCACAAGTATTAATGAGCTGTCTCAACAAGTCAGTCATCAAAGTGAACCAAGCTAATCAGGAGCAGCATCATCAGCGCCACATCCTTTCCCTCAGCCATAACACAGTTTCAAAATACTCCATTACAAATAAGAGTACCTCAAGTAGAAGTACCATTGGCCCTGACTGATGGATTATAATGTATGACGTTATTAGATTGTTTACACCGATGCATCAGTGTGTCAGCAGCACTTTACTGTTGTAGCTAATTTTAACTTCTCTGCTTGTGAATACAGTCAGCTAGTTTAGTCCAGTGGCTCCAAAAGAGAGTCAGTACATAAATTAATTAGTGAAACAGGAAAGAAGGTTCCAAATTTCAGCTACATAAATTTGTATTCATTGTTTTGTTTTCTGTGTTCGGATTTTTGTTGTGAACTATTGGATAATTTGACATATTTAAATAAAACCATCGCAGAAGTCTGATGACAAGCTGGACTTTTTTGTAATTTGTCGCATGTCAGAATGGCTGGAAACCACTGATTTAACCTTTAGCATTGAGTTATGAGCTTATCAAAACATTTAACATGTAAAATCTTACAAAATCTTAATTTTAAAAGTAACAAGTAGCTAAATGTAGTTCGGTTAGAAATTTTTTATTGTTCTTTGTATAACAGAGCATGAAAATGTACTGCACATGTACACACTCGATTACATGGAATGTAAGTAAATTAGCTGTTGTCCTAAACGTGGAACAGTTTGTCACCTGTGATGGCTGCGTTTGCTCTGCTGCAGGCTTCAAACTGAGAAGACGGCGGATCGCCAACGAGCCGACAGGAGGGCCTGGAAACTGCCCGCACCTGGTGGAGGCGGTGCCGTGCGACGAGCCCAGTTGTTTCGACTGGCAGCTGGTCAGCCTGGATCAGTGTCTGCCTGACGATGAGAAGCCGTGTGGCCCCGGCTCTCAGCTCGCACAGGTCCAGTGTGTCAACAGCAACGGTGAGTGGGGACAGTTCAGTCAAACGCATGACAAAGTCTGATATTCCTCCTGTGGAGACAGCGTTTGTTGACTGAGTTTCTTCTTGCTACTCGCACGTCCTTGGACCGAGTTGTGCTTTTCACTCATCTCCACTTGCAGTGAAGAAGTGCAGGTCTCACCTTGTGTGAAAAATCCCATATTTTCAAGGTCACCTCTCCACTGACCCTCCAGCTCCCGCTGCACAGCTCCGTACGTGAGGAGATTTCCGTGACTCCTGGACTCCTGCTTGCCATTCGTCAACTTTGTGAGGAGTTCTCCCCCTCCAGTCCTCTTTCCTCTCTCCCCACTGTTAAACCTCTCCTACTTTAACGCTTGCTTGATTCAGCGTTGCCACCTCTCTCACGCTGTCTCTCTCATTACAGTCTTCCTCTCAGCACGCACAATTAAACCTTACTCACTCTAAATCAAATCAATCCTCTGTGGCCCCAAGCCTTCGAGTATCTTGTGCCCTTTGCTGCTCCTGATTTTTACTGCTACTCGTTATTACTGTAGATCTTTAATAGAAGGGGCAATGGTGCAGACATGCTCTCCAGACTTGCTGTTGCCTTCAGTGGCCAAGTTAGACAAAATGTGGTACAACACATTATTGATTTTTATGCAGCTGCTTTTTCCTGCGAGGTGTAGATTACATACCGCTTTTATTTATTCAGCATGTAAAGTCAGGAAGCGATGCAGCTCCTGGAATCTCATTTAGCTCCAAATGTGTTCGGTAAATCTTCATTTTATGACCCGTGCGGTGACTTTGTTCACGTTTTCCCCACTCGGGAACTTGATTTGTCCTTCTAATGTCTCCAACAACACAGTTCATGCATCGACTGCAGGTATTTGGTGAAGTTGGTCCGATGGAGGCTTCGCCTGTACAGCAGGAGTTAACAGAGACTGTGCACTGTTCTTTCTCCCCTGACTTCAGCTGTGATTGATCCCCCCCCCCCCACACACACACACACACACACACACACATACAAACACACCTGCACTCCCTCATCTGATGAAAATTGATTTGTTCTGTTTGGATTTTCACTCCGCTTTTCGCCTCAGAGATTTTTCACTGCAGTGTCAGCTGTGTATTTTCTCCGAGTGTGTCCCAGTCATAAAAGAAAAGGCCACACAGCCGGGCACCAGACAACAGGTGAAGGTCGATACAAACGTTATTGAAACTGGCTATTGATATTCCCCATGCTGACTGCCTGCCCACTTAGGCAGAGAGCTGTGTCTTCTCTGCACACTGAGCATGGAGGTTTTGCTCTCATAGTGGGTGTTCTGTTCATTCATGTTTTCTCCGTCTGAGCCGGAAAACTGCTGGAGTCCCTTGTCACTTCTTATTTTCATGCCGTCTCAGTTCAGTCATGATTGGTTCACTGCGCATCTGTCAAAGTGACATCTTAATGCAAAGTCAGGCCCAGTCCGACTTTTGAAGCTCAAGCGATTCTCCTGTGCTTGAAATTCCAATTCAGCCATTGAAAGGTTTACATTTTCCTGGGTGTATGCATCGCTTACAGGAGAAAATATGCTCTGCTTGCTTCATAGCAGCACATAGACGAGTATGTGGGTTAATATAATCCACTTATGGCTGATGCAAGGAGCTCATTAATAAAACATGGTCGACGGTGTAAAAATGTGGGGCTCCCTTGTGAGTTCGCTCTCTCCGTGTTCAATGCCCCTTCAATACGGAGACAGGCCGAGTCAAGAGTGCGTCCACATGAATATTCTACAGATAATCCATAAAAAGGGTCATAATCAACTGTCATGTCAATATGAAAAACACAAGTGAAGTCCAAGGAGGGCTGAATCTAGGCCAGCCGGACTTGATCGTAGATACTTGAAAATGGTTCACTTCTCATCGAGGGGCTCCTTCGGTTGTGACTGAGTGGTGGGGACTCCTCAGATAATCATGACCTGGATGACTGAGAATCTTCACAGACGAGTGAAAGGCTTTGAATTATTCCTGCGGTGAAGCACAGCAAACTGGGAATGTTGGTCCAACCCAGAAACATGAGACTTCTCACTGGTTACCATGCTGTTGGTCATTTGCAGTGTTTAGTTTAGAGATTTTTGAGGCTTCATGGATTCATTGATGCAGTCTGTGATTGACACATTGTTTGCAAATAAGGTTGAGTTCGGATTTAAAACTGGACGAGACGACTGGTTACGACACGCAGCAAGAAATAACTGACTTTCCACTGAATATTCGCAGGAGATGTCAGTCAACTCCACTTCCATCCTCACGTTTGCAAACCCGGCCTGGTTGAAAGCTGATTCATAAAGAAAGATGAATCACTGGTTCATAAATCTACAGAATCGTCTCTCGCTGCTCTTTGTGCTATACTTCAGTTGTACATTTCACTCAACGTCAGCAGATTTCCTTCTAATTTCTACACCAGCCTCACGAGTCCATCAAAGCATGTGAGCTGATACCTGTGCCAGTTTGAGAATGTCCTTCCCCAGTTGTTGTAGTGACAGCAGGCGTCTTAAGAAAACAAGCACGCCTCTCCAACTTGAAATGGTCTGTGTGCTTGACATTGTGCCATCAATTAAGACTCACAGCTGTTCATTTCTCCAGCTGCTCCAGCAGTCTCAGTGCTGAAGTTTAGTTTGCAGAGTGATAATTCTTGCAATGAATCTTTAAGCCTTCAAGTTTGTTTTCATTACCCACATTATCACCTGGTTTATCCTCACCTGCCAAGTAAAAGTCATTCATTTTTCCTCGTTTGAAATGTTGTGAGAGTCATGGATTCGTTGGATATTTTCAACAAGGAGGTTAAAACAATGTACACAAGCAAAACCTCAGAGTTTAATTTCACTAAATAGACCAATATAATGAAAGGAAAAGGTGGCTCTTCTCTTTGTGCTGAGGCTCAGTGACACAAACAGGGTGATCAAGGTGAAATGCTGTCGTAATTATAGAGGTAATTCTACTGAGGATACCTTGGTAATATTAGGGTTTCATCTTTAATCAAAAAGGTAATACAGGGTTAATTTTTTACATGATGAGGTAATATGATGGGCTAATATCAGAGCAGTGCTTTCACTATCACAAGAGATTTCCCTGATATGACCATCAGTAATTACATGAAAGTGATGCTAAATTTCCTCCTCCCTCATGTGCCAAATGTTCCCTCTAGTTTTTTATGTCACCTAGAAACACAGATGGAAGTCTGTGAGTCACAACGTTTACCCTTAATAGTGAATTTAAGTAATTCTGAAAGTAATAACCATGAATCAGATGCAAAGCCACCTGGTTTGGCTTTCAGCACAAAACTTCCCTTTTTTTGACTCTTAGTTGGAGTTAAACTTGGAGTCATTACCTGGAAACACATACGGATATTTCCACTTTTAATAACAATAAACCGAGGACAGAAATGCAAAACCACCTGTTTTCAATTTTTTGGCCCAGAAAACCAAAACCAAGTCCCAGAGTCATTACCTGGAAACACAGATGTTAGTTTCTGTGTGATAACAATAACTCATGACTGGAAAATAGAAAAATATAGATCCTCCCAGCTCTCCTTTATTTCCTGCCTCAGCTTCTGATGTTAATTTCCTGAAACTGTCTTTTGTCATCACATCACACTGACATGTGCCCACTGGCTTTAAGCGTGACAATAATACTTTGTCATTATTGGAATAGCCTCATACTCTGAAAACACCTGTTTGGAACATAACACAGGTAAACAGGTTGATCGGTAACAGGTGAGAATACTGTGATTGGGTATGAAAGGGTCATCCTGGAAAGGCTCAGTGGTTCACGAGCGAGGATGGAGCGAGGTTCACCACTTTGTGAACACATGATTGGATAAAGGAGATGAACACATTACCACATATTTTCTGTCATCGTCTTCAGGAGAGGAGGTGGACAGAGGTCTCTGCTCGTCCTCCCCGCCTCCAGAGCCTGTTCCCTGTGAGGTGCCTTGCTCCAGGGACTGCGTGCTCAGCGACTGGACGCCCTGGTCTACCTGCTCTCAGACCTGCTCCAGCAAGACCATCGAGGGGAAGCAGATGAGGACACGCTCCATTCTGGCCTACAACGCCGGGGAAGGTGAGCCTCCACCTGTCCACCGTCTCCCGCACCATCATCGAGTATGGAAATATATGCAGATGAGGCCCGAATATTGGCTTAGTCATGGCCTTTCAAGTCGTCCTTTGCTGTCACTCACTGAATGTCTGGATTTCACACTTGTCTGCATGTGCATTTGTCCTTATCTCAAACAGTCTGCTTATCTGTCCTAGTGATTATTTCTGTTGGTCTGTCTCCTCGCCTGACACTCACTTTTTATCTGATTCTGTGATCGTTTCTCTGCATATGCTTCTCTGGTTTAAATCTCTGCGAGCGTCTGCTTGTCTGTCTGTCTGTCTGTCTGTCTGTCTCTCTGTCTGTCATGTCTGTCATGTCTGTCTGTCTGTCTGTCTGTCTGTCACGCCTCCAAACATTTCCTTGAGTCTTATCTGTGTGTGTGTGTGTGTGTGTGTTTTCCTCACAGTCACTGCGATGGTTGTGGCGTGGATCACAGTGATGGAGGGTAACGTTTGTAATTAGGCTTAGCTGCTGTAGCTTTGTGTCTACACGTAGCCACATTAAGATTGTTAGCTTGTTTTGAATCTCAAAACTACATTAGCATAACAGCTTTAGGGTAACTTATAATTGATTTAGAACATATCCAGTTGTATTACAGTCAGGCCTCGTTGGCCATGTGTGAAATAGCTTGATCGTGTTAGCTGTTTCCTGCTGTTCTGCAGTAGTATTAGTTTATGTTCTGCATATCTCACCTGTCACATTAACATACTTTATGTCTGTATTTGTCAAAGGTCTTTCACGGGTGCCAAAGTTTCCAGAACTGTTTGGTAAATCTTTGACTTGAAACTAGAAATAAAGTAGCCGTGCTTGTAGTAGCTTTAGAGTGGCTGAGAAATACAAAGGAAATCATGTCACACTGTATTCTGCTGTCTGTTCAGACGCCCAATCTTATGAACACGTGCTCAAGAACAATACCTGAAAGAAGCTTTGTATCTCCACCACAGGTTCCCCCTGCACAGATAATCTGATTAGATGTTGAGCTCCTTGGCATATTTTGTAGCTGCTGTGTTGCATATTAATGAAGACAACATATTGAAACTGGAGGAGCTACTCAGAGCTTTATCATGCAGGGTTAGCATCAACAAGCCACCACCAATATTTTGGCATAGACTGACGTGCTAATTGATATGTTAATGGGCCTAATTAAATACCTCTTTAGCATAACTGCTTACATTTGATTCCATGGTGATTATTGTGGGACCAATAATAAAGTGCCTCTTAATGTTTGACACCCGTCACTTGAATGATTTAAAGATGGATGCTAAGTGGCTCTGCAGCTCCAGTGAATGAGCCAGTAAACCGTCATTTGTGTGGCAAACATGTGATATATGATTCCTGTCAGCTGCTTTGCATTGCCAAAAACTGCAGTTCCTCAAATGGCCACTTGAGGCTGTCTCCTCAATTCCCATAGACCCCCTTATTAAAATGACGTGTTTGCAACCTGATAGAATTTTTTTTTTTTATAACTCACTTGTTTAAATTACATTAAGGGCTTAAAGTTATGTGTAATCATGGGCATGACAGCTAGCTGCTACATCTTAGCAACCAGGCTTCATTCGCCTCACTCAGCTCCACCCATGCTCCACCTCTTTGCCCATTTTTGGAGTAGCCGGGAGTCAGGCGCTGCCAAGATGGTGACAGCTGGAGCTGAGCTTCACAATGGCTTTTTCCGGCCATTGTTCAGCAGCAGCTCACGCTCATTCGAAGCGTCGTGTCGTCGACATGTTGTTAGCGTGGTTGTTGGCATGGTGCAGTCAGCTGAAAGGTAGTCACTCTCAGTAACCGTTCGGTAGAGATGTGTCTGAGTTCAGGCCCAACTGTGTCTACACCCCCACTCATTATGGAGCTGGCTCTGTGCCAACTCCAGCAGGGAAATACAGGTGTGGAGGACTCACACTCTACAGTGCCTCTCAGTCTTTGCTGAACTCCCCAAATGTCGGCAGTTACTCTAAACAGGAAATGGTTCTCTGAGTCCATCGACCCAACTGACTGTCTGACTGACTGACTGTTGCCTCGCAACAGAAACGAGAGGGAGACAAACACAGAGAGAGGGGAATGGGAAAAACAATAGATGGAGGTTCTGCACACCAACTGGAAGTCTGACCTGTGACTCATAAACATAGATAGTTCCCAGAAAACCAAAACAGAAAAGAGCTCGATCCTCCAGCATGGAGCAGATCAAAGAGCAGATCACACACTAACAGTCGAGGGGAAAGTTATCTGCATTCAGACTTGTGATTTTCAGGAGTTTCACTTGATTTCCAGGCAGCGTCTTCAGAATTTTCAAATCACATGTCCGCTTCACTTCTCCAAGTTTCCAGGATTATCTTGTAGTGAGGTTTTTGGGTTTCCAATAAGTGCTGCCCATCCCTTCAAAACAAGCTCTTTCCTGTAACCCTGAAGACATTTCGCAACACAACACAGACACAGATGTTAAGCATTCAGCAGTTTCAGCTCTTAAAGTTTTAAACCTTAATTCCTATTTACAGTCTCCTTTCAAAGTCTTTTAATGGACGAGTCCCATCTCTTGATACATAAGAATATGATTTTTTAGGTGAAACTACATATGGCTAGTTTGTATAAAATCCTGGTGTGCTTTATTTTCTGCAGCGGTCACATGTAATTCTTAAACATGCATGTCTTAAACAGTCGATCCACTGGAAACCCCTTTGTTTTATGCATGATTGTAGGTTTCATTTAGTGGGTTTCACGCATTCAGGAGTCCCAGGGAGAAAAAAAGGTTGACAACGATTGTCAGACAGGTGTGCTGGATTTAACACAGCTCCTTCCTGGAGTGTGCACCATTTGGGGAAAATGTGGTTAAGATCCCAGTCTGAATAGCAGATAACTGTAGACACACCTCTGGTTTGAGTCATGATACGTCTCAGGTCTGATTACCAGTGTGCCCTATTTCAGTGCTGAAGCAGTATTGATGGATTTTTGTGGCCGCCTGGAGCCAATGGAAGACATTTCTCCTTATAATGTCTCATGATTGCCGTCACTTGTACTTGTACCTTAAACCTGCTCGTACTGTACGTAACCCAGCATATTCATTTCACTCTGTTCATACTTCTGCATTTTAGTGCCTTTTGCACTCCTGGTTAGATGCTAAACTGCATTCGGTTGTCTCAGTACCTGTTCTCAATTAAGTTCAGTCTAATGTAATCTACTAGAACAAGCTGGAAACACAAAATTAAAATATTATCTCCACATTAAGTTATTGACAGTAATTTGACAACAAGCATCTTCATGTGGACACATCCAGCCAGACACACAGCAACATTTATAGCATTTATTTTGACTGACTGACCACTTGACTCTTCGATTAGCTTTGTTTTCAGCCTCTACCAGCTCCTGAGGGAAATATCTGGCTCTCAAGGTGCTAAATGCTCCACTGTGTTCACCAGCTAGTTGCTAACTGTGTCCATTGTCTGTTTGGAGCTTTTTTGCTGAAAGCAGCTGTTTGTTGCTGCTGGACACAGAGTGAACCAAAACAGTGAAGTAGCAGTGAAGGAAGCTAAAACAGAGCTGAGGTGAACCGCTGTCAGGTGATAACTACAGCTGTGTGTGGCCATATATTTTATGCACATTTTGAAGTATTGTATTAGAAAAGGTTGATAGAAAGTTCAGCCGTCTCAGAAATGAAAACAGAGATACGTTCGGCTTTACCTCCCTCACTTGTTAAATTTGGTTTTCTTCTCTGTGTTTGATATTGATCAGGTGGCGCCCTGTGCCCAAACAGCAGCGCCCTCCAGGAGGTACGGAACTGTAACGAACATGCCTGTACAGTTTACCACTGGCAGACGGGGCCTTGGGGCCCTTGTACAGAAGACCCCTCGTCCTCGTCCCTCAACACCTCCACGGGTGCCCGTGACGGTCAGGGTACGTGCTCCATGGGAATGCAGACACGTAAGGTCATCTGTGTCCGGGTCAACGTGGGACAGGTGCCACCCAAGAAGTACGATTTTTCTTATTTTTCTGCATCTTCTAAACACGTTGTTTATGTTTCCAGTGAAACTTTATTGGCTATTTCTTGCCTCACTGATTTGTGGGTGTTTATAACTGTGAAATCAGCTCCTGGATGTTGTGTTGAGATGAAAATGGCCCACTTCTCAGAACTGAAATCCACTGCCTTTCAGCAGTAGCTCTCAATCATGTGGCATCAAGAGATCCAAGAGTCGGCACGTTTTCAGTTCAAACACATCTCTGCATCAGCCGATTTCACTGATTTGGACACCTTTATCCAAAAGAAGAAACTAATCAGTTCAATCCAGAGCTGCACTTCAAAGAATAGAGGACAGGGAGAGCTTCGGTTGTCTTTTGATGTGTGAAATCGTTTGTTAAAGATCCTCTTTTGTTTTGGGTTGTCGCTTGATGAACACAGAAAAGGGTGAGAGTCATTCTTCAAGCAAAAATCTAAAAGCCTTTCTCACATTTCCAAGTCAAAGAGTGATGTGTGAGCATCTGTTAGGTGAGCAAGCAGACAGACGAGACACTAAGTCATTTTTGTTTGTTTGTTTGTTGTTTGAAAGGACATCAGACTTTCCATGGTAGGACTGAATGGTACATGCAGATATGTGTGTGACATTGAAAGCAAGTGAGACTTAAAAAACAAAAGAAGAGTCAGGAGGTGAGAGATAGATGAGAGAAGCAGCAGTGATGGGAAGCAAAGTGACAGCGGGAGAGTAAAGCGAGTCAGACACGAAAACAAGGAGCTGGTTAAATAAGCAGAGCAGACTCTACGTGAAGTTAACTCCCAATTCATATCTCCCCTTCGCAGGCGACCACAGATAAATAAATAATCTCTCCGTCCCTGAAAGCCTAATTAACCCTGCCGTTTTGGGCGCTGGTAATTTCTCATTGATGATAATGACAGTAATTAAATGGGATAGATACTTTAAGGCAATTTAATCATGAGGCAGATGAGAGACGAGATGTTTGTGGTTAGCTGTGAAGACCACGCTGCATGAGGCGGATTCACAATACGCTGTCGCATTTACTTCAACGTCTGCCACAAAGTTTGGCTCGAGCCTGGTGTCAGTTATGCTTGACTGATTCACTCGACAACAGAAGATAAAGCAGTAGATCTGCTTGTGTCCAAATGTGTGGATAAGAAACGCAGAGCAGTTCGATTTAGTCCTCGTGAAAAATCAAAAAAAGGTCTCCTGTGTTGAATTTCCTCCTTTCCTTTCTCGCTCTAATTCAAGACCAGTAAATTCTTCCTCCTCCTGTCTTACACCTCCCAAGGGTGGTTATCAGTGAGGAGAGGATGGGTACATCAATTATTTAAAGGGTCGGAGTGCATTGTGTACAAGGCAAATGTGATTCATAGAGAGCGCCTCATGATAAAATGAAGATTAATGTCCAGTTCAATGGTGGCTGTTTGAGCAGCTGACCCAGACTCTGCAGCTGCAGTTATCAGGCTGCAGACGAGAGGTCGAGTCTCAAGTCCAGGATGTCTTTTATCACATGTAATTTATTTCTAAAGGTGCATTATGTAAGAATTGGCCGCCTGTCGTAGGTCACTCCAAACAAATAGGTGGGACATATCCCCAGAGTATGTGCTAGCTGCTGCTCACTGTACTCTTTGCTGTAGCTGTCTACAGTATGGCTGCAAGTACTAGCTGTCATTAGCCAGTTAGCTCGGTTAGCTGTGCAACTATCGGCCCTATTCACTGACTCAAGTGTGTGCGGATGCTAAATTACAAATCCTGCTATGGCAAAGTGATGATCTGCCACACTGTGTCCTGAAGCCAATGTGCTGAGGTGATTTACTGTGGCTCCGACCAGGACTCTGAGTCCAGGGACGACGAAGACACAGCAGGGTGGGACAGGGGAGCCTTGAAGTCGGGTCGTAGACTCGTATCAAACTAAGTCCTCCAAACCAGAGCTGGTGATTGTTGAACGGTGGAAAGACAAACCAAGGTGGTTTGGATGAGATTTGTTTTGTTTCTGTCGAGTTTGAATGAAGTTTTACGATGAGTTACCGTGGCAAAAACTTGACTTCAGTTGGTGTACAGTTGGAAAATGGTTGGAAGACATTTTTTGATTTTGTATATTTATTAGACCAAAAAAGCTAAGAGAGTTTGTAACATAGTGAACTCACCGCTTGCATACATCTCCCAGCTACAACTACAGGGGGCTACGCAAAGTGGTATTATGAGACAGGACTGGCCGGGGTTAGCTGGTTAGCCTGCTAACTTCAGTAGATATGTCTCCAGCACACAGTAATACACAGATGTCTTTGACATCATGTCTAAACTGTCATTTGAATCAATCAATCAAACTTTATTTATATAGCACCTTTCATACACAATGAAATGCAACACAAAGTGCTTTACAAGAGTTAAAAACAATATAAATAAAAACAGAACAATATTAAAAACCCAACCCTCCCACCCTTCTTATGTACACACATACCCCGAACTACAAACATACACACACACACACACACACACACACACACACACACACACACACACACACTCTCACCACAAGTAGTAGGAGGAGTAACGAGACATGGCAGGACACTGAGGATTGAGGATAATGCCACCTTTGGGGCCGTCCACACCGAGAGGAGTCATCATGGACTGTGAGCACAGGGAGCGCTAGCCACCCGGGCCCCCCCGACCCAGACAGACCGGCAGACCCCCACATCAAGGTAGGTAGCCCCCCTATCAGCCGGGCCGAAGGGACTCGAGGACAGCACCCCCGGCAGCAGACCAGACACAGCTCCCAGTGTGGACGACCCCCCTGAGGAAACACTGGAGTTAGAAAATAACTGAAACAGTTAAAAGAAGAGAAGTTCCTAAGATAGTGAATAAAGTAAATAAAATAATGTAAAATAATACAAAATATAAAACAACAAACTAAAAGGCATCAACATAAGATAAATGATAAAACTTAAAAAGCCTGATTAAAAAGGTGTGTCTTTAACCTTCTCTTAAAAATATCAACGGTCTCTGCAGTCCTGAGGCTCTCCGGCAGGCTGTTCCACAGGTGAGGAGCACAGTGGCTAAATGCCGCCTCACCGTGGCTTTTTGTTCTGGGTTTTGGTATGGATAAAAGGCCGGTGCTGGAGGACCTCAGGGTCCGCGAGGGTTGACACGGTAAAAGCAGGTCAGATAAGTAAGAGGGCGCAAGGCCATTATCTTTTGTTTCTTCACATTCTGTTGATAATTAGTTCAGTTTTTAATGTTTTAAGCTAAAATTCTTCCATGTGTATTATATGTTGTACCTTTAAATACACACTGGCAAAGCTGGAGCAGGAGACAGACACAGGCCCAGTGGGTCGGGGAGTAGGAGGGCTGGAGGCGTCAGGGGTAATGCCATCGAGCAACTGACAAAAAGAGGTTTCAGTCGATTTGCCTCCATTATCTTTTGTTTTTGCCGGTCAATAACTTTATATAAGCAAGTATCATTTGCAGTGAGGGCACAAGAACATCATGTACCAGTGTCAGTAATGAGGAGTGAAAAGAAGATATTTTACACCCACTCAGTAGGCGGCCATTGATATTGACCTCAGAGGAGGAGTAATGAAGGTCACGCACTTGACTGAGAATATGCCCGCAGTCATTTGACATTTAGTTTTTTTCAGGTGACATGCAGCTACCAGAGGACATCTTTAAAGTCTTCTGCCTTGTTGTTATTGTTTCACTTTTGGCGTACAATTGATGAATCGATTTAGAGTGGCTGAGACTTCAAAGTAGAGTCCATTAGACTGAACAACACGAACAGTCAGACGGGTTATAAACAAACCCCCACTTGCTAAACCGCTTATTCAAAGTGACAACTGCAGCATTAAATGATTGATCAGGTAGATTGGGTCTATCTTAAAACAAGACTTAGAAGCCCATGTGCACGCTGAAAGGGTAAGTGGTTGCTGTAATGGTTCCTGCTGTCTATAGTTCAGTCTTATTAATACCGAATATAGGTTTCCAAAAATGTAACCTGTCCATTATAAAGAAGCACTTTGTCCTGCTGTAGTTGTGTATGTTTTGATATTTACAATAAGTGATGTTTAGGGTGAGTTCAGTTTTTGTTTAGTCTAATTTTCTTATGTTAGTCTTTCATATTTGTTAGGTTATGTGGTCACCAAAGTACACCGTATGTGAGGTAGAAAAAACACATCACCAGCCATTCAGATTCAATTTAATCCTCTGTTTTCAACATTGTCTAGTCAACATTACCACTTTAAATCCATACGAGTGGATATCAGGGAATGTGTGACTGCTGACCTGGGTTATTCTGTGTCAGAGGCAGTGAAGGAAAAGCCGCCTGCATGCACTCATTTCAGCATGTTTTCAGTGGTTTGAGGAATGGGAGAATTGGGAGAATAAATCTAATGCTCTCACTCCACTAATGCTCTTGTCCACTTGATTAATGTCACTCTGTACTCTGATCTGGGGATTAAACCTCCACCCTGCATGTGTGATTTAGAGACTTGTTGATATTCGAAACAATATTAAACCAAATACCTGAACTGTAAGCTGCAGTTTTAGCACGAAAGGCACCCATAAGAAACCAATATAATGGAGATTTAAGGTCTGAGTATACAGTCACTCCAGCACTTAAGTTGAAGCATTAATGAGGGTTGGAGAAAGCAGCTTTGTTTCATTGCACACAATATGAAATCTTAAAATCCAGGGTATTTTTCCCAGGAAACAACATCAGATTTTGGTGGGAATTTCGGGGAAGTAACAGGATCTCAATTCCAATCCACCCTCTTAAACACAGATTAAACGTAGGTTCTGTGAATGAGGTATATATGAGTCCTTGAGAAATTGCCTGTACAGGCTCTGATTTGCTTGTCATTGAGGAATGTGAATAGAAATAAACCAAATGCGACAAAGCCAACGTGTCCATTCTGGTTTGGACCGCTGAAAAACAGTTTAACGTCATCACAGCCTCATTCTTCCGCCTGAAGGCAAAAGGATTGAATGACAGATACCGGGAGTGCTGTGAAACAGGACTGTTTCCATAGACTGTGAGGCTTCTCTTCACCTGCCTTCATGGACCAGTGGTGCTGTCCATGGTGCTGAAGAAGCTTTCCTCATTCTGACTCAGCCTGTGTACAACCCCGGCTCTGCCTCAGTGTCCATTATTATGTGCTTTTGTAGGTACCCTGACTTCCTTCAGGGATGTTGTTCAGAGTCTGTAGGTGGATTTTCCTCAGGCCACTGTCGCTGGCAAGGGTCCAGTAATAGGCTGTAAGCCAGCATGTAGACTTTCACCACACTGCAGCAGAAAGAGGAGCTCAGGGTGAGGAACAGGGCTCTTCTATTTTAGCTGTTACCACGTGAAAGTTTTAGTTTTTGCCCGGAACTAACATACACACACATAAGATAATTTGAACACCTCATGGGGAAATGACTTTGACTCTTAAACTCGCAATGACAAAACATTGCCACCAAGATGGGTCCTATTAGGCTGATTGCCAATTAGCTGCATTTGTCAGTTATAAAAGAGGTCTGGCAATCAGCACGTTGATAAGCAAGTTTTCAAAGCAGCATGAGACAATTAACAGAGCTGGAAGAGGCCAATTCATCAGCACTCAACATGCATGAGCAATGCAACGTTTTTAGTATGAGGGGAGCCGTGTTGAAAATATATTGACGACGTGCAACAAATAGAAACTGCAATGATGAAGATGAACAGCAGTCATAATGACGTTATCAACAAGGTTATGATGGACACTGAGAATATAAAAGAGGTTTGAAGAATACACCTTATTGGTACCCAGTTTGATAAGTCATCCCAAGAAGAATGGAAAGACAGGAAGTGTTTGTTTCTTAGTTTTTTAGCACGTCCACGATCATCCACTAATCTTTGGTAATTATTATAATCTGAACAACAAGGCCGTCCTAAAATTCACCAAGTAGTCACTTTAACCCAAACCACAGTTAGCCCCTAACCTAACCTGAATGACCCCAAGCTGCGATCTTCTCCTAAACCGAACCAAAACTTAAGTATAGAGTTGTCGCATCTTGGACTTGTTGATTTAATAAGACGCACACTAATAGCAGTGTTTGTGGAGTAATGTGGTTGTATCAAAATTCTGTAACCTGCAAATTTGACAGACCAAAGTGGTTCCAGGATAAAAACATGATGCCAACAGTACCTGGTTTGCAACTTGCAGTCAGCACTGTGACAAACAACCTTTCAATGCTACGATTAGCAGAACTCCCAAAGCGCCGGCAGCAGACCAGAAGTACATATGTGCTGTTAAACCCCTGTCACGGTGGACAAAAAACCTGCTAACGCCCGCTAGCATTTGGCTTTTGTCTTCAGTCGTAAAGGGTACAATCAACATTCATTCCCAGGTCAAATGGCTCTTCATCCGCTCCAGCTCCGATCAGCAGTGATGGACATAATTATAAATATCAGACAGAATTGTCAACTTGTTACATTCCTATAAAAGATATAAAGAAGTAACCACCATAACATTGTCACTGGCCTCCATGTTGCTTTCCATTGACTGTTTCTGCTGTTTAAATGCATAATTTTGGTGTGAAAGTGGTACAAGTCAAGGCTAAGAAAGTCAAAACAAAGTGCTCTGGTAAAGATTAACAGTGAGAGTCACAATACATACAAAGCAGCTCCACAAAGAAACCTTTTCTCTTCTCTCATTTCTCTCTAAATGAATCTCCTGCCCACCCAAAACATGAAACTGACCCCTCCTCATCCTGATCAAAGCATCACTGTCCCCAAATCTGAACTGACAAACTTTTTAAAAAGAAAAAACAGATGAAAAAGTAAAGATTAAAAGAGCATCTGAGCAGTGACCTCTCATAGTCCCTCTGTGGTAAATTCACCAGAACTCTTGCCCTAAAAGAACAGTTCAGCCGCTATTCTGCGAGTAAATCATTGATTAAAGCCATTCTTCAAGGGAAAGAAGCCAAATGTTCCCTAATTTCAGCTCCTCAGATGTAAGAATATTCGCCCTTCTCTGTCCCGTATGATCATAAGACGAAGCTCTTTTGATCCTGGACCGAAGGAGAGACCCTAACAAGCAACTTGAAATCGTCTCCCTGAGCTATGAGAAACTGTTACGATCACTTCTCAATACTATGTTTTTAAGCCCAAAGCAAGGAATCAGTTAAACAGGAGTCTCATTTAACGACGTTGAATAAGATGCACACGGTTAGCGGTGTTGTTAGCGGTGTTGTTAGCTGTGTTGTTAGCTGTGTTGTTAGCGGTGATTCACACAACACGAGCCTCCAGACCAGCTCCAGTGCTCCTTGCCATAGATTCCCTTCCAGATGAACTCTGGTGGGATTAAATTCTTTGAAAAGCTCCTCTCTCATTTCCTCACCATTCAGTGATCCCTCGCACCCCGTGTGGAAGCATCAACGTTCATTATGTCTCTGCACTCGTTTATTCAGGCCTTTCCTTTCATCTGTCACCTGTCTGTAGTTGTCTCAAGGTTATTGTTCTTCATTCATGAAAGCATGTGTTGCCTTTTATTACCCCTGTAGATTTGACAGACCACAGTGGCAGGTGTCTCATTCTCCAGGATTAAAAGCACTTGTTGTTCTGAAACCCTTTGTTTGTACGTTTCTTGACCGAAGCATAAAGATGCAGCAGCTCTGCTTTCCTGGCCATCTGTTGCTCAGAGGCAGTGTTTCCCAGCCTGCACTCAGGAGTGACTTGATATGTTTTTTTTTGTTTTTTTTGGGGGGGGGTGTTGTTTTTGTTTTTTCTTTTTCTGCTCTGCATGTCTTCATCTGGCACAATCCAACTGGCAGGTATTCTTGATCAGTGCTCCCACGGGATCCCAGCAGAACAAACAAACATGGCCGCCTGCACCCTGCATATGCAGATGTGACCTGTCTCATTCATAGATGGATCTCAGCTGTCTTCCTCCCGCAGCCTGAGGCAGTGAACCTCACCGGGTGCATGTCACGCACGCGCACACACCCACACACACACACACACACACACACACACACACACACACACACATAAACACTGACTGTCAAAGCCACATAGAAAGGAGAGACACAACAGAGACAAATATGTCAGCGCCTCAGGCTCGGGCTGCTATCATCCTATCGAGAAAGCTGTTGTGGTGTGAGGAAAAAACAACAACGTCTGCTTATTGATTCTGACAGTCTGTGTGCTGACTGGTACCAAATGTGTGTTTGTATAATCACATCGACGCTGTGGAATTTGTGAAAAAGGGAACTGAATGATTCATGGTTATGATGTTCGACAGTAGCGGTATTAAGGACAGTCAATCATCTCCCTGCCGTGTTTTCTAATGGAGGCTGTGTTTACTCCGTGTTTTTGACTGTGATAGATAGCTGAAAGCCCTCAAGAAGGAGGCCAAAGACACCATTGAAAGGTTCCTTGAAGAAGTGCAACTGCTTTATGCCAAATTAAACAAACGATGTTCTTGTTTTGTAGTAGTAATTTTGATAATGAAATTAATTAGGCCTTATCTTTTCCCACCAGACCTTGTTTTTGTGTTGTGTGCGTACACACTCTCTTAAAACTACTGACAGTTCTTTGCTTTGAATCTCCTCTCTTCATCCTGCTCAACCATCTGCTCATTTCTCGAAAACAGCCTCTCGCCGAACAGATTACTCAACGCGCTAATAGCAGCAAGCAAAACATAAGCATTAGCCTGGCTGCTCGTTTTAATGTCGTGCTTTGGGACAAGCTCCCAGTGCCATGTTGTGCGTGTCCTTGCCTCACTACAAATCATGACATTTAAAGATCATTATGAGATTGTGACACTGACTGGAACCAGCAACTCAGTTAAAGCCAGATGCCGTTACCGGATGGCTTCATTCATTTCAGAGGAGTGCGTTTTCACGGTGATAAACACAGAAGTGAACTGTTGAGACAAAGATGGAGGAAAGCACATCATTGTGCAGTTATGTTGAAATACCCAGAGTGCCTTCATCAAACAACAAACTCAGTGTGACAAGCAAAGGCAGTATTAGAGACAAAATGATAACAGGAGGAATAAGGGAGGAAAGCAGTGGAAAAAGAAAATGTATACATAATAAAAAATACATAAATGACACTATTACGATGAGCTTTCACACCCCCACGGACAGAGTCTCCCAGCCAAGCATTGTGCTGTTGGTATTCTGGCTGCCATTGTGTTCTAACAAAAAAACATGGCCTGTTTTTTCTGGAATGTAATTGAATTTTAATCATCTAAATTTGGATAATACCTATCATGAGTGGGGCTACAATATAATTAGACTAAAAGGGGAACAATGGGGATGGTTCCCTCTGTAGAGAGACGCCTGCTGAAGCCCTAAATGTAAAGCTTAAAACACACAGGTTAGTTACAAAGGGGATTAAAGAAAGCAAAATGAAGAGTCAGAGCTGCACTGAGCAAGATCTTTACCTTAGAAGAAGAAAGGCACTCATCCCTAATCACTCCATCCACCCAAATGGAAATGCAGGACCACCCAGTCGTTTTTTAACCATCAGATATGATTTAGGCTCTCCTGAGCTAATCCCAGCATGCAGCCTGTAGCAGCTAACACACTGACAAACCTCAGTTACACCTGTGGCTGATTCAGAGTCTCCAGTTTATATGACCTGCATGTCTTAAGGCTGTGGGAGGAAACCAGATCCCTTGAAGGAAACTGACTAACTCCATGATAAAAGGACCAGGACCAGGATTCAAAACAGGACTGAAGAGACTCCTGAACGCCAGTGAACCTTTAGTATCAAATGATCTCAAAACTACAGCAACAGACTTGTTCATAAATATATTTATTTAGCTGATGTTTTTATCCAAAGCCACTGAACAAGCACATTCCACCGTATAGATAAAGTTACAAGAATCACACTCATTTTATCAAATACACTGAACTGATTCAAGCGCTCCAACAGAGCTGCACTAGACTGGTTCCTCAAAGCAAACAAGGATCAAGTCCAAGACCTGACCCCTGTGTGACCCATGTTCACTTGATCAAAGAGGTCAAGGGGATCTATATGGGATCATATGGTGGACCCAGGCAGTTTAAGCAGATTGTGCAGTGATTAGAAAGATTTTTCAGCTCAGTTTTAAAGGTAACAGGAAGCCAGTGTAACAAACAGGCTGGGTAAAATGGGAACACTGTGGAGTTTCGGTAATCAATCAGCAGAGTTTTAGGTGTGCTGGGCATGAAGAGGCAAACTTCACGTTATGGATGACTTATTCAAACGACATTATTCAATTTATTCAACCTCTGCTTTGAGTTCCAGTAGAAGTCGTGGAAATTCAGAGCTGATGTAAAATTTCAAGCAATTCAGTTTTGTCAGTCTGACACCCCCGTCGACAGGACAGTGTCTTTCAGAATGACTGTGATAAAAACTGATTGTTTCATGGTCTGTCCGCTGCGCTCGAGGTTTGGGTGTGTTGAGGTTCGAAACAGTTAAGAGTAGGCAAAGATTGTGTTCCTCTCCATGTCATGAGTGTTCGTACACCAAATCCTCCACTTGACCTCTTCCCGAAGAGGTTCTGTGGCTCTCCAACAACTTCATACCACTTCTACCTTTGCTACTGAGAGGTGACCACAGAGCGTCACTTCTCAGCAAAAACATAAACACAGGTTGTTTTCGGCATTCCGAGCAGCAAGCTGTTGTTTTTGTGGTGAGGACAGACTGTCCAGAACATTGGTGTTTGGCGGGGGGAGCACACAAACTGAAAGGCAATCTGCACTTCAGACATGGGTCTTTTAGCGCTCTGCAGTTTGGTATTCAGAGCGCGTTCCAGCGTGATCAAAGGCAAAAGTCAAGCTGTGTTTCTTACTGTAGTGTGTTGTCTGAATAGGAATATTGTTTTATTGGCCATGTTCTTTCAAGATCCGAAACAAGTGTTAAATTGTAGCTCATCCTCAGACATTTACCATTTTTGAGTAGCAGAGGGAGTGTAACAAGGCCAAAGGTTTAATCCCCTCTTTGTCCAAGAGCCGCTGGAGTGCGGAAGTCTTGCCTCGGTGCTCTGATCCCTCTCGACGCAGAGAGAATCAATAAACAAAAGAAGTACCACATCTGTAATCCTTTTAGGAACATAAGAAAGTCAAGCTGCATTTAAAGAGCTGCAACTAACAAAAACTTTGCAGAAGACATTTTGAAGAAACATCTAATGAGACTTTAGGGATCACTTTCGTAGATAACAAACAAATTGTGTGTGATATGAAATTTTAATGTTCCTGCACCTTCAGCTGCAGTATTGTTGTGATATTTACCCTGTTTGCATCCAGATTTGTTCTGTTACCTGCCAATAGGACTTGGAAATTCCTCAATGTTCTAATAATTGACCAACAGTCTCAGGAGTTACGTAACGTGCTCTGCTCTCTCTTTGTGGACCTCGAAGCAGAGTAGCTTGAGGCTCTGAATGGATGTGAAACTTTTAAAGAATGAACTCATGACGAACCAAAATGAAAAGTAGTTTCTGTTTTGTTTTGCTGGGACTTGAATAATTTGGTTCATGAACCTGCAGGTTTGGTATCGGCCTCCTGCTTATTGGATTGCTTATGCACTAAATTGCTTTTCTCTCTGTTCTATATACACTTTGATTGTGTTTAGATCCTGCAGATTTCTGTGCGCTGGTTATTTTCGTCTTCACGCTGCATTCTGTGCCAGGTTTCCCTTGATGAAGAGCTCCTTGATCTCTACAGACTCTAAAATATTGCAGAGTTAAAGTAGGTTCATATATAAAGTGAGAAAATCCTGGTTAGCACTGGGGTCTGGTGTAGAGATTGTTCTCCAGTCTCAGGTTCATTGCTTGGATCTTGCTTCCTGTTGAAGTGTCCTCGAGCCGGAAACCTTTTCCTTCACTTCTTTACGGACGTGAGCATGAGCTGAAGCCTGAAAATGTAAATGCATCCCCCCCCCCCGGATCCAGCAGCTGTTTTTTTCCTGGGGACCATTCACTTGTATGAAGACACCAGAGGATTTGTTCCACTCGAGAGGGATTTAGCTCTCTCTATTGGTATTAAAAATAAATCTCTCCTTGTGTCGCTGTTACATTATTACATTTTCCCTGCGAGGCTCCCCATCGTTTCCCTGATAACACTGTGCTAACGAGTGTGGAACGCCCAGAGGAGAACGCCCCTCCTCCTTAGAGACATTAAACCTGACCCACATGATCCGTGTGTCAGCCATAGGATGAGGAAACAGAGCGGCAACGCCTCGCAAGACCGGGGACGCAGCGTTACAGAGATCAGATTACAAGATGTCTTCCAGCAGGTCTATCTCAACCCATTTATCTCGGCCCAGTAGTGTGCACATGGGACCTTAGGTGCTTAAATGACTGGAGATTAACCACAACCCTTGTTCGACAAACCTCGGCTTGACCCTGTATTCTGTGCCATCAGGAGGATTATCATTCACTGATAGCAGAATCCAGTTAAAACAGGGGAGTTTCTGTCCTGAGGCCGGTCGGCTCGTCTGCTGGCTTTAGCCTGAAGGGGCTCAGTTTGTTTCTTCAGCAGAGAGAAATCCACGGGAAGCAGCCTCACACAGACATTTGCTCTGATGCCTGTTGTGGGATTTGACTCTTCTTTATACCTTTCACATGCTGTCCACAGATGGCGAACATCAGCCATGAACTGGATGTGATTACGATATTGCTTGAGGATGTGCCTTGAATAATGACGTTCTGTATAAAGTGGTTGGTTTGTCAAAGCTTTAAATCATGGTTTCTATACAGTCATGTTTTAAATGTCGGTTGACTGTCTGTAAATACTCTATATGCTATCCAGATCTGTCAGAGCTCTAAAAAGTGTTCACACTCATGGTTACCACCCCACTTGATCACAGGGTTAGGCTTCACCAGAGGATACAAAAGACGCTGCGGAGACAAAACATCCACAAATTACTCAGTTTGTCCACTCACTTTGGCTCGAGGAGACAGTTCAGATTTTACTCTTTAAAGTAAATAATAAAAGAAAGTGTTTGTAGTAGTGACCACCCACTCAGCTCCTAAACATGCTGTATGTGTTCATTATGATGAAAAGGTATCGCTGAGCTCTGAGTGAAACGTGTTCTCTGATCCCCGTTCATAAAAGATCATTGGTCAGATATTTTTAGGGGCTCGGCGTTCGGTGGCTTACAAACACACTCGTGTTCATTTCTTCTGACTCCGTGTTCATCTTGCAGTTGCCAGCACCTCTTTGCTCGTCGGAACAGGCTGTACTTAAATGATGGCTTCCTGTAGGTGGTAAAGTGTCTATAACCAACAGCAGAATTTAATCTGGGCACACAGGGCAACCTTACACGATCCCCCTGCTGCACTAGATTGTGATTTTGGATGATGAAACCAGCAAAAAGCAACATAGTGCTGCTTAAAATCAGCAGAAATCCAAACCAGGTATTCAGGTTTCATCTGGTCCTTAAACAGTCCTGTCTGGGAGGGTTAGGGTGTTTCTGTTCAGCACAACACTTTCCTTCTGTTCTGGTGCTTTCTGATGTATTCGGTCGCAGTGACCGTGTTGTCTCCCAGAAATCCACTGAGCAACAATCTGCTGCTGTGCATCAGCATAAGTCAGTTTGTTTAATCTTTGAGGTTTCAGACCGCTCGCTGTTGTGTTTTGGTGAATGCGTAAAGAGTTTCCAGCAGCGTTACACGACAGCCCCGCTGTGTGTGTTTTGTTGCCTAGGTGTCCAGACGGCCCTCGCCCCAGCACCGTGCGACCGTGTCAGCTGCCCTGCAAGAAGGACTGCATCATGACCCCTTTCAGCGACTGGACGCCGTGTCCTGCCACTTGTGACGCAGGTACAGTGGAAAAAAACATGGCCTGATGTGAAGTAACACTGCCTCATTCAGATCTCTGGCTCGTGGTGACTCATCTCAGGTTTTTTATTTCCCGGCTGGATAGGTTTCAATTGTGTTTAGTTTTATGTGTTTTCAGTCAAGCTTTGGTAGTTTTACATTACTTTATGGCAGGATTTCTAACACAGTGTTTGGCATCTCAGCTTCAGGCTACAGTGTGAGATAATAAACGCTAATTATGAATTAAACATGTTTTGCTTTGACTCCGTCGCAGCCTGGAAGTATACACAGGAGCGAGTTTAGATCAGGCGTGTGGGACCTTCTGCACAGAGCCAGACGCATTAACTACCACATAAACACACGCGCTCACGTCTCGTTACACGTAATTAATGTGACAGATTGGCATGTAGGACAACCTTTGGGCCGACCTCTTTTAGTGCGCCTGGCAAGCCGATTCGCTCGTGGCTACAAGTGTCAGCAAGTGTTGTTGTTGTTGTTGTTGTTGTTTTCATGCTGCGAAAGCGAAACACCGTTCAGATGAGGTCACCTTTGTCAGACAGCCATTGCCCAGGCTGTTGAGCAGTGGCGAACGCATCAAATTGATTTACAAGCAAAAATCATTATGGTCCATATTTTGATGACCTCCCCGTGCGACACGGTGCCATAAATCTCTTCATTTTGAGCGCGCAGCATTTTAATTTGATGCTGTTGATATCTTCACCTTGTGCAGAGAATTACACACCACCCACACCCGAAGGTTTGAAGCGCAGTTCAGGACTATCCGGAGGCTCATTTCATCTTAATGAACTACTTGAGGGCATCTCCACACATGTAAATACCATAAATTTAATCTGAGTCAATTCCAGGGTCTAATGGGATTTTTCTACATCATCGTTGTTGGCTTGATATCCCAAGTAATCAGACGTGCGTGTTGTCTGTCCAATTAGATTTGGCAATAGTATCCTCCAAGTCCATTCTTCAAGGACGATTAGCGGAGCAGCCGAGCTTATCATTCTGACGTGTTTCTCATCACTTTCCCATGCAGACATTTCTTATTTTAATTCAATAATTGTCTCTGTCTGCTCAGCTGGTAACGCCGTGAAGAGAAAGCAATCAAGGAAACGTCTCATCATCCAGCTGCCGTCCAACGGAGGACAGGACTGTCCAGAGGTGCTAGAGGAGGAGAGGGACTGCGAGGTCCCCAAAATCTGTCCCGGATTCAGGTGAAAGCGCTGCACTGATCCAATAAAGCTGAAGTCAGAGAGAGGATTTGCTTTATTTCATGCTTCTTACAGCCTGAGTTGACAGGTTAAGTGTGGTTTGAGACACTTTTGGCCTGGACCGTATCCTCCTAGATTTTCAAATCCAGCCACATGTACACACAGACAACTGCTTTATCTCTGATCTGGCTAATAGCTCAGAGAATCCAAGCCAAAACTCGACTTCTCCATCACATTATTGGCTTGTCCTGTAATGAAATATTTTTGGTCAAAGGATGTAAATATGCTATGAAGACACACTTTTTCACGCACACTTCAAAATCACAATCAGGTCGATTGCCAGGTCGGTTGTATAAGAGGAATTTGTTTTGGTGTTTTGGTGCATGAAAATAGTAAGTAGAGAAGATAAAAGATAAAGAGCAAACACTGCAAAATAGAAGATAAAAAGCAAGTGTTGCAGCAACGTTTGCATACTCAGTTTAACTGTCTGTGTTGATGCAGTCTCTTGTTTACGCCTCATTGACCACGTGACAAACAGTAAAAGCTATGAACTGTTATGGCCAACTAACTAATTCACTCACTCATATTACAGTAATGCAGTATATGGTGCTAAACAATGCTTTAAAATAAAAACGATGCTCTGAGTGTTTGTGTTACCGCGTCGTTTAGCTCCCTGGCCCTGTTGGACTGCTATGATGAAACAATGAACGTTTTTGATAAGTTCAAATATGTAACCAGCTCTGACCTGGTTAATGGTGAATATTACACAAAGGTCTATTTTAAGGAGTCCAGTAACATTTCCTTAATTCCACTCTGCAGCATTTTTGTTGCACCAAGAATTCTTCTTACAGTAATAATGACAATAATTTTGTGTTAGCACCGGTGCTGCAGCAGGTATGCCAAAGACTTAACTGCAACTGCAGAATTTGATCTAAATCTGCTAATGTAGTAACAATATAAGTTTGTACTAATGCTTTCATCTTATTCACAGTACAAATACAGGCTTGCAGTTTCATTCATAGGAAATGGCTGCAGTGTGGCTCATGGTAGTTTTCCTCCAATAGTTCAGCCCTTTTGACAGACCTTTATTGCATGCTGACAGTGTAATGTTAGCGTAATAACAAAGGCGCTGATCTCTGTGCTGTCCTGATTTATTCCAGGTGGAAAACCCACAAATGGAGGAAGTGCCAGCTCGTCCCGTGGTTTCTCAGACAGAACAGTGCCGGTGCTCAGGAGACCTGTGGACCAGGACTTCAAACAAGAGGTACAGAACCCAATCTCCTCATCTCCCACCCGTTCCCCCTGCACCCTCACTGAGCCGTTCCTAATGACTGTAAATTAAATTTCTGCTCATTGCGGTGCATCTGGAGCCCGGCCACGAGGCAGCAGATGGATGTGCCAAGGTTTAGAGAAAAGGCCAATTTACTTAGAGCACACATCAAATCCTCCCACTTGCAAGACATGACACAATCGGAGGCTCACACTACTTAACAACATCAACAAGAGACTTATTTTTCTTTTTTTTCAGTCTTTTTTTTATTTTATTTTTTGTTTTCCTCCTGAGTTTGGGAAGGAACTGTGTTCACGACTCATCGTGTGCCTCTTGAGACTCATTTGACAGTTTGGGTTGTTTCACTGCTGGCTTTTTTTCACCTCAGGCTCTTGTCATGCAGTTTTAATCGAATGTCTCTGTTGAAATTTAGGAGGAGATGCTGCACCTTGCCTATAGCATACGACATCTTATGGGCTTCACGCATAAGTGACAAGTACTTTAAAGAAATAGTGGGTGTCTCTTTAAAAGCATATTTCCTCCTGCCTTTTAGAGAGGATGGATGTGCCATGTAGTCCTGGGAGGCTTTCATAAAAATCCAATTTCATGGGGTCACGCAGAATGATCAATTTCATTATGTTCCAGCTCCTATAGACGGCCATTATTAGTGCTTATATTTCTGTTTCTTCTTCGCTAGCTTCCAATAATGGATGGAAGAATCAATTTGTTCATGAAAATGCTTTAAGGTCCACTTAAGTTCTATATGCTGTGCAGCTTTCCACTGATTTGATACCATATGACACCTGATGTCCTGACCCTCCCGTGCTTGTTTTCACTCCTCTGACAGTTCCTGGCAGAAATCATTTTGTCGTTGACTTAAACCAAATGCGACACGCTGTCTTTCCTGGTCGGTTTTTTGACAGCGTATTGTGTTGTTTACCTGGACAGAGGCTCTCCTCATCAGAGGGAAAAACACTGTAGTAGCTCTATTAAACACACAAAACAACTTCGAGCATGTGCGTCTCTTCCTCTCTCACACACACACTCACAACATAAGGCCTGACACTGCACACACCACCAGACAGAGGCTTTCCAGACCAATAGTAGTGCCCACGGGGGTTCAGCAGAATGTGCTAAGAGATTGATTTCTCCATGAAGGTACAGCCCTGTAGAACGTCTGCATCACAAGAAAATGAAATATTGCAGCAACACAAGTAATACCCTTTATTGAAAGAACAAAGAACGGGGATGATGCAAGGCAACATAAATTGACTTGTGGGCTTCAAACCAATTGAGGTAGAGATGCGTTTGTGTTCTCCTCTGCGTGTAATTGTTATTTAGCCTCTCATGAGAGTCAATCTGAATTATACAGTTCTGATCTATTTTTCATTAACTCTTTAGTCGCCCTCTTTACATCTCGCTGTGATGTGATGTTGCTCACCGGGGGGAGAAGAAGTATTAGAGCCTTTTACTTAAAGGAGCGCGTCAATGATTTGGCATGTCAAAGTCTTTTTACAGGGAGTCTCAGGGAGTCACTGTTCAGCCTGTGAAACACTTCATTAAGTCTGAATGACTTAATTAAAAAGTAGCTGTATTGCAACGTTAAAATACACCAAAAACACAGTAATTCTGGTCAAAGAAATTTTGAATGTAGGACTCATTAAAGGAATAGTTCAATGCTTTAGGTAAAAGGTTTATTTGCTCTCTTACGGAGAACGTGGAGAAGATTAATGTCACTCTCATATCTGTCCAGTAAGAGCTGTATAAAGATACAGACTGCAGCTGGTTAGATTAGCTTAGCATTAGGACTGGAAACAGGGGCTCACACTTAGCATGGCTGTGTGCAAAGGTAAGAAAATCTACTGATGAGCACCTCTAAGGCCACCTCTATTTTATCTCAATTATTTTATCTTTAATATTATTTTCCCAATGTACACTAAAATGTACAAAACTGTCAAAACAATCAAAGTAAAAATATCTGCAGTCGCTCCTCTTAGTGTAGTATTACACTGCATAGATGCAGTAACTTGTAAGCAGTATTTAAATGTTGTAGTTGCTCAAAGTGGAACTAAATTTATCTTCTTCATATACAGTTGGGTTGTTTATGAAATATGAAGCATTGTTAAATGAAATGTTAAATTAAGCACCATTTTTCATAAGGTCAATTATTGTCTAGAAATCTTGAATCTGCAGCAGTCTTAGTAACTGAAGCTGTATGCTGGCAGCACAGTGTCTCTCTGAACTGCATTGGAGTAGAAGTATGGTGGAGCATAAAATGGAACTATCAAAGTACTGTAATGTCCAGTACTTGAGCAAATGCGTCACACGGTAAACCTGCTATAACCAATCAATGTGTTAAAACCATAAGAAATATACCACTTTATGGCCTATTACACGCTCCAATGAGGCCTTTTTGACCCGTCCTCTTCTCACTCTTCCAGCTGTGTCCTGCCGCCAGCTGGACGGGACGCAGGCCGACATCAGCGAGTGTCTGAAATTCGCCAAGGCCATGCCTGCCATCACTCAGCGCTGTCAGCTCCCCTGCCAGGACGACTGCCAGCTGACCAACTGGTCCAAGTTCTCGTCCTGCACAGCTGACTGCGTGGGGGTCCGCACCAGAAAGAGAGCATTGATAGGTGGGAACGGAGGGCGATGCAGCACAAACAATGGGCTGCTGTGTTGAACCTTTTTCTGACAACCTTATTTGCACTGTAGTTTAAGTGTTGGTGAGGTACCAGGCAGTTTAGAGGGTAAAGTTGTTGGGCGATGCTCCAAGAGGCAAGAAGTAAAGTGAAACACAAGGTCATAAATCTATTCAGATAGTTCGTGCCCACTAAATGCTCCAGTGGGATTAAAGCAACAAATCTGAAATATCTCCTCAGCCTTTGTGATCCATCAGAGTGTCCCCAGAGAGTCGCCCTGTGCATCACAGTCATAAAAGCAAAATGACAAGAGTGGTGCAATGCATTAAGGCAGCTCAGTGAGAGGTTACTGGGGGGTAGAAGTCAACTTTAAACTGAGAGCAAGTGATTTGAAAAGCTTTTTATTTTCTCCTGACGTGAAATCTTTTGACCCATTCACCAAAAGAGCAGAGAGGGCAAGTAATGAACATCAACACTGTTTGAAGTTTCATTAGTTTAAGCTTAATTGTTCTTAACTTTAAATCAGGAAGCGGATGGTGTGTCCTTCAGCTATATTTGGGGAATGTTATCAGCAATGTGTTCAGTGTTGGCCGATCCCTCACAGACCCTTTGACTAGATAAAAGAATAACAATTCGTCTGTATCCTCTTCTTGATCTAAGTAACCTTTGCTTCATCCAAAAAATACCAAGACAGCACAAATTCGGTTCCTTTAAGTGGGTCGTAACGGTGGATTTTCTGCTGGCTGTTGGTGGCTGTGACCTTTACAGACAGATTATAGCATGCTACACAGCACTTGGTCGCTTAGATGCAATTATCAACAACCAGCTGTGGCCCTAATGCAGGATAATCTTTGCAAACCATAACCTGCAATTATTTTAATGCAAAAAAAACCCCCAAAACTTGATCCTGGGTGAGACACTGGCACCTGGAGGTAAAGATGTCGTGGACAGCCGTCATCTCCTTATTTGCTCCTAATGATGCGCTGCCACGAGGAAGAAGTTTCTTTGCACGGCGAGCTTTGATTAACAATGCTTGACATGTCTGAGGATAGAAGACATCAAGCTGTTTCGGTAAAAGAGCACTCTGCTTGAAACCATTTTGCCAGCGTAATCTATCATCAGGACTTGCTTTTCCCCCATGCATTAATCCCACATGAGGGGCAGCATCTCCTGTGTCATCCTGCCTCTCTCAGCCAGTACATTATCCCAAACACTGGAAGTAGCCTTGAGTATCGTGAGACTCAAAGCCACTTCAGCCTAAGAGAGACAGAAATCCACCAACACCAACAGACATGTGGAGTCACTTTTCCCAAGGCTGTTCTGCTCATCTCTGCCCCTCTGCCCTCCACAGGAAGGAGCAAGAAGAAAGACAAGTGCAAGAACACGCAAATGTACCCTCTGAGTGAGACCCAGTACTGCCCCTGTGACAAGTACAACGCCCAGCCGGTGGGGAACTGGTCCGACTGCATCCTGCCCGAGGGAGGCAGAGTGGAGAGCGTCCTGGGGATGAAGGTCCAGGGAGACATCAAGGAGTGCGGAGAGGGCTACCGCTACCAGGCCATGGTGTGCTACGACCAGGAGAACAGGCTGGTGGAGACCTCACGCTGCAACAGTCACGGTGAGCGCATGAGCACAGAGGTTGTTCTTTCATAAAGGAACGTTTCACCCAGGTTACAAAAAAAGAATGAGTCTCTGTGTGTGGAGGAAAGTTTGGGCTTTATTTTTTCAGGTTTTGATGTATGTCCCTCTGAGCCACTGCGCCCCCATCATGGAGGTGAATGGATTTTTGTTTGTGGTGCTCACATATAACTGGTCTAAATCATGTGGTAGTTATGGTGCTTAAAACTGGAGTTTGACTCTTTATCTGTTGGTTTAGAGATTTAACTGCTCCTGCAAATGTGATTCTGGGGTTGTTAGTTCTACACCTGAGTGACATCACCTGAACTCTTTATCTCAATCAGTAACGAGGCAAACAGTATTTTATTAAACCGACCTGAGCATACGTTTCTTGTCCTAGAAGTGTACCTCCTATACGTTTTTTGTACAGCAAACCAGGAATTGTAACTGAGCAATCTTTATTTGATATATTCAGTTGCTAAGAACCCATTCGTGTGTTTTCTCACTGAAAAAGAATCTCCAGTTGGATATAGACTCTGTTTCGCATCTCATGAGCTCGGCTTGGTTCTGGAGGAGCTGTCACACTAACTGTGTTTAAATAAACCCACGCAGCATGTTGTACTTTCCAAAGGTAAGCAGCAGCTTGTATGAAGGAGTGAATTTATTGAATGTGTCGATGTGATGTCCTCCGTGATGATCTCTGCGTAGTGTTAGCCAGCCGACTGGAGCTGCCGCTGTCCCTGCTTAGCAGACGCCTCCGACACCCTGAAAGACGGCGTTTCACAGCTAATTCTAAACTTGCTGTCATTAGTTTTCATTGGAACTACTTTTTACTGAAGAAACTGTCCCTCTGAAATCTGTTGACAGGCAGTTAGAGAGTTCCTGTCCAATTGACCTTAATGAATTAGACCAAAATTGTCTGCATGGCTGCGTAAGGCTAGAGGCCAGCGATAAAATCTGCTCTTTCACAATTTGGGTTGACTAACCTTTTAAGTTTGGCCTGTGACCAGTGATGATGAAGCACCTCTGACAGAAATCTGCATGAAGGCGCCGAGGTCGTGAGGTGTGTCAAATCAGATGTTTGGCCAGGTGAGAAATATACTGTAGCACAAGGGATTTCAGTAGATGCAAGAATAACTTTTTCTTCTGTTAAGTATGCATCTGAAGGGAAGGATTTTGTTTGTGTGCCTATGAAAGCCCCTCCCATGAAGGCTCGCAGCTCATTTTGAATACTGACTTTCACATAAGGAGGCCTTTTTCTGGCACGCTCCTGTCAGAATCATTTGTCTCCTCGTTGTAAGGTCTTATCTTAGATCCAAAATACTTCAAGCAAAGAATCCGGGCTCAGAAACTCGTTGTGAAATTGCTGTGAAATAGAATGCGGGAGATGTTCAAATGAATACATCAGTGTTGTGCATATATAAACATGGTTTTAGTCGCCTTCTGTGAGTCACAGATTCAGATATGCGTCAGTTAATCTGAGTGTGGGTGTGACAAGAGCACTTCGTAAGGATGGGGTTGTGTGTGCATGTGCGTGTGTGTGTGTGTGTGTGTGTGTGTGTGTGTGTGTGTGTGTGTGTGTGTGTGTCAGCTTCTGTGTATTTTTACACCTATGTGAATGTCTGCGAGTGTGTCTGTGCATCCATGTATTCATCTTTAAGCATCGTCGAGCTTAGAAAAAGGGAATGTTCCTTGAGGTGCACACGAAAACAAAAACACATTCATGAGGCTTGGCGTTGGTACATGTGGATCTCAGAGATATCATTAAATCTCTCTTTTCTCCCCCTCATTCAGTGGCTCCTCTCCCCGCTCTCTCTGCCACTCCCTCCTTCATTTTCTGTGCCATTCTCTCCGTCTCAGCCATCATCACTTTTAATCTTGATAGAGGAGGAGACATGGTCCTTCCACGACTCTGCTGCTGACACACTGCCCTCGGCTATGATGGCGATCAGGCAAACTCTGCCACTGTTATCTCCACATCCCACAGACATCGACAGAAAAAAATGGGATTATCATTAAAAGTGCGCGTTGATCCAAGCTTTGTGCCCCGTTCCTCTATGAGGGAGAGCGAATATTTTAAAGGAAGATAGCGCTGAATCTTTGAATCTCATTTATTGAGACAGTTCTCAATAAATGAGTTGTCTTATTCAGAGTTTGCACGGTGGCGGCAAGAAACAACATGAGGATTGTCAACTACAGAGAATAAAATATTGAAAAGGGTTTGTACATTATATATTTTTCTAACCGTATAACTGATTTAAGTCAACCTTGACCGCGGAGAGACTATTAATCAGCATCACAAGAAAAACATCCACATGACAAAGTCCTGATTCTATTAGCTCCCAGCAATAATTGCAGTCAGCCACAAGAAGATCTAATTAGCGTGTTGTCATGTTCAGTATAATCAAGACGAGACTGAGGGGGCAGAGACTCAACACTCAAGAAGCTCTAAATTGACTCAGTTTCCACTCAGAGAATTTTTGATCCCATCTCTCAAATAAAATCCACTGTGTCAACAAAACAATATCAAATAAAACCACTTAGTCGACCGCTGCCATGGACACTGTGCCAAAGGTCATGGTGTGGTCATTGAAAGTCCTGTAATAAGTCCCTGCCTGTCTGTCCTATATATGTGACATTACTCATATAGTTCTTATATTTATGACCATATAGGACCTGTGACGCTTTGACCTTTACCATGACTTAATATTACAGGACAGCTCAGGAGGCCTCGGTCTCGTCTTAGCAGGAGGGGGGAGGACAGTCACTGTGGGAAGCCGTAAAGGCTAAAGCTTAAGGGCAAGCATCTTGCTGAGGACCTGTGAACTTGAGCAGTAAAGCAGCGAACAGATTTGTTGTTGCATGATGAGCCATGTTTGTGAGCCTGTGCCGTATACGTGAGCTTTGGGTAGTGCGAGTGTTACGACATGTAGACAGTGTGCTGTCAAGGTTTGAGGACTGAGGTCAATGTCTGTTTAGCTCAGTAATGTACATCAAAGGGTCCGTCTGGCCTACAGTGACTCTATCTTATTCCTCTGTGCTCCATCCTGAGCCTCCATAGTTATTTCCAGAGCACCCTGGGATTAGGCGGTCCCAGTTGCCTTGGAGATGATTGGGGTGCAGGAGGTGTAACAGGTCTAAAATCAGGCTGTAATGTTGGAGCCAAAAGGTTCACGTAAAGCTTCTCAGGCCAACCACCCGTCGAGTGGATGAAATTTGGTTTCAGAAGCCAACACTATGATGACTGAGCCCGACTTTATTCCTGGTTGGATGGATAGAAATAAATGGTGTCTGGATCTGCCATCAGGGTGTTCTCAGCATGCTAGTGGGTCCTTGCAAGTGCCAACAGAGAGTGAAAAGTTTTTCGAAAGGTCCCATTATTGACTGCTTTGGGTACAAACACCAATCCAGAGGCAATATTTTCCTCTTGTGATTGGTTTAATTGATGTTGGTTTCAGCACAAGCATGTATGAGTCATTATTTTACACTAACACTTTGCTCGCTGTGGCATTGTAACACTCACAAACCTGGATTCAACATTTCAGCAGTGGAAAACACACATTAGTGTAATAAACTCATCTCTCGTTCAGGTCCGTGCAGGTCTGAAACCAGCCGTCTCTACACAAAACCCCCGTTTACCATCTTGCCTGAAAAGCTTCTACAAAACTGGAAAATCTGAGATATGATTGCGTTTTGAAAGTCTCTGAATTTAGCAAATGGATCACTGTGCAGGTGCTCAATCTTCTGCAATGTTGTCTTCTATTTCTGCATCGATTTACCCCTCACGGGGTTTTTCAAGTCTTAACATTGAGCCTCTTAAAGTTGGGACGATGTGTAAAACAGACTTTGCTAATCCTTTTTACATACATTCAGCTGAGAGCAGCGCAAAGAGAGTTGGAATATTCCACAGGTAAACAGGTTCATTGGTAACAGGTGATAGCATCATGAAAGGGGCATCCTGGAAAGGCTCAGTCGTTCATGAGCGAGGATAGAGCGAGGGTCACCACGTTGTGAACGCATGATTGGATAAAGGAGATTACTGCGTACACTCGGTAAACACAGTTTGTTTGCAAATGATTACATTCTGTTCTTATTGACATTTTACAAAGAGTGCCAACTGTTTGAGAGTGTGGTTGTATGAACAGAGCGTTGCCTTTCTGTCAGTGATGGTGAAGCACAGATTAAAATAACAATGATATTTTTGTTTATGCTTTAAGTAAAATGTTGATAGACTGTGGCCGTTGTTTTCTTCCAGAGGCATAGTTCAGTGCATTTTCCAATTATCACTGGGAGGTTCAAGAGCCGGTTGGACAGTGAATTGTTAACATTTCAGGTGAAGTTGGGCAGTCAGCAGCTCGGAAAGCTTCAGGCAGCAGTGACACCTGCATTGGGAATTACAGCACTTGCTGGTGCCAGGTTACAAGCTGACTTCTAAAGGCAACAGTAGTGATCTCCTACCTGGATCCAGCCCAGAATCCTCCCTGGGAGCTTGGCAAGACACCTAACAAGTTCATATCAGTTGAACTATAAGTGAACTGCAGGCTGATGTGCTGCAGCATTTGCACTGTGGGTGAACTTAAAGTGACAGTGTCAGTGATTTAGAGTGACTGGGCTTGAGTGTAGGGCTTACAGCGGGAGGTCAAAGGTCACGAGGCCTCAGCTTCAGCGGTCAGAGGCCATGCTGAACTCAGCAAGGTGTTGATGTAGAGAGACTGATCTGGACTCAGGGGCAACAGGGTGTAAGGAGGTCAGGCAGAAGTCTGTGTGTGTGTCCCTGTGCGTGTGTGCATGTGTGTGGATGTGATCATTATGTCACTGTGCATTTAGTTGGTTCCAGAGTGCTGCCAGGACTCCAGTCCTGACTGGATTAAGCAGACTTTTTATTTTCTAATCATATTAGCTGTAAGGGATCTCACTGCTCAGTTCTGGGGCTGAATCGCAGGCAGGAAGATCACCCTTCAACTGTCCTCTTCTGCTGAGCCAAGTTTAAACCGTGTGTTTAAGCTCCACTCATCCATTTCTAAAACACATCCTTCCATGTGCTTTTAAGAGAAATGCGACCACCTCTGGCTGCAGTGGTCTGTAGCTATGCTGAAAATAAAAAGACTCATCAAGGTTAGTCTCATTCATATATTGTCCTTGCTGACAAACCCTCACCTGTCATAAGTGATGCTAACGCCGTGTTCAGGCCAACATTTACACTGCATCAAAAAGAAAAAAGCCTCCCTGTTGACTCCAGTTAGATCTCTGCAGGGGGCTCTGTCAAAAGAATCAGGGTCATCTGGCATCAAAGCTAGCTCAACTTTTCCTGCAGCATAGTGCAGCCTCATCGACCAAGTGCACATTCCCGATTGATTGCTTTGCAATGTAAACAGCGTAGTTCTGCTGTGGCAGTCATCGGGAATAAAGACTTCCCAGAGCTGTAACGTCCTGCCTCACTGTATTATCAGCAGCTGTGCTGTGCTTTGGCATCTGCTAAGACTTAAAAAGCCCTGATGTATTACTGCAACTGGACTTTGTGGTTGCGTTTCATCTTTTCAAACAGCACCTTTAGCAACACGTCCACACCAGCACGGCCAAATGCATCATGTATTTATTTCCATATATATTTGTTTTCAGTGTGCTTGGCCTCGAGAAGAGACTTGTTCAAAGCAGTTGTGGGACCAGCTCAGATAGTCTGAACAAAGAAAATGAATAACTACCCCTCTACTTATCCTCCATTGGCTGCAGTGGAGCTCACTGGCCAGCGGTGGACAGCTGCTGTTGCACCCACAGCTCAGTGTGTCACTGTGAGACATGACATTGCTGCAGAAGAACATCTGTGCTCAGCAAGACTTTGCCCAGGTTAAAAAAGTGAGAGAAATACCTGCATGTGGATTGACAAAATTGATTTGTGAGGACTGAATAGCCTCTGCGGGATTCCTCTGAAAAGAGTTATCTTAAATCGTGGGAAGTGTGTTTTCAGCAAGTCTGTCAGTCATTCTAGCTCCACACGTCTCTCTCTGAAAAGCAAAGCAGCGTGAAAGAGCCCACATCAGAAAGAGGAAGTGGTTAGGCGCCCAGTGAGACACTCCACTTTCTTGGCTCATTCACCTCATCGATTTTTTTAATCAAAGGCTAAACAGATTTACAGGTCAGCGCCGTTACATAAGCCTCAAAAATAAGTTAGGTTTTATCTGCTAAACAGACTTTCTCTGAGCAAGAGAAAAAAAAGAGGCACAAAGCCAAAGGTTCAGAAGAATAACCTCTTTCAAAACATTTGCCTGAACGCTGGCCTGTGTGCGCCGGCGAAAACAGAGGAAATCACAGCCCAGAGATGCTGAAAGTCCTGAAATCCACAAAACATGAATAACAAGCAGAGTGAGAAGCTTAAAACCAGCCCCGTTAACTGTGTCGTGACCCTGTGAGCTGAGGAAGAATACACTGAAATAATGAAGCTTGCTGCCAGGCTGAACCACTGCTTTGGTAGGTTTTTAGACCTTTTTTTTTTTTTTTTTTATAGACCATAAAGTTTGGCCTTTGAGTGTAGACTCTGTTTTCATTCCAGTGGGCTGAAAATCAATAAGTGCATTTAGATTAGTTTGTGAAGTATCAGTGAGGAGTTTTCAGAGCTCTTACAGCTGGGTGTTTTCCCCATCTAGAGTTTAAAGAGTTCTTGAACTTTAATGCGTGTTTGTTAGATTGAAAACAAAACTAACCCTCTGCGTTTAGGACAAATGTAGTTTCATACCAGATAAAGACAGCAAGACTCTTCTAAGACCTTCAAGACGCAGCGTTTTTCTCTGAAGGAGTCATTCTCAACCTGGAGGCTGCTGCTACAGAGAACCCAGGTTTTATTTTAAAGCTCATTTCTTAGGAATCAGTTTTCTGGTGAATGTGTTTTCCTTCTGAAATAATTAATAACAGACAACAGCAGGCTGTCTCGTAATTCACTGAAACAGCCTGAGAAGTAGCAAATCATCATTTTGCCTTTCAGTGTTTCTTCTGATGCACTTCATGCCTCACAGATAATCACCTCTTTCACTTTGCAGAACACAAACAAAAAACCGGAGCCGTCGCCATAAAATGTGTTTGATCCGTGCAAAAACCTGCTCTTTTCGTCCTCCTGTCAGGTTACATTGAGGAGGCGTGCATCATCCCGTGTCCCTCGGACTGTAAGCTCAGCGAATGGTCCAACTGGTCGCGCTGCAGCAAGTCCTGCGGCAGCGGGGTCAAAGTTCGCTCCAAGTGGCTCAGAGAGAAACCCTACAACGGCGGCCGGCCGTGTCCCAAACTAGACCACATCAACCAGGTACAGACAATCACTGCCTTTACATGCACGCTGAAATTCCAGTGTGCTCTTATTCTGAATATATTCAGAATTTGATACGGTGGTGTAAACAGCGTATTCTGAACAAGCGTCTCATTTGGGATTTTTACCGCAGTTTGCGACACACGGCCTCTTCCCTGTTTACAGTCCGCTCTGTGCTGTAAACAAAACAACTAGCCAACAGTTTGCAGATGCACGCACAGAAGAAGAAACACACCAACTGTTAAAGATTATGAAAGACTTGGATATCAGAAGGTTTTTATATGCGGGCAAATATCACAACGCCGACCTTCTCAGGAAGGCGGCTGACAGGGAGGCCGTGTCCGGACGCACGGCTGCACGTGAACGGGATCATTCACAGTAGCCGTGTGACCAGCTTAGTCGCAATATTGTCTTTTCCAGAATGAGGCCAATAACCACAATGTTTTTGCATAAAAACGAAGCTGGAATTCTCTGGAGCTCAGTTTTGAAGTCTGGATTGGTGACTGAGCAGCAGACGGAGATAAAAACCGGAGCTGGTTTTCTGTTCACCGTTGATTCTTGAATATTTATGACCTGTGCGACAATACATTTAAACTTATTACAAGTTTGATACACATTGTACGTATCCAACACTGGAGAGAAAGAATTCATTAATAATGAATAATCAGCGTGAGTCTGCAGAGCCTTCCTTTACCTTCTCCTCATTATTGCTGCACTCGTTTTTTTTGCTGAGCAGCGACAGTGCAAAAAGCAATGTGTGCTATAAATGGATCCCATCCACCATATTAATGCCCCAGCGTGTGCCAGTTGATTCCTTAAGGTTTCCATGATTTGCAGAAATGAATGCTTTCCAGGCCTGTGAGTATCAGCAGATGCAGATTATAGTTGTGTAGATCTACGGCTGCCTGTGTGCGTGTGTGTGTCTGCTAAGTTCACACAGGTATTTATGCCAGAGGCTTTTCTGATTATGTCCTCTCGAATGTTGCATTAATCATAGGTTCTGCACTATATGAACAGTTGGCATGTGCTCATTAATCCATCTGTCTCCTTTTAATCCACTCCAATGCTCGCTGGATATGACTCATGCTACAGGCTCAGGTAAGAGCTGCTTTCCTCAGCTATTTGTAATGTAGTCACAGATGTTAAGTGTCAGTAATGTCAGTGGGTCACTGACAGATTCATGTACACAGTCACAATATCCTCACTGTAAGTAAACAAGGTACTATCAGATTGGAGTTTTATTTATTCAGACATTTCTCAGAGGCGAAGCTGCTCCGGGGGCAGAAATAATCTCGTTGGCTGAGTTAAACCTCGGAGAGCTGAGCCAAAAGAATCACAGGGTATTAAAACTTCACTGACAAACTCGCACTGCTAAGACGAAATATTTATAAAAATATTCACCGCAGAGGCCGCTTTTTTCACGACCGTGACCGTGACCATCACCATTGTTAGCTGGCCCGACCTGTTTGGACGTCTCTGCTGTCAGTCCGCTGCTGTATTTACTTGAAACCCTCCGAATGTTAAGCAGATAAACGAGGTTGTTCTGTCCTCAGGTGTATGAGGTGGTGCCCTGTCAGAGCAACTGTAATCAGTATGTGTGGGTGGCCGAGCCGTGGAGCGTCTGGAAAGTCAGCAACGTGGACTTAAAGGAGAACTGCGGCGAAGGCGTCCAGACCAGGAAAGTCAGGTATCTGCCCAGCTGCCTGTCCTGATACGAGTCTGTCTTCATACTGTTTCTGCACATCGTTACATCCTTAGCTGTTAAATGTAATGAACATTAGTGCTGAACTGATGAGCCCATTAGCCAGTGAACATGTTGATGATCAATTGACTGCTGAGGTAACTGCAAATGTGCTGCTTTTATTCTGCTTTTGGGGTATGTGACCTGCACTCTTTAGTTTTTTTTTAATTATTATTATTTTGATTATTAATAATTAGAAAAAATCATTTGTAGATCTGCACTAGTTTCACGCTGTCAGAGCTGTAATGAAGCCGACATGCTAATTTCTATTCATCATTTGTTTGATGTGACGACCACGTGAGGCGTTTCCTGGCTGGGCTCACGTCAACATCCGACCCGCTGTGAAATCACTTCAGTGGAACTCTGGGATTTATGCTCACATACATGCACATAGAGACAAACTCTGTAATTAGACTCCAGTAGACTCATAAGACTGTAATTAGATACACGCAACCAATCATCCTGGTCCTGTAAAAACAGTGGATTAAAAACACTCAAACAGACACGATGTCAACTTCCATACCTCTTGTAATGATGGAAAAAATGCCTTTTGATGACTGTTGGCGGTTCGGTGCTCAGACGGCAGTGATTAAAAACTAATGACGCTTTAGAACAGGTGAGATTATCAGTGAAGGTGGTGACAGCCTCACCTCCTCTTTGCCGTCTCGCCTCACCTCCTCTCTACCGTCTCCGCTGCAGTATAAAATGTTGTAATTTTTGAGGAGACAGTGCTTAAAATTTGACAGCAGCAGTTGAGGAAAAGCCAAGGTTTAGTTAAAAATAATAATAAAAAAAATGCACATGCATCAAAATAATGAAGTTAAGAAAAGGTGCAGCTTACTTTCAGGTATTTAATTTCGTGTTCGTCCTTCTCTTGTGTGTGTTTACTCTAACCCTCCACAGCCGGTGGAGTTTGTGTTACTGTGAGCAAATCTTTTTTTTTTTATAAACTTGACCTCTCTTACCCTCAAGGACACACCTCACTGCGTGAGAAACACATCGGCCGTCAAGTACTTCATGTACCTGCCAGCTCTGACTGTTTTGCTCGGCTCTCTTGAACAGCTGCGTTGCTAAAATAAGGTAAAATCCAGCGTTTCTCGACCGATCCCACAGGTGCATGCTCAACACCATAGACGGGCCGTCGGAGTCTGTGGAGGACTACCTGTGCGACCCCGAGGAGATGCCTCTGGGGGCCAGGGAGAGCCGGCTGCCCTGCCCCGAGGACTGCGTTCTCAATGACTGGGGCCCCTGGAGCCGCTGCAGCCTGGTGAGAGCTGAACCCAGATCAGAAAGCGGCAGCTCAGCCGTCTGGCACCGAGTAGATACGGGAACGTCAGATTTCTGCGAAGCCCACTGAGATTTATCTTGATATCTTTTTCTTGACAGAATATTTTCTCTGAGGCTCAAGGAATTCAAAGCGTAGCTGCACTGTATTCTTGTGAGCAGTGTATGAATCTTTGTCAACAGGTTATTTCTCGTACACCGAGGAGGAATAAAAGAGATATATGAACTGGGAAGCAGGAGAAAAATGGCTTATATATCACTGACGTATATTACACTGTACTCACTGTGCATTCAGCGGGGAAGAAGATGATTTATGATAAAGACTCACAACCCCTGAGCAGGTTTCCAAATTTACATTTCCCGACACACACACTCAACCTTGTGGCAAACATAAAGCTGGCTAAAAATATTTCCCCCAGTTTGTGATCATCATCTGGCAGACAGCCACAACGGTGAAAGCACTTCAGTATAATTTCCTAATTTCTAAGACTGCATGGAAAGATGCCACCAGGAATTTAGTTCATCAGGTTCATTTCAGCCCAAAAGTTGACGGCAAAATGAGTCCTTTTTCCACCTCACTGTCCAATATTCAGACTTTGCAGATTGTGTTGTGCAAAGAGACACCGACCCCTGTTTTCATCACGGAAGCAAAGCACACACCCACATGCTTCAGCACGAACGCAATCTTTGTTCCCCGTTTTGCAAAAACATGGGATGTCAGAACATCCTGTTCCGCTCCTCCGCCCCCGACGCTTCCGATTCGGGGTAAAAAGCCATTTTAACTGCTCTAGTTTCACCTGCTGTTCTCACAGCAGCACCCTGGCCATTGTTAATCACACCCCATTCTCTCCCAAAGTGCTTGACACACTGACTTCCCACAATTCCAATCTCGAATTGGAGTCTGCAGTGGCACCAGCGGGGCCTCTCGCATGTTTTATTCATCACGTCAGCGATGGAGTTATTCAAAAGGCTGTCATTTTGTCTCCCAACTCTCCTCTTCACAAGCAATGACCGTGTGGAATCTGGTGGTTTCCCCTTGCAGCAGAATATCCGTTTCAGCCATACTGTCATTTCCTGCTGGAAAAAAATCAAATTCCACCTTCTGGGAATATCAGGAGCGAGCGGAGGGAAAGCGTCTGATATACAGACTGATATCATTTTGACCCAGTAAGCAGGGAAATAATCTCAAAGTGAGCAAATGAACAGTTTTAGCCGTTAATGTTAATGCAGCAGGAGCTCTGTGGCTTCGTTCCAGTTCAGGGATGTATTTGTATTCAGCTCTTAGCACTCCTTGCAGTACAGACTGCTTCGTCATTTTAGCCTTTTTAGAAACATTTTGTAGCTTTCCGGTTTTTAACGGGGAGCCTCTGTTTCAGCCGTGCACCAGGACCAACAGCCGAGTGCGGACGGCGTACACCCTGCGCTCGCCCAGCGTGGGGAGGCAGTGTCCAGCCACGACAGACAGTGAGCCCTGCAGCCTGAACCTCAACTGTTTCAACTACTTCTACAACATCACAGGTACGATGCCTCATAAAGTGTCAGTGATCAGAGAGACTGAGCTGAGTTTCAGCTGCTTCTCCCTCTGAGGTCGTGTAAGCAGTTTGTTTGCGGCAGACGTGCGTCTCCTCAAAGTGACAGCCCCGTACGTGCCTTGTGTTTTGGATGGAGCAGATGGTTTTTGGGCCGCCGCCAAGGGTTTGTCAGGATGAACGTTTCTCAACTTCAACCAAATCACCAATATGAAAACGGCCCTTGAAATGAGGGCTTTAAGACTTTGCTGCAAACACAGCCGCCGTTTCAGAATGAGCTCCTCGTCCGCTTTAATGCAAGAGGAGCAGTCAGTAAGTGACTCATCTGTTTTTTACAGCCTTATCGCTTCTGTTTCTCGTGGTGAGATAATTGCAAACCTTGCTAGGTTTTATCAAACCTCGTGTTGTGTAATGATCACGTCACCTTAACGGAGCTTTTGAGTCTTGCTCACAGCGACAGCCATTAAAGCCTGGAAGCCTGTTGCTGCTGTGGGTGAACTTGTCAGCATGTTTATTTCCACATCTGACAGTTGCAGAGCAGCATTATCATTCTTTTGGAGTCATGTTTTTGGCCATGTGGTGAATATTCACTCTCTTTTCACCTTTTTTTGGTCTCTGAAGGAAACATCTTGCTCTTTAGCTGCTGAATTCTCCACCATGTTCACCAGCTAGCGTCTGCCTGCCGTTTGTTGCTGCGCAGGTGTGAACTGTGGGTATTTTTTGCAAACAGCCGCCTGCTGCAGCTGGAAACGACACCATGAGAGCGCCAAGAGTGAACCAAAACAGCAAAGCTATGGACCAGGCAGCTAAACAATGAGCTGAAACTCACGATGAAGCTGCGTAAAGTCGAGGGGCGCTGCAGATTCAGCAGATAATTCTCCACAGAGCGACCCCTTTCACGTTGTCATTTGATGCATTGTTATTATGAAAATATCAATTATAGCTTCTGTAAGCAGAAAGATTTTCAAAAGGACTCAGAGATTTGAGCTGGCAGTCTTCCCGAGCTCCCCTGTCTAATCTGCAGGATATCACACCTCCATATCACATGTCACAGAGGCATCTTTCACATCTCATTCTGGAAACTGTACCAACTATTCCAATAAAAATAAAAGAGGGAGAGATTGCCAGCGTTCCCATATTTCATCTAGATTTGTCGTGTTGCCTGCGTCGCTGCTGCCCCACATTCTCTACCAGCCCACCCTCCTTCGGTGTCTTCCCTTTGTGTGGTTACACGGTGAGACGTGACATATAATCCCCTCTGCTGGGTTCACAGTGGCACGCAGGCATCTCAGGGTATATGTACATAATACGCGAGCAGAGATTGTTATTAGGTAAAGCTCGCTCTTTTTTTTCTTTGTTGATGCCGAGACCTTCCAAGCTGCTCCTTCCTTCACAGTTTTACTCCTTTTCTTGCCGTCTCTCTCTCACAGTCTCTTACTGTCTCTCTTTCTTGTTGCAATCTCCCTATTTTCAGTCCCCAGAGTGCCACAAAGCTCCTCGGCAGAAGGAGACGCAATTCCCTGAGTTGAGCTTGCAAACGAGCTCACTGCAGCTAAAAACAGCCACTCATCTTTGTCAGCGGATGGCACACTTCATGAGTGATACCTCAGCCTCCCTGTTGTTGGCACCCTGACTCTGAAACATGTTGTCTTTCCACTTCACAGAAATCCTTTTTTTTTTTTGGTTTCAGCCTCTTACGGCTCTGGATTTTTCTGGTGAGGTTTATTGGGGAAAACTTATTGATGTTGCTTTTAAATCCTGGTTATTTAACTCCAGTCTGACTGCCTGGCCACACAGCTCGCTTATGATGCTGGCATGAAAGGATACTGATGGCAGCCAGATTTATTGGATTTAAGTGAGCTGTTATAAACCTCCAATGACCTCTTTGCTGACAAAGTAATCATCTGTTATCGACAGTGATCTTCGCTAGCCAGAGGCTATTTACAGTCCGACTCCAAGCACACGACAAAACACAAACACACACCGATCATTTTAAGTTTTCGGTGTTAACTGAGTGTCACAGCAGAAGGAAGGGGAGACAAAGTGTGTTATGAAACAGAGTTAATGAGCTGAAGTCAAACTTACAGTATGGCATGCACAAGGCATGCTCGCCATTCTGCTGAGTCATCTGGCAGCGCATAGTGATTTAATTTATATGCATGGCCCATCATTCCTAGAAGATCTATGAGATACAATGCACCGAAGGCAAGAGAATTTTAGCTTATGTCAGCAAACTGGTTGGTAATTAATCTGATAATGTTTCACTTTGTCATTACACTTTATCAAAGATTCATTTGGATTTTGTGTGAAAGTCGCAGTGCTTTTGCTTCCTGGAGCTCGCTGTATATCAGCACATAAAACCTTAAGCTAAACAACTTTCAAAGTGACACCAGGCAACATGGTGCGACAGTGCATTTCTGTGTGTTCGCTCTTAAAAAGCTGAGACAAACCGCGGTTGTTTCTCACTGTCTGGGATTTATTCATTCTGAAGTGTAAAGAATTTGTGACAGCTGACGCATTTGAACACATCTGAACAGCGTCTCCTTGTGTTTTGTCCCGCCACGTCATCCCGCTCCAACTGAAAATACATCCAACGACAGAAACCCAACGCTCGTGAAATGCTCGTTTCTTCTGACTTGAATTCGTGCTCCTCTCCTTTTCCATCCCGCTGCCGTCTAAATAATGACTCCCCCTCATCTGCCTTCCACCTCTGCTTGCACTCGGGGTGGTAAAATCAACATCAGCAACCTGCCGAACACTGGTAAATATTTGCTATGTGTGGCAAACTTGTGTGCTGTGCTGGCTGGCGGGTGGCAGTCATCATGTGAGGGTCATATTCTCCTGCAAAATGTAATCGGAGGAGGAGGTGTGAGGAGCGAATTCTAGGATTTACAAGTCATAACAGAGCTAGTAGATATCGACAGCTTGTTGAAATAATCTAATTTTTATGTCTCACCTGTATTCATGTACCTGCATCTCTCAATCAGCTGTGGATATTATACATAATGTATTGTAATTTTGCCCTTTGCAGGTGCATGTAAAGTTGTCCAGAGCTGTAGATGTAGGACCTGTGAGCCACACTTATGGCTGTAATCAATATATGCATATTAACAGTGGGTCAAATTGCTGCATGTATGTGAAAGTGGTCATTTGTAGCGACGAAACCTCAGAAAATTATCACTCAGCTCTGCAGGAGCAGCGTCTTTCAACTCATTGTTTTGGTAGTCTGGCTCTGGAAGTTTCAGCAGACAGCTGTTGTCAGCGAAAAAGCTCTGCTAAACCCACTGTAGGCTACCTGCCCAGCATCAAACAGCAGGCAGCATTAACGACTGGCTGGTGAACATAGCGGAGCATTTAGCAGCTAATTGAGCTGGATGTTCGCCTCAGAGTTGTTGGAGGGCAAAATAGCTAGAAAGAGAACAAATGTTGGACTTGGATTGGTCAGGTGGACACAAACACAACTTCAAATGAAGGCAAATGTTGCTGTGAATCTGCTGGATGTGTGAATAAGTAACAGCTTGCTAACAAGTTCGCCGCATCAACGTAAAAGGTGCTAATATGTCAGCGTTTACTTCTTTCTGCTGCCCCCAAGTGGCCAAAAAAATCAGTGAACGCAGACTTAAATTAGGATTTTTCCCCTCTATTACCCCCCTGAAGACTTGACTTGGAGCTTGGAAGCAGGGTTACATGTAGAATAAAGAAGACGTGTCAGGCAGGCTTTTCCACACATGTGCACACTGACACATTTAAAGAAGACAGGGTGTCAATCATGTTTAACAGCATAATACACATCACACAGCTTTGAGAGAAAAATGTTCAAATGCTGTGTCATTTAGAGCACGCGCACCTGAAAGACATCTTGGCATGAACTTTGGTTTAGAGGACTTGGAACTTGACTTGGATTTGCCTTTAAAGAAGCGGGAAGAGCTGTGACGTGTTAGCATTGTTGGAAAAGAAACTTCTCCTACAGTTGAATATTGGAAATTCAGACACAGTATTTGGATTTTTCTGTCTTTAATTTTGAGTTATTACTTCATCTACTTGTCATGCATTACTCATTATTCTGTGGGTGAGAGCTGATGTGGCTCAGAAAGCCTTGATCACCTGGTTTTAGCGTACAATCTACCTGAGATAAAACCTCTTCCTTCGTTAGAGTCCGACTAAGAAACAATAAACTTCCGAGTACAATCAGCTTATTTCTCCATGTGATTTTAGTGGACAGTTTCAGAGCTGCTTGCAGTGTGAAAGAAACACATACAGGAAATGCAACAGAGTCGACTCAGTGATGCTCAGTGGACAGAACACTCTGGTTTCACTGGGCTACATAATGTAGTATTACTTTATGAACTACATGGCTGATACTCGGTTGAAGGAGATGTCTGTTTTTCAGCCTGGCACCCACAGCTCTCTGCGGTGTTATAAAAACTCACTGCCAGCTTTATGAGCATGAACAGCCAAAAATCTGAACGTGAATGTGTTCTGTTTCTCCTCAGACTGGAGTACGTGTCAGCTGAGTCCCAACGCCGTCTGCGGGAGCGGCATCAAGACCCGGATGCTCGACTGCGTTCGCAGCGACGGCAAATCAGTCGATATAAAATTCTGCGAGGAGGTGAGACTTTTTCCTCAAGTGTCTCCTTTTGTTTCTCCCCTTTTGTTTTTTTTTGGGCAGTTGAGTTTTTGCTTTCTTTCTTTGACACATTCATTTGTCTTAAATGTCTTAATCACATCACAACACCAGCCCTCCAGCACTGTAAGGCCCGCAGCAACATGAAATATTCACAAGCATTCTCGTGCAGAGATTGTTGTCGTCGCTTCAGGCTGAGCGTTTTATTCATTCATAATGTGACTCTGCTCCCTGTAATTGTAGCCGGCGGGCTGTGGCTGAGCCGTCCCCACAGCTATTTAACCCTTGGCCCACTTCATCATCTGGCTCATTCGCAAAAACACACTGTGTCAGGATGGCTTTCGCTGCAGCCTCCATGTTCCAGCTCCACCGGCCTGATGCTGCCCGGCACTGTCTGTCCCCTGCCAGAACAAAGGCTTCTGGGAATTGTAGTGCTGAGAGGTCAAGCTGCTGTCTGGCAGCTGCAGATTGAGTCAGCTGTGCGACTGTTCCTGCCTGTGTTGCGAATGATTTGACGATGTGTCATGAATTACCCCCTTTCATTGCCAACATGTGCTGCAGTTGAACTTGGAGAAGAAGTGGCAGATGAACACCTCCTGCGTGGTCGAGTGTCCCGTCAACTGTCAGCTGTCCGAGTGGTCGGTCTGGTCAGAGTGTTCACAGACGTGTGGACTAGAGGGTAAGAATCATAGCAGACGAGACATTTTGCTCAACACTATGATTAACTCAAACTGTTGTTGACACGTAGCTGACATTTTTATCTTGAGCAGTGTCCAGTGTGACCAAAGAACTGACAGGATTCACTGGCAGCACAGTAGAAATATGTGAGCTTTTACTACCAAGACACCCTTCAGGTCGTCTTTATTATTGAAGTAAAACCTTCCGATGATCACTGTGCTGATGAGTATTTATATTCCACTGTTTATCACTTTTTAAATCACAGTAAAAGCAAAAGCCTGAGCGGGCAAAGTAGGAAAAAAACAACAGAGAGAGCACGTAAAATGCACGGTGAGGGACAATGATAAGATATGTTTACATTAAAACTGGTCTATAAATGATTCTGAAGGCGTGATATAAAAAATGATGCCACATTAGTCAGGCTGAGCTTGGCAGCCGAACAGTAACTTATTGGATTTGTAACAGATAACAGGCCGCAGTGATTCAGCCTCTTAAACCGCACTGATGTGCAGTTGGTTCACTCATTGCAAACTCATCCAAACATCGCACAGCATGAGTCACATTTCTCAAACGTTAATTGTTGACAAATGTGAATGAAACGATGCACAAGACATCAGGAATATGTCCATTTGGAGGAATGGCGCATCAATAATAAAAGAAAAGTCTGTTTTCTTATAAACAAACGAAGGTTATGTTTACATTCGCTGTTACTCATCAAATCACTTTGTGTATCCTTGAGGTCAAACAAACATGTTGGATGAATTCCCCTCCACATAAAACATTTGCAAAGCTGATTTTTGTGAACATTTTAAATGGCGTATTGTTTGCTAGCTTGCAGTCTTCTCCCCTGGCTTTGTCGGCTCGTTGCTAAATTTCTTGGCTTGTTTCCTCATCTGCATTTATGAGACAAACAAAATGTGGCCTCGCTCATAAATAAACAGCTTGATGGCGCTACAAGAGGTAAAAAAAACCTCCACAGGTTACCGTCAAAGATACTGCAGGGATAAAAGGGGAAACTGTGTGTTTGGGATTGAAACGGAGTAGCTTGATTTCAGACACATCCGCTCTTTGGCTGGTATCTCCGTCAAACACACAAAAACAAGTGAATCAGTGAATAGACCCAGCGAGGGTCACATCTGCCCCTGATGTGTCATCAAGTGGATGATAATAACGATGTTAATGTAGTGTGATAATGTCAGGAAGCAGACCTGAGGTGTATTATCATGATGATGCAGCTGATTTTCCATCTAATTAGTCTTTGGGTGAGAGCCGATGTAGCTCCGAACGCCGTGAACACTCGGTTTGGTGACAGAGCGGCTGTGAGTTGAAATCCCGACTGCGTCTTTTAAATACAGAATTATACTGAATATCAGGTTCCTCACACAAAAAGCCATTTGTTCTGCATTAGCGTGCAGCTGAGACACAGGTGTGACTCTTTGTTGACGCTCCCTGGGCTGTTTGTAATGTGGAAGAATCAAATACAGAAAATGCAGCAGAGTCGACTTTAACACAGAACGTGAAGAACGCCCCCTCGATGTCTTCATGGAGATGCAAGCCAAACACATAGAGGTGTGGAGGAGCCTCGACCTGTCCCAGGTTTGTTTGTAAGGAGCCTGTTTGATCAGGTTTGCTGTGCATGACTCCCCTCAAAGTACAAAGCATGGTGTGACTGAGAAAAAACGTGCATGCTTGGGAAAACATGCTTGTATAAGTAAAAAAAAAAGTCTTATATCAGACACTTCCTGCTCCCCCTGGAGGCATTTGACGAGAAAAACTCGCAAAAGCAAAAGAGAGGAAGTGTTTATTTAAGAGATGTTCGAGTCTTCCCAAATGACCGGCGAAAATTTGTCCTCCTGTTGCCTCGTTGTGGTTCCGGCGGTTCACACAATTGATTCTGTCCCATTACATCTTCCTGCTCCTCGGGGCTGCGGGGAGCGCTTTGAAAAACAGGCACTACAGCGACGGTTGCTAAATCACAAGGAATAAGATAAAAGTTGGAGAAAGGCTAAAGGAGCAAGAGGAGACCTTATTGATGTGTTTTTGTCTGTGTGTGGGGGGTGCTCTCTTGTTGGAATAGGATATGAGGTCTGCAGTTTGTTAGTGTGTGGGATGGCTGATTTGTGTTTTATGTGTTGAAAGGTGTCGTAGGTTGGCGAAGGTGTACTGTGGGGCGAGCAGATTGCCGGCGAGGCAGTGAGAAAATGAAAGTAGGACGTGCAACAAATGAAGCTTTCTGAGATCTGAGAGTGGTGGTTTGAAACAGGTAGACAGGAAGGCTGCATTTTAAAGTGTGTGTGTGTGTGTGTGTGTGTGTGTGTGTGTGTGTGTGTGTGTGTGTGTGTGTGTGTGTGTTCATAGCATCGATTCTGCCCTAAAATCAAACGATCTCAGCTGTAATGTGTTGGATTTGTTTAGAGTTTGCTGATTGATGCGTGAGAAAAGCCATTTTACTCAAGTGGACCGGGAACCAATCAGGATGGCCGAGAAAAAGTGCAGCATTTCAGGTTATTTAGAAAAAACCCGGCTCTGCTAAGTGAAGGGCTGTTGTGCACAGTAACACTAATTTAATGCATTCAAGACAAACTCATACACATGCATTTAAAATGAGCTGTTTGCAGAGGGGTGGATGGCTGCTGCGTGCTAAACTGCAACAGTCACTGCAAGTGCCAGATCTGTTTGCATTTAGTCTGTTGTGCAGAAAACTCTTGACACTCTGTGTAATTGTATTAGCAGGAAATAAATCTCAATATTTATCTTCTATCATGCCTGGAAAGCACAAGACTGAAATTTCAAAGCTGGGGACTGAGAATTAGTCAGAGACCCTGTTGTTGTTGTTTCTTTAGCTCGAGCGGTACTTAACTTTATTATGTAAATCAGTGGTCGTCTACCAGCGGCCCTCAGGCCACATCTGGCCCGCCAAATCTTCCCATCCAGCCCACAGAATATTCAGTAATTCAGAAAATGTGCACATTAATGTTACACACCAGTGGAAGAGATCCAGCCTGTCCTGAGAGCGGCCGTCGATTAGCATGCCAACCCCTGGTAAGGAGCCAAAAAGTTAGTAAATCATAGTCCACCGTTTCAGCAGAACTGTTTCATCCTCCAACCTCATCCTCTCTCCTCTGTGGACCCACCATCAAACGCTCAGCTCCCAGGCAGGATATTCCCTGGAGCCGACAGCCGCACACTGAAACTGTTTGTTTATGTATTTTTATGTTTGCTTCCTCGGATCCTGAAGAGTTTTTTGTTGAGACGAGGACTCGTTCATTGGTAGTTTTGTGCACTGAGGTCTGAGAGCATTTTCTGGTTCAGTACTTGGTTGTCTGTGTGGATATTACACGGTTTTAGGAGTCGGTTCACGCTGATTTAGGCGAATAATCCTAACATTGATTTATAAGAAGGTGAAAATGTTAAGAATAATGGGCTAAGTAGGGCAAAATACATACATATCCAGATTTTTTTGAATGTCCAGTCAGCACAGTGTCTGCTTCAGTGTTTTATTGACCAAAATCATGTACAACCAATTCTGTAGTGAAACCGCGGCAATAAAAAAATCCTGGGCATATTATGAGCAAAAAAGAAAATTGAAAGGAAAATACACCAATACAAAAAAGGGAAAGGAAATGGTACCCTGATGATGTCACTTCCTGTGTGCTTTCTCCAGGTAAGATGTGGCGGCGGCGGGCGGTGGTTCAGGCCTCTCAGGGCGACGGGCGGCCCTGCCCCTCTCAGATGGAGCAGTGGAAGCCCTGCCCCGTCCGACCCTGCTACCGGTGGCAGTACAGCCCCTGGTCCGAGTGTCGGGTGGAGGTAGGTCAATAAATCACTACAGTGTTTGCCATAAAGCAGCGGGCGTTAATTATTAATGATGGCATCGACCTGTGTCAGCTACCAGAATGCCGCTTTGACGGGTCCCTGCCTCAGCTGAGATCAATACACACAAGAATTTGAGCCAGAAAGTTGATTTTGGAAGACAGACATCTAAAAATAATGAAGTTTAGTATTGATGAACAACCCCATCAAATCCCTGCTCGTGCAGTTATTTTGTGAGACGGACAGTAAAAATCAATCTAATGCACTTTTAATGCTGATACATTACTGTAAACCACAACCTTTGCCAAGAAATTTGGCAGCCTTTACACTTCATTTTGCATTGTGTGACACCAGGTCAGATCATTGAAGTAGTCCGCTGCCTCGCTTCATGACATTAAACAAACCTTTGCAAGCCTGGGTGTAGTTTTATGGGAAGACAGGGAGACATGTCACCTCTTATGGTTCATTTAGGTCGTTTGTTCCTCTCAATTAACTCCATCAAGTGTCCAATAATCTCAGCCCTCCTTGTCTGAGTGACAGAGAGGAACAGACGGCAACGTTTCCTGACCGCGCCTCAGGTCAGCCATTACCCATGATGCACTGTAAGCCACTTCCTCACTTGTCCTTTAAAGTTGTAGGTTGTAATTCTTAAGATTTCAGCTCTGGTGCGGCTGTCAGAGAGCGAGCAGTAAACAGTCATGCTGATATCAGTGAGGTGGAACAGTAACACTGGATTGCGTGTCTGCGTCATTTTCTGGCTTTTGCATGCGAAGGCATGGCGGACCCCGCCACTGACAGTGAAAACTAGTACAGAGAGGTAAATACACTGAATGACTGTTGCAGAAAAATGCTGCCCATAAAAACAGGTTTTATTTCACAGAAATGTGACGGATTATGTAACTTTCAGTCTAAAACTAAGCACGAAAAGTAACAAGAACTATCAGATATTAGACTGAGTGTTTCATTTGTCTTAAAAGGGATTCCATAATAACTTAATTTCAACATGAGCATTTATTTGACTCGCTCGACAGTGACAAAATTGCCTTTTTTAAGTATTAGAACAAACCGTTGAGGTAGCGAAGCGGTGATTTATGTCCACCAAAGAGAAGCCGGCGTTTCTGTGATTAACCGAATGGAACTGTGCCAGGAAGCTGTTTGGAGACAAGAGAATAACCAGCAGTTTTGCACAAATTTTAATTGCATATCTTTAAGACTTAAAAAACATAAAACTGTCCGTTCAGAGATCTTACTGTCCTTCAGTTAATTGATTAAAAAATGTTTTAAATGACACTGAATTCACAGAATATCTGCAACATTCTCCAGATTAAAACTCTCTGTCGACATCTCATCCGCTGTGATTGGTGTCACTTCAGCAGTGGAAATCAATAAGGGATAGTGGCTTTTACCTTAATTACCTTTAACTTCATTTAACGTCGGTGCAGACAGGCCCATGTATATCAGCTGCAGATTGCAGCTTTAAAGAGCTTTAAAGTGCCATTAATATTGTATATGGTTGATGTTTATATGCACTTGGTAAAAGGAAGCACACTTTGATGAAATGAATATGTGCTTACTATTGAAACTGCATTATTATTTAAAATCCACTCTGTTCATTGTAATTCGGACATAAGTAACCTTTTTATTCGTGGTCACAGCAGCCACTTGAACAGCTTCTGTTTAGGACCCTTAATTTGACTCTGAGTTATCAGTTTAAATAGCTGATGGACAAAACTTTAAAAGCTGTAAAGCCAAAGCTGTAAATTACCAGCATTAAGCAGCTTCATGTGACTCCCCTCTCTCCCTGAGGTAACTCTCATCCTCCTCCTTGTTCTTCTTCTGTGGTGTTCCTGTCCTGTCAGAGCGTGGTGTGCGGACACGGCACGCGCTACAGAAACCTGTCCTGCTTTGTGTCGGATGGCTCCGGTGACAGCGAAGGCAGCCTGGTGGACGAGGAGCTGTGCAGCAGCCTGGAGCTGGCCATCGACGGAGACAAGCAGATCAGGCTGAAAGAGGCTTGTACCCTCCCCTGCCCAGGTAATAACGCTTCCTGCTCTGCACGAGCAACCTGGCGAAGTCATGTCCAAACACAGGACAGAGCAGAAGTAGCGTTAGCATAGTACGTGTTTTCACACCCTGTGTGTCGTTGATACAAGTCTACACGTCTCTTACATACGCCATATAAACAGCAGTGACACACCAGAAATCTTTTCACTAAAATGCTGCTTATTGGGAGTTGTTTACGTCAAGCCCTGGGTCAGCGTCACCCTGTTTTAGTGCATGTTTCTGTAAATAAAGCAGCACAAACAGGCATCAGTAGCCTTTGAGGAGTTACGAGCCCCTTAGCAGCAACAATAGCTGCTAATTTGCTACTTGATTTTTTCGAATCCGAATCAATGAAGCTTTTTGTGAATTGTCTAAAGGTTAATCTAACATTGTACCCGCCGTCATCACTGCAGAGATGATGAACACACAGAGTTCACTGGAAACATGAACATCTGAGCACCAGACAGATTTTAGCTCCAAACAAAGGTCTAATTGAAATAATCCATCCCAGCTTTATTTTGCATTGCAGAGCTGAAACTCTGAACTCACCGTGCAATGGATAACACAGTCAACACTTGGCAGCAGTGTGATTTATTTCACCAAGCAGCCACTAAAAATACTTTTGTTACAGGGTAGATTTTATTATCTCCATCCAGTAGCAGTCAGTATCTATCATGACCTCTAAAATCAGAGCCTACCTGAAGGCAGAATAAATGGACTACATTATGGCAGCTGCTTTGTGTAACTGTGCACTTCCATGCAAGTTAAATTTACTGGTAGGTACTGTATTTCAAATGCCTGTAGCAATTCAGAGAGCCCACTACTCTCCTCTGCCAAGGTATTAAGTCTCCAATGTGCTCCACACGCATGTTTGGTTCTCATATTTGCTTCCAGTTTTCGCCCATTTTCTCCCCGTCGACTTCATGTCCATCCCCAGCTCTTACCATGAGGGAGCTGAGATATAAGACAGCAGCCACTTCTTTCCACCTCACAGCGAGAAGTCTCACATGAAGAGTGTGAAACACAAGAGCAGCGGTCAAAATATGATCCCTCGCAGGCCTCCCACCCGCGGACGCTGTTGGCCGTGTTTGCTGAAGCGTCTGGCCAAGCCACAGGCACGGCTGTCAGGAACTATTTTCTGTTTTATGTGGAAGGCACAAACTATTTAGACCACCTGGTTTTTCAGGGAAATCAACTGCGAGGCGAATCCAAATAAAAGCTGTGACCCACTCAATTCAATTTATTCCATTTGTACAGTGAAGAAAAATAGAAGCAAAGTGATTAAAAGGCGCACACACACACAGAGAGACAGAGATAAAATAACAGAGAAAAAAGGGTGCAATCATTAATCTATGTGGGCCAGATAACAAAAACCCTGAGGGCCTATGAAAAAGACAAGATGGCAAAGTGAGCTACAGCCTCGCTGAGGACCAGCCTGCTCTGTGCTGCAAATGACAAAAGATTTTCTGCCTTTATTCACCTCACATTTGAATGGAGATGCTGATTACGAGGAGAACGGGTTGAAGGAATGTTGTCAGCGTTGATTACAGGCATGGCTCATGTGAAACGAGGTGTAGCTCCATACTCTGTACGTTAACGCGGCACATTTCATACACGAAGGCAAAGAGATTTATATAGTGCATAAAGGGCGTTAAATAAGAAATACAGCTCGACATCCAAAACACAAAATAAAGAAATTAAAGGAGACATAAAGGACTGCTGCACAGTGATCACTGGCAGGTTTATCAGTGGAAACTTTGGGCATTTTGTAAACAGTCGGTCTTTGATTGATAGACAAAAGCAGCCTCCTCATCTGTAGCTGGTGGACGTCAATATTACTGAAGACATGACAACAGTAATTGGCTGATTTTTAATCAGCCGTAGCCAGCTAACAGACCGAGGCCCAAACCAGCTGATGAACGATGTAGAAGTCAGGGAACAAAAGAAGAAACATTGAATGATAAAGAAAAATGTAGAATCAGTCTTATATTGACACACAACTTGTGTAACGTTGGCTGTTGGCTGCTGGAGTGGAAACGTAAACTGGTCGATAGCTCTGCCGTCGTTAGCTGGACATGCTAACAGTTGCAGCTCATGTTGTAGCACACATCCCTTACATTTTTGCTGTTAAAAAAGAGGCCGTCCTCTAAACATCCAAAGCTTTGCAGACCCTCGTCGACCTGCCACCGTTTCTAAGCTGTGAACTTTCTTTAAAGCCTCGTGTGATATTTGCCATCTGAGCTCTACATGCGTAGTTGTGGATCAGGTGAAGTGCAGAAGAACAACCTGAAACAAGGCTGAAGCCGTGCGTCATGTGGATGAAGCTCGTTAGTGTGCCATGTGTGCACACATTTTCAGCATGGGTAGCCCCAGCAGGTAACAAACCCTCGAACCTGGCAGCGTCAGCGAGCGATCGACCCGCACAGGATGACTTTTTTATTTCAGTGAGTGGCTCAGTGTCCGCGCCGTCCTTATGCTGAGCTGGACATCTGTTGTAATTCACATGATATGCGACCATGCAAAGCAAAGCCTGTGATATATTATACAGTACACAGATGCAAAGTTTCATTGCCGTAAGTCCTTGAGTGGTTTATTGCCGTCTGATTAACAAAGTAATCAACCCATCTGGCAGTTTGAGTCTAATGTACCTCAGACTTTAAAATCAAAGCGTGTCAGACTTCAGTTGACTGGCAGGCGTCAGCTCCCTCCATCCTTCACGGCCGCCCTCATACACACCCTCCACCTTCAGAAACATCACTTTTCACACTCAGCGTCCTGGTTTTCCATAAAATTTTCATGTGAAGACATTTTCCCTGTTCTGTGTCAGTGATTATAAAACAGAGGTTCAGATGAAATTCTCTATCACTTCAGCTGCAGAGATAATCAGGCTTTCATTCCCAAAGCTCTCTGCTCTTATATTTTAGCATATTTTAGGAAGACATCTCTCCAATAATCTGATCTATTGATGCTATTTGGTGTTAATGCAAACTCAGCTTTTACTTGTTCCCATCCTGTCCTGATAAATTCAAGATAATGTACATTTCCACAGCACTAATTCCAGCAGTGCAACATACGGCCGTGTCAAACTAGAGGATACGTCGCTCTGAGTTCCTCTTTTTAACAGAAATACTGCTCTTACTTACTAATAAATTGCAGTTGGGTCTGCTTTTGCCATCCAGCAACTTAAAGGGTACTACTTTGTAAGCCAGTTTTTGGCACAGTGACAAATCCTCTTCAGAAGCAGTGAAAGCATTTTCTTCAAAATTAGGAGAAGAAGGGGGTATTTAGCAGCAGCAGTGGTGGTAACCATTGTGTCTACTGTGGCCTTCATCAATGTGCCGTATCATATTAAACGCATTTTGATGAACAGGTGACGTCTCTGCAGTGCCAAAACAGCACGATATCAGCTTAGCACCAAGGGTGTCAACCCCAAACCCCCTCTGAAAGAAGACGGAGAGCCTCACAGATGGGATTATCACTTCAAAGCTTGGGGCTGATGAGTTGTTGTCAGGTTTTGTGACAGAGGCTTGTCAGCTGTTGGGTTTGATGTAGCTTTGCAGCGTAGAGCAGAGCAGAGCAGACAGGTGAGCTCTGCCCAACAGCTGCTGGACTCAGGTCAGGTCTGCAGCTCCGACGCTCTACCGCTCCGCCCACAACCACAGCAGTGATGTTCCTCCTTGATTCTGAGCTGCACAGACACCACGTTTACACCTGGTATTGAAATGGGATCTGTAACCGGATGTGTTGCTCAGCTAATAAACATCCAGCCTTGCCTTTGTGTTTGCACCTGGTATTTTTAATGCATTCTTGTCAGCTCCACTGAGGTGGGATCTCTGTCCTCCAGAGCAAAACCTGCATGTGAGTTATCTGAGGCGGTAGCAAATCAGCCCCAGACTCCCTTAAAGAAATCAAAGTTTTATGAGTTGTTGAGATCGAGGAAACATTATAAACTTTGTGAGTCATCTGTCCCCTCTTGTAAATTCAGCCACTGTAATACATGAAGTGATTCCTCTCTTGGATGAAAGATACTGTGTTAGTTGTCAGGATGTGTGCAGTGCCTGCAACTTTCTGGCTATATGAATTATATGTCTTGTTAACAGAAGATCACAGCATCACACATACAGTTATTTCTCACTGTATGTCATTAATTTCTCCCCGTATTACTTTTCACGCTGTTCTGTCGAATAACGCGTCTTTCGGTGCTTTCATGGCACAGAACAGACGTACAGTCAGTAATTAGAGGCGTCTCTTTCAGCCTTCTCGCTGGTTCGTTCTCTAAATTTGAACAAGCTGTATTTTATGTTAGCTAAAAACAAATATCTGTATCACTGTTGTGTTGTCAGCACGTTGTCTGGATTGTGTTTACACCGGCCGAAGATCTGGACCCAATGCGAGCCAGACTACCTCCAGATGTGGTCTGGCAGATCCGATCACGTCGTGTTTACGTCTTATATTAACAAACGTTTGTCCGTATCCGGATAACGTGTCTGGATATAGATCGCATTTTAATACCAGGTGAAAATGAGGTCATAGAGAAGCGAATATCTGTATTTCCTTTGGCTAAATAGGGCAAATCTACAATATTTCACTAAGAAATGATGGGAAACTGAACCCCAATTTATGATCCAGCCTGATAAGAGGGGTGTATTTTCACACGTTCTGTTATTTTCAGTGTCAGTGGTCCCTGAAGGGAGAATTATTGTCACTTTCCTCTGCCAAAAGACAAAACACAAATGTGGAGTTCATTTCCAAAGTGCTCTGTGTCTATTTTGGTTCGTCATTGATCGTTCATCATTCAATCTCTAAAATATAGATGAGGAAAAAATATTACCCTTTTTTCAACCCATGACTCGTTTAAAAGAACCACGGTTTGAATTCGTTGTATATTTTAAGAGCGTGTGGCATGTGTTTCCACTGGCAGATTTCTCATTTTGCAGGGGGAAAAAGAAAAACCTCATCAGATGTCTGCTGGTCCCTGAGATGGAAAACACTGAGAAACGCTGCCCTAGATAACAAGTCAGTCCAACCCCTTTTGCCAAACTGCAGGAGCACTGAAGTATCAAACGGCAATCAAAAGCACAGACTGTTTTCTGTGCGGGGAGGTACTGTAGTGTGATTTGGGAGGAAATTCAAGGGCTGTTTGTGCAGGACTGGGAACAGCTTGGGAATTCTGGCAGGTTGCATCCACACATGCACACACGCTTTCATGCACTGCCACCCTTGACCCATGTACTGTTTCCCCTGCTGTTTGACTGCTGCAGTTGTCAGCTGTGATCAAAACCATCCCACCCTGCATTTCAAACTCACGCCTTGGTCCTCCTGAAACGCTTCAAACGTCTTAACCGCCCTGACACGACATGTAAACACACATTCTGTATCTCAGCAGCGTGCGGTTAACCTCACCCGGGTTAAACGGGATGAATGAAAGAGGTAAAACATTTCACACTAAAGCTGCAGTGCAGACATTTGGGCTGAGCTTAAACAGTTATTTTAAAAGTCAGATTAAAGGAAAGGAAACAGGAAAGGACAACAAGTAAATTAAGCAATCCGAGTAAATCTAGATGTGCATTCTGAGATAATACTAATTCCCTCAGGTGAAGAGGCCCCGAGGGCAAAAACCTGGTCACCTTTAAGTCTTAAACTCTGCAGGAGCCAATCTGAAGAGGCTGCCTGTGGATCTGAGGGTGTCCACGCGGTCTTAAAGGAAATTAAAAGATTTGTGATACGGCTCAAGGCCAGACCTCACAGTTTTATCTGGGTCGTAGGGCCGATATTTCAAAGGTTCACACCGAACAGGTACAGTGAGGAGCTGGCAGAGAGATGTCGTTCAGTTTGTAAGGATTTCATTTCTGCCTGCTTCATTTAGACAAACATGTATAACACGCAGCATTAGTCACATGTTACAAGCGGTCCTGAAGCGTTTGGCAGTTTGAACACGGACAGATCGGTGCAGTCTCAGATGTTTTCAGGTATTTTGAGCTCCAGAAAGAGGAGGCAGCTATGGAGAATGCTCAGTCCCCCCAGGAGCCAAAGGTATAAACCCTGCGTCACTCGAAAGGTGTGCATACGCCACCGCACAGGTTTCTGAATGTATAAGAATCCATTGGTGGCGTATACTCAGTCCTTTGAGTCTGATTAGTTGCAAGTTGGCAAAGGCAGATAATAAAAGTGTGAAAAACCTTAATTTTAGTCAATCTTTAGTCTATAGGCATTCTAATAACTATAATAACAATAATCTTTGAATAAATAAACAAATACATGATCTTTATACAAATGTGCCACCACTGTTATCCTACTGGGAACAATGTACCCCCTCAATTAACTAACGGGTCGTTAAAAGGCCTTGGTACAGCTCGCACACTATGTCTGTGCACAGAAATGAGCTTTCTGGCCTCTTGCTTAAAATCAGACCACTTTTTTCAGTCTCCTCCGGCGTCTGTGGCTCAGAACTAACAACGGTCACTGCCATTCAGCTTGTTTCATTAGAGTTTAGGCTTCCAAAAACTACCTGAAAATATCAACCATTATTTTGAGTTTATAGCTGGTCAACTTCAGCTTCTTCTTCAGCTGCTTCTAAGATGCTTCCACCATTTCTGCTCAAGAATAAAGTAAATGTTGGACCTTTATGTGTAAACCAGGCATTCAGGGGTGTGTTTGAACAGAAGCAGGGAACAGACGTGTACATAAATCTGACGAAAGTACTGCACATGTAAGTTTCCTGTTTTGTACCCAGATTTCTTCATCTAAATATATGCAGAGTTTTATACCACTCAGGTCTGCGTCCTGAGTGGTGGAGACAGGAGGGAGGCATCAGAGGGGCGGAGGTGGAGGTCAGTGAGGTGGGAGGGAGCCAGGTTATGAGCCACAGTGCTCACAGGAGGCGAGCAGCAGAGTTCTGGATGTTAATTTAGGACTTTGGATGACGAGCCGTGAAGAAGCAGCAGAGAAGAAGAGTGATGGGTGGAGACGAGCTCCGTTTTTTAGGTTGTGGTGATTCGATTGACGTGATGTTTGAAGTGGAAGCTGCTGTTGAAAACAACTCCAAGGTTGCAGATGTGTGGGAGGCAGACAGAGTGGAGTTTATCATTTCAGTTTTTCTTTTTATTGATTTATTCTTTAATTTAAAATGTCTTTATGTCGAGGAATTATGGAGCAACTGTTCAGAATTCAATTTGTTGTTTTTAATTTACAGAACACTTTGCTAAAAACAAAATGTGAGGAGAATAACTCCTTATTGGGAATGCTATTAAATAGAGATGTAGCTAACAATTCTTGTCAGTATTGATTAATCTGCGCATCACAACTTCCTCCAAGGCGGTGTCTTCAGATGCCTTTTTTTTCACATTAGAGAAGCTTTCATAACCACGCACCAACTCTCTGTCCCTGCAGGTGAATGCTACCTGATGGAGTGGTCAGACTGGAGCCCGTGTGTGAGCATCTGTGTCAAGGGGGCCGGCGTGGACTTTGGTTCGGTTCAGGTTCGCTCGCGAGCTGTTTTGGCACAGGAGCCTGAAAACCTGCAGCTCTGTCCTGACCAGGCCTGGGAGTCTCAGCCCTGCACAGGTGGGAAAAGCCCCTTTGATGAGTGAACTTTGAGTAGTTGATGCTTTTGCTTTACCTACATTTTCCATATACGCACCATCCTGGAGAACTGAAGTCAGACAGAGGAAAAGACGGTGGAGAGCTTGTTAGAGCATCAGGGGGCCGACACAGAAAGACACTTAGATTCAGGGTCGTACCTGCAGGCTGTTTCGTCTTCTATCCATCTGAACTTGCATGCTGGACTGTCAAAGAAACTGGAACAGCAGAGGAGAAGCCCGCAGAGAGAAGAGTTTGAGTTTGAGGAGAAGAGACGGGGGACTGAGCTGTGAATACACTAAATCAGAGGGGCACAGAGCTCCAAATACAGATGAAAACAACTAAGCGCTAACTGCGAGCTATCTCTGTTTTTCCCTGTGTGCACCGGGTCAATTGGCGTTTTCCCACATGGGATTTCTTGCGTCAGATCTCTAAACAGAGGAAACCCCCACACTCATTTACTGATGTGATATCTGTGGCTCCCCGGGCGCATTAATCACCCATTAGGTGCAGTACGGGTTGTGAATCACCACCACCGAAGCTCAGCATCAACACATCAGAGCAGCCGCCCTCCTCCCTCGCCTCCCACACTTCCTCTCCTCCCTCCCTGGCTATCGTTCACAGCCCCACAGCAGTCTTCACCAGCTTGACCTGGTTTCACAGCATCACTCCAGGCCCAGGGGGAGGAGTGGCCCAGCCAAGACCAGTGAAGGCGGAGGAGGAAGAGAGAGTGGAGGGAGGTGACGGAGAAAGGGAGGCTAGGGACAGAGAGAGACGGATCAAATAGGTGCTTTAAAAATGGCTTTTGTGGGGGCGCCCAGGTAGCCTAATGGTTGAGGCTGATCGCACATAACGGGTTGAGTTCCTGGCTGAAGGATCTTTGTTGAATGTCATATCTCTCTGTTTCCTGTCTCTCTTTAATGGCCTCTGTGTGCTCCTGTTATCTGTATCTGGGCTTTGTTTGTGCCACACATTCACATTCAACTAGTCGCTAACAGGCCGAGTGTGCCCATTCTCAGCAGTACATGTGATCTCATTAGTGATTGAGTGTTATCTCAATCACTAATGAGAGTATGAGTCCAGTTTTCACCAACAACACAATAATCTGTATGTTAGTGTCAGATGAAGTTAGCCGATAATATAATGCAGGTTTAGCATCACATGTTGCCAATTATTCTACTGACCAGTTAAAAAATGAAAAAGAAAATATTAATATGATCAGTTCTTTGTTTTTTTTTTCACTTAATAGGTGATTTGAACCCATAAACTTTATCTAAATCAAGCTGCGGATCCACAGAAAATATTAATAACACAGCACTGCTTTGAACTAAATGCTAACATCAACATGCTAATATCATCCTTATGACAATGCTAGCATGCTGACATTTTGCAGGTATAATGTTTAGCATGTTAGCGTTGCATTAATTTTGCAGATATTTGTTGGAAAACTAAAGTATTCAATGAGAAATTGTAACCAAATACTTCATTCAATGGAGAGCGTGAATATCTTTATTTATTAATATGTTCAAAATAAGCGAAAACTTGACCTCCTGTTGGTGCTAGCATGGCTAAAAAGTGAAGCTTAAGGTTTAAGTTCAGGTTTAATTTCTGTGCCAGCAAACCTGAATGGCAGCTACTTCCTTCACTCACTGGTGAGCATTGGTTTTTGAACGGTGCCTTTCATGGCAGCTCTACCTCCACAGGTGTGTGAGTGTGTGACAGGCACCCTGTTAACCATGTTGATCTATATACAGTGAGTCCATTTGTTCTAATGAATCTTTTTTAAGTAAATAGGCTTGAAAATGAGCCATCTCCTCTAATGTAACTGAGGGCTTTACAGAGGCTTTCAGCGATGTTTCAGAGACCTGTGATATTTTTGGACTAACACGATTGCTGCTTCCAGAGCGGCTCTTCCTCTGAGAAACGTTTCTATAGTGGTAAAACTCCAATCTGCTCATAAAATTTGGTGGGAAGTGCCGGCTGAAGCCAGTGATTCAATGATAACTTGACACTTTTGAGGAACGGCCTCAGCTGCACCGCAGCGAGAAAAAAGGGAAGAAATTGGGAAAGTGAAGAACATAAAGGGTGAAGCTGTCTGAGCCGCAGACAAATCGGCCCGTGAAAGCTGCAGATAGAGCTGTGCCATCGACTGGAGCGGTGATGCTGTACCCAGGCCTGCGGAGAATAGATCTTTCCTTTGTTCAAGGTTAAATTGTTCATTTGCGCTCGGCGAATGGGCCGGACTGGTGATTGGTTACACAGGACTCCTTTGGGAAATATGGTCATTTACTGCACTGATGGAGATATTGATAAAGTCATAATAGCATTGATAGAAAGCCATTAAGCAAAAGCTCTTACTGAAGATTAAAACATTGAACTGGACCCTTCTGTGAAGACACTCTGATAGTGATATTATATGACAGCAGCCTATTATACAGCCATAACGCAGCAGCTGCTTTATTAATCTGTCACTCATGTGATTAATGCTGTTCTCTGCAGACTGTACAGTCTGTAAAGATGTTGATTGTTTTTTATTCTGCTCTCAGGAGGCGAATGTTACGAGTACAAATGGCTCAGCAGCATAAACTCCACCCGCCCTCTTATCTGGTGTCAGCGCTCAGATGGACTCAATGTCACCGGTAAGTCTCACAGAGGCTTATATTATAGCACATTAACAAGTTTTTTGGAGAACTGGGTCAATAAGACAGCTTAGCCTTTAAGTGTATGATGAGAAGAAAAACACACATTTTCCCCGTGTGCTGCTCAGCAGTGGTTCCCAACCGGAGGTCAGATTCAATCTGGAGTGCCTCAAAATGATTAACAAGGCAGAAAAAAGGAAAAAAATGATTTCTGATGCACAGAATTAGGTTTGAAGAGACTTTACTCCAATGTTTGCCTGTTATTCACGTGAATTACTGGATGATTTTACCTTTCGGGTGGCAAAAAGCCCATCACAGTTTCTTAAAGCCAAGGCTGATGTATTTATTTTTCTTGTTTTGTCCGAGCAACAATGCAAAGCTCATTTAATATTCAGTTTAATTTCACAGAAGATGAAGAAAACTAGCAATTATTCACATCTGAGAGGCTGCATCCACAGATTTTTTGGCATTTCTCTTAAAAGAAATGACTCAAACATCTCTGAGCCACTAACTGATTATACGACTAATTACTTCAGCTCTAAACCGTCTTCAAATTAAACCAAGAAAAATCCGTTTTTGGCTGGCCTGGGTTCAGTCTGCGGACATGCACGACTGCGACGAGCAGTTTGAAGTAGACCTCGTTTTATTTTACAGCCTCAGAACGTTTAGGAAACGCTGTTTTGAATGATAAGAAGTGTCTCTGAGTCTGTCGTCAAAGTGAGAGTCTGAGATGTAGCAGCAGCTCTAAAGATCAGTAGTAAGTCTACATCAACGAGTGGCAGTTTTATTAACAGTAGGAGGTAAAATTTACACAAAAAATGTCAGAAACATAACACCCTGTTCTAAAAAAAGCAGGTAAGAAGCGAAGGTGGTGGGCGATGGCAGGCTGTACAGCTATTCATCCCAACACAGGAACACGTGGCTGCTCACCTAAAATAGTTTCAAAGATAAACGTGGCTGCATCGGCTGGATTGACTTACAGGTCCTTTTCTTTCCATGTAAAATCTGCATGAATGTACAAGCTGTGCTTTTATTATGAAAATGTTCCTTACTTGAGGTAACACCAGCAGCAGCAGCAGCAGCAGCAGCAGCAGGGAACAGCGCTTCCACCAAAACACACAGATGATGTTGACATTCACGGTATTCCTCTGAAAACATGGTGTCCTCTGTTTGATTCTGGTGTCGTCCCACCCTCAGGAGGTTGTCCCGCGATGAACCCTCCAGTGGACAACAGCTCCTGTGACCCTCCCTGTCTCATGCCAAAGTCTTTCTGCAGTGAGGTGAGCAGCTCTGTCTTCTCATGCGACCAACTCGACTGGAAATCAAAGCATGAAAAGAAAATCTCACAGAGAAATACTTCAAAGATGCACGATAAAAAAAAAACAGAGTAAACAGAATAAAAACAATAAAAAGACATAAAGCTGAAAGCACATGTCCTCTGGATGAATGGCAGCCTCTGTACTCACTGTGACACGGCTGCCAGAATTGAATTTGAATGCAGCAGGGAATGAAATGATGGCAGCATGAAGATGTAAAACCTATTTTCCTGTTGTGTCACTCAACTGTGCTGCATAACAATCAGAAAAAATAAGTTTAACATCCACCAGATACAGCAGCAGCTAAATCTCAAAGTTTATCCAATTTAGTCTGGGTGTGTGTATGCGTGTGTGTGTGTGTGCGTGTGTGTGTGCGTGTGTGTGTGTGTGTACACAAATATAAGCTGGTTATCAGCTGTATTGTTTGGTAGAACCAGCAGACTTAATAACCACAGAATAAGCAGGTCAGAATGATCTGATGAGAAGCGGGTTTAGACCTCTGAGGTCACTTCAATCCAGCATTATAAAGCTACACTCGGTTGCCAGTTTATTAGGTACAGCTAGCTAAAAGCAAAGCAGTCTGATGCAGCAGTCCTGCTTTGAATCCAACCGTCATGAAGGATTTAATGTTCAGTGTCAGTTTCAGGCGTTTGTGGACTCAGCCTCGCGGTCACTGTGGAGGCTCGAGTTTGTGGTTCTGGCAGGTTTTTCTTATACTTTGCCGCCTCATTTATATCAATTAGGCTGAATAACAGAAACTGCTCTCTGTATAATGAACACAGCTCACAAACTGGTGTGAGATGGTTTTTTTTCTGGAAGCTGACGCTTTTATCTAGATTGCATGAATGAGGCACCACACACGGCTGCTGAGAAGCCCCCCCTTCCATACCAACGTCCACTAAGTCACTGCCATGCCGACCTGGCCCAACACTCCCTGATGTGCTGTACCTGCAGCTCAAACCAAACATGATTCTGTGCTGCCCCCTGCAGGCTGGTATGTGCATGTGCGAGGAGGGATTCACAGAGGTGCTGTCGCCCGCCGGGCAGCTGGACCAGTGCGCCCCCATCCCCATCCTGGAGATCCCCACAGTGGGGGACAAGAAAGGGGATGTGAAGACCAGTCGTGCCATTAACCCCACCCTGCCCACCACCATCCTGCCCGGACGCACTGGGCGGACCTGGTACCTGCAGCCCTACGGACCAGGTCAGACCACATGACTCCTTTTTAGTTCAGATCCACCAAAACAAACGGCTGCTTCTCTTCACAGCACTCTCTGAAATTTAGAATATAAAAAATACAAGAGACTCAGAGCTTTGTTGCCATCAAGTGAAAACCTTTTAATCTCTTCACTGTCATGTTTTGGGGAACTAACCCTGCCTTAATGTACTCTTCAGAAGCGCCTATTTTCCAGCTGTCAAGCTGTAATTACAAAAAACCACCACGTAAAAATGCTTCTGAGTCAGACATGTGGAGGAAGTCTGGAGGATGGTTGGTTTATATTTTGGGGAATATTAACAAGACTTTGACAGAATAATTAATCTTTTCTGACAACAAAAAGTAGAAGTAAAACACATCCAGCAAATGATGACTCTAATTAGAGCCTGAATTTACTGCAAATGTGCAAATACATGTTCATCATCCTGCTGAGATAAAGTCCAGTAAATCATGACCTGAAGGGCTGTTTATGCAGGTGAAAGTTTCCACTTTCACTACTGCCTCCTTTTTTTGTCAGTGAGCGCTGTGTCTTTAATCTAAAGGCTTTTACAGCATTGGCCCAATTTCCTCAACCTGCAGAGCAGCATGTAATCCTTGTGGTGAGGTTAAGAGGTTTTCACAGGACAGCAGCAGAGTGTACTTTGCTTTCAGTTTGTGTTTGACAGATTTAGTGTCGACAGCGTCTAATTAACATTAGGTTGAACACATTTGTACTCGCAGCTGTGCATGAAATAAAGCCTGACACATTAAAAACAAAAGAGGCATCAGAGGTGTTTCCAGTCTGCTCTGATTCATGCATGAAGCTCGCCGCCTAATCTGAGCCGCTGCTACGTTAACATCTGAGGACCGAGTGTGCTCAGAGCAACAGAAACATTTAGGATGCAACACAACAGCTTGAGTGAGCGTCTGTCAGGAGCAGCCGCTTCACATACAGTAACCTCTGTGTCGTTCATCTTCCAAATGTTTGCTTGTTTTTGCGCCACGCTTCTCGCTGTTACACTCTGCTACAGTAAGGTCTAAAACATGTTTTTGCATTTTGAGAAAGATAGAGGTGAAACTTATAATGCAGCTCACAATTTACAGTGTAATTTCATTGCATTAATGAAAGTATCACAGTTGCCGCAACAGAAAATCTGGAGTCGAGATGCGCTGTCGTTGCTGGAGAGGAGAGTCCTGATCAGCCATTACAGTGCAGAACAGTGAGGGAAGAACTCAGATCTTTTATTGAAGTAAAAGCAGCAGAAGTACACAGTGTAGTCATGCATTCAGTACTTTACTTAAAGGCATACTACGCAGTTACTATTTGTAAACACAACATTCGGCTCAACACCCCCAGAAACACACAGCTGCTACGGACGCTGCTGGCTACTCCTGCAGGAACGTTCCATTTGTTTTGATGGGGAAGCAGATAGTTTAGCAAGCTAAGCTAACCGCCAGCACCAACCCGGAGGTGAAAGCAACCTCAGACTCGCTCGATTCGAAACGAGCTGTGTCCTCTTGGCGTTCACTTCGCTGTATGTGCATATTTTCTGCGTTGTGTCCACCATTTTTGTAGCGTAACAGCGAAAGAAGAAGAAAATGATGACATACAGGAAGAGTCAGATAAGTACACATCACACACTTCTAGTGGGTCAGGAGTGATGACTGATGCGAGGGATTACTTAAGTATGAGTGCGTACTTTTTTTTAGGAATATCCTGCATAGTACAAATACATGAGCATTAAAATATATTGAAGTAATAAAAGTAAATGTACCTATGCAAAATGCTAAATGATGATTATCGATGCATAACTGTCATGTTACAGCAGGTGAAGGTGCAGCTAATTTCAAATTATTAGCGTACTGCAGGTGGATTCATTAATAAAGTACATCATTAGTTAGTTTATTATATCTGTATTCATAATCTGACTCTAACTAACTAAAGCTGTCAAAATAAATCGAGTGGAGTAGAAGTGTAAATACTGGTAATAAGAGGCTCAAAATGAATCCAGTACTGCGTTACATCACAGCAGTGGTACCTGAATCCTGCTTATTTCCTCCAGTTGGTCTCGTTTTCTTCCACTGTTCCTACTTTAGTACCCGTCTGAGCTGGTTAAGTATCTGACTCACACCTGATTCATTCAATGAAATTACACTGTAATTTGCCATCTGTATTATTCTGAAGCAGCGGTGTGTGAAAGGTTTGTGAAGCTCTCACAGAATGAACTGTTGCAGCTTTGAATGGCCGTTGGTGGCGTGTTGAAGTGTGAACGGACAGACAAACTGACGAGCCTCCTCCTCCACAGATGGGAAGCTGAAGATGTGGGTGTATGGTGTAGCAGCCGGAGCCTTTGTGCTCCTCATATTCATAGTGTCTATGATATACCTAGCTTGGTGAGTTGACCAGTTTAATTCCCCCTTTTTATCATCATTGTCATTCATGAACACAAACCCTCCTCATTGTCCCCTCCCGCTCTGAGTCAAAGCGCCCCTCCCTGTCGTCCGGCCTCCCTCACATCACCGTTTTTGTTTGTCTTTTTTATTTCCTCTTTGCTCCCCTCATGCCGTCCTCTTGTGAGAGCAGCAGCTACTGTGCCAAAGTGTATCGCTGTCTTAAGGCCCAAGAGTCTGACGCCAACGGGACGGCAGTCTGGATGGGCCAAAATGCACATGAGATGACTTACACCTGTCCCGATTGCCAAGAGCTGGCTCAAAGCAGCAGCAGCTAATGAGGATGTGGAGGGTTCACCCCCCCCCCAACACACCCCCCAGTCTAAGTGTCTGCAGTCCTTGACCTTTCCCTGTGACCTCTCTGAAGTGTCACATGTCCTGCCTGACTAGCTGAGTGCAGGTGCTGGTGCAGGTGAGGACAAACCGTCCAGGGGTAGCTCTTTTTAGTAGATTTGTAGATTTTTTTTAGACCCTATAGATGTTTACCTGTTGACTTTATGTTTAGATAAAAGGTCTTTGACTTGATCATTAGTTGAGTTCTGTTTATATGTTTGGAGGTGACCCACATCTGATTAATGATGTCACACCTGAACTCACTGTAATCGCTTCAATCACTGTAGTAGAAATGAGACCACACAAGCCAAACTTTCATCATAACTCGAGGTAATAAAAAAAAAATATATATATTTATGGAACACTTTTCAAAACAAAGTTACAAAGAGTTTACATGGTTGAAACAGGGTTAAAACATGTCAGGACTGAGACGAGTAAAATAACTTCAAATAGAAATACATAGAAGTATCGATCAGAACAACAACGATAACAATAAACACATTAGTCATGTTTTGTAGTATATTTACGTGTGTAACAATACTCTCTAAGTACTGATCAACAATACTTAAAGAAGTAGTTCAACACTGAAGGAAATATGCTTATTTCCTTTCTTGCAGAAGATCAATATCACTCATGTTTGTGTGTTTAATATTAAGCTGTTGCCAGGAAACGGCTAGCTTAGCTTAGCATGAAGACTAAAAATAAGAAGAAATAGCTTGCCTGACTCTGTCCATAGTTTAAAAATACAACTGTAAACACCTAAAATTCACTAACACATTATATCTTGTTTGTTAAATCTGTACAGAAACCCCCGTTTCCAGACTTTATGCTAAGATGCTAAGCTAAGCTAGGCTAGGCCTCTCCAGCTTCACCTTTAGTGGACAGACATGACAGTGATGTTCTCAGAGTCTGAATCTGCAAAGTCAATATAACTCGTATTAATGCTGTGAGTTAATACATCATTTCTCTCTGAGCTGTGCTGGAGTTGAAGTATAAAGTAGCAACTAGTAACTAGTACTAGTAACTACAGAATAAAGACACTGAGTTACTTTCCACTACTGCTGTAGAATGAAGTATCAAAAACTAAAGATGTTCCTGATTTAAATCAGAATTTCACACTTTAAAGTTCTTTCACTGCTGTTTTGTGTTAAGATTAAACACTATGATGAAGTTCGTCATGTTTTGTTCAGCAGAACTCTGAACTCGTTCAGATGAGTTCAGATAAAAGTTGCTCCCAAAGTGTTTAGATGAAAGTCCAGGAGACAAATACACGTTCCTCTTTACACATGATCAAATATATCTGGTCTCATGTGAGCTCAGAAACTCAGGCTTGGGTCCCTTTAACCAGACAGTGTAAACAGAATGCATTAGCATATTAGCATAGCATAGCGTTCTACTGTGCTTCTCTGTCATCAGTCACACATCACTGTGTGCTCATACAAGCATGTAACGCCTCAGTGTTTGTCCAGACATAATTATCTGCATTGACACCTTGTGGTTACATCCCCTTGAGCCCATAAAAGTTGGTGTCGCTCTGCTTTCATTGGTCGATAGAGATTTGTTAAAGCTGTAGTAGAAACACAGATCTCTGAACTCGATAACAGCAGACTGATAGAGATGAAGGAGATTTGAAGATTCCTGCAGGGACTCGTTTCTGCACCACAGATCACGTCTAAATCTACAGACTCCTCCGCCGCCTCTCACCGGCACGGTGTCACGCTGCCCTCCTGTGGCCGAATGAGGAAGTAGGGCAACACGTTCCCTTTATTTCCCTCCTGTTCCATTTCCTGCCAAATCATGAGCTCATTATCCTTTTTACACATTGAACATATTGATGTTTTTCTCTGTCTTCAGCTTTGAACAGTCACAGTGTTTAAAATTGGATTTGGACTCGTTCTTGTATCTGTAGGAAGACTCAGAGCTGAATTATTAGTTGAACAGTAATCAGCAACTATTCTTTAGTCATTGGAATAATTTTCTAAGCTAGATAAAAGGCCTTTGACTTGATCATTAGTTGCTAAACAGTTAGCTCCTCAGATGTGAGGACTCGCTGCTTATCTTTGACTTGTGGCATTAAACTGAGTGTTTTGGAGTTTTGGACTGTTAGTCAGCCAAAACAAGCTGCATCGCGTTAACTGTCCTCTGAAATGTTACGGACAGAACGCTTAATGGAGACGCTAATAATCAGATTAACTGGTAGTGAAGTGCAGCCCTGTGGTGTCAGCCAGCATCTGTGAACATGAAGACCTTTACCACAGAGAAAAGATGATTTTTGTTGTTGTTTGTGTGAAAGTCTGCTGATGTTTTGAGTTCCCTCGGTCGTGATTTTGTCAGCTCTTCATCTCAGAAGCTATTCACAGAGACGTCCCCCAGGGTCCCCTCCAGTGTCTTAACCAGCTTTCCTCAATACTCCAGAGACCATTACATCATGTGTCTCAGGCTTTGGGAGGAAGTTTGGAGAAAAGTTTTTCATGTTTGGACGTATTAATTGGACTGTGGACACAACAGTGGAATAACTGATATCTGATCATTCAAATGAGAGCAGAACTAAATATAGTAGCTTTTACTCAGCAGTCCTCTAGAAAATACTACATTCTGTCTTACATAATACAGTCTTTTCCTTTAAATTGTGTATTTAAAGCAGAGCTGACAGCTGAGGGAAGCACAAAGCTGGAAATCATGCTGTCTTCCTCTGAAAGTGCTTTTTCCCTCCCTGGAGGAAAAGTAGAAAATGTCTGGCACGTGCACAGTTTGCATGCTCATTAACTCACTAATGACCTTTAATGCTTTCAGACGTTTACGTCTTTTTCACATGAAAACAAACTGCTGCTGTGGTTCATATCGATCAGTGCAGAACAGAGAAACAGACATTTTCTGACAGGCGTAGAATCATTTCCAGCTCTCAAACAGTGACGTTCAGGCAAACTGAGGCTGTTCTGAACATGAAATACCTCAGACTCTTCAGATCAGTCAAAGGAACAGCCATTTTTAAAGAATAATGCTGCTGATGTTCTATATTTTTCTTCTGGTCAACAAATTCCTGGAAAAGACCAACAGTGGTACACAATGATGATGTTATTGATCAGGAAAAAGTTCTTCATTACCATAAAAACAGACTCTAGTTCAGTCTGAGTCGATGCCACATAGATCTGCTGCTTAAATACAGAACTATGTGTGTTAATCCGCCGCTGAAAATAGTCCCCAACACATGTACTGTTTGCTCCTGTGAGTAGCATTTACTGAAAACTACAGTGGCCAGCTGTTCCAGGAACTGACGTAACCCTCATTTAAGATGAAACTTCACGTCTTCAGTGGGCATGAACGGGCTTGAAGATGAGTCACAGACAGCGTAGAGAAGACAGGAAGTACTGAGAAACAGACTTAACGCAGTGTTGGTTCTGGTCTTTTCATGGGATTTGTTGACAATGAGAGAAACATAGAATAATAAAGCTTTATCTTTAAAGGCCGATCATCCATTTGTGTCCACAGGAAGCTTCACTTTCAACAGTGGTTAACTGGGAAAGTCAGTTATTCAATCTTAAGTTTAAGCTTTTCTGAGCAGAGAGAGAAAGAATGAAAAAGTGAATTTGTCTCTATTTTGTAATTAACAACAAAAAATGAATTTGGAACCACTAACTGAGCATCCAAATGTACTTTAAAGACGCCTCCATGTGCTGTTGTAACGCACCTGTTTTTCATGAATCCAGCCATGTTCACCTGCAGCACACAGTGTCAGGTGCTGTCACACACGGTAAGTCTGTGCTGCGGCTTGCTTTCTGGGCGTCATTCCAAGTGCCGCTCTGACTCTGCTCTCATGTTTCCACACAGCAAAAAGCCAAAGAGACCTCAGAGACAGAGGCAGCAAAACAACCGACTAAAACCTCTGACTCTCGCCTACGACGGGGACACGGACATGTAGTCCTCCGGGAGACGCTTCACCGAGCACTTCACCTGTCATAGAGACCCACTTCATCACAGCCATTACAGTGAGGGACACGGATGTTTGCAGCGTGAATGGACACGACACAGAGCGGAGAAATGACAGAAAATCCTCTTAGCAGAGACACTGGTGGGGTTTAACCATCTCAAGTAGAGCTCCATTCACTCCCCCTTTTGTTTTGTTTTTTTTAAATATTTTCTTTTGCTAGAGCCTCAGTGACCTCCACCGCGTTCAATGAAATGCCTTTTTTTTGCCCCCACACGTCCACATTTGTGCAAAGAAAAGAGTGATTTCAGGCACAGGAAGAAGCCGGGTGCTGCAGACAGACCCAGCTGAACATCCAACTCTTCCCCCGCGCTTTTCTGCTTGTCCCTAAAAACGCTGAGTAGCTGGAGGCTTAGGATGCTCTGACGCTTCGTACGTTGCCAAAAGTCACCGCAGGGAAGAGGAGGAGGGAGAGGAAAATCTCCATAAAAAGGTTTGGATTCCTTTTTCTCAATCCTCAACTGGGTTTTGACTCAAATCTCTTTTACAGTCTTGAACAAAAGGAAGGCATTTCTTCTCTTCTTTTTTTTTTTTTGAGGCACACAGGCCTGTGTTTGTGGGATAAACTGATCTGCACGATGCTGATGGAGGAGTTGCCTGCAATCAGTTGTTCGCGGAAACGACCGCCCGCCTGCCTCCACCCTTTCTTTGTTTCAGGCTCTACATTGCACTATATTAGTGCAGCATGATATGCACATGTGACTTCTACCTTCTATTGCCATAAAACACTGCCTCTTCCACAGACAAACCATAAAGCAGAGGAACAGCGACGGGAAGGTCAACGAGAAAACGACGGCAACAGGAAAAGAGGGTTCGACGCGTCACAATTGACGAAACAGCTGTGAATCTCCAGTAAATATATGTATAGATTTTATTTCTCACAACTGATTCTTTTGGTTGTAGTAAAGTACCTTTTGTGGTTTGTAGATTTCGTCTGGTGTTACTCACTTTATTTCTGCCCAAATGCAATTAAAGATTCAACCATGATATCAGCAGCCGACTCCTTTAAGTGAGTCTCCTGCTTTAAAAGCTCAGATTCTTTATTTTGGGACGTTGTGGAAAGCGATTAAAGAGAAAGAAAGACCAATAAATTCAAATCATTCATGTCATGCAAATGTCATTTCTGCCTTACTGACGATGATAATACGAACCGTCCTGTAATACAGTTTAATACTTGAATGAGGCCTACAGAATCATGAAGAGACGGCATTTCCTTTTCCTTTGAGGTCACTTAGCAAACGTTTAACGTATACGTTTCAAGCTTTCTCACATAGTAATCCGTATCATCTATCGTTTCTCGCCACCACACAAGGTGAAATATAGTAAAAAGAAAAAAAAACAATCTGTACAAACAAAATTATACAACATGTTAATAATAAGAGAACACGCTTCTGCTGAGTTCAACGTAAAAACAAACTGGTGTGCAGAATGTTTACTTTTTGTTGTGGGATTTGTAAATAACCGATTTTTTTATTTTTTCTTTTGGAGAAAAAAAAATATCAAAGTATGTGTACATTTATTTTGTATCGCACAGAAAATGTTTAGTTTGAATATTGCGAAGTGGATGTGTGATATTGCTGATTGTTGTTCTCATGATGCAAGTTGTATGTTGTGGAAAAAAAGGAAAGAAAAAGAAGCAGAAAACGACGGAAAGGCTCAGCCGTTTTGTACAGGTTGTTTATATGTATGGAAGAATTACTGAAAATAAATAAGGACACGGTTGTAAACACGAAGAAAGTTACTGAAACATTTCTTTTTTTACATTTTCTTAATGGGTTCACGAAGGAGCAGTTTCTATGATTCATTAAAATTAGCGTTACAGGATAACGTTTTCTTTACTGCCAGCGAATCCCATGAAAAGACTAAAACCTACGACATATTCGTGGCAGTTAGTTTTCAGGCTGATGTTGATTTTTAACAAACATACCATAATCAATCTTGATAGACTTTTTTTTTTTTTTTTTTAAGAGAATTATGACTGAGATTCGAACTACCTTTCATTCACATTTTGAAGTATCACCTTAGAAAAGTTTGATGTAAACTGCAAAATTTGAAAAAACTATGTGACAAGGGTTTTTACACTCGAGGTGGTTTTTGCCTTTTTTGCTTCCGTTTTAAATAAGTCCTGATGTCGCGAACATTTAACTCAGTAATCAGCTGTTAAGCTTTTTTTTTTAAATCTATAGTGATCAATTTAAAGTAATAGCTACAAGCAACACGACTAAGACTAAGTGGTGTTAACAGTTTCACAAAAGACGTAAATAACGTACCCTGTCATGCAACTGCAGTGATTTCTCCATCTTGTTTCGAGATGATCCACATCTTTAGCGACGTTTCACTGGATCTTTGCAAGCGGTTAACCTAGCAAACAACCATAATGTAAATGTCAATCAGCACCGTTGCACTGAATGTTTGTTGCTTGGTTAATACACAGGACAATAAAATCTACGCACCGAGCAAAAACTAAACGACAGTCATCCCGGAGTACCTTGGTACCGAGGTCATGGACCCATACACTTACATGCTTTCATTTGGTTTCTAGAGTAGAACGATGTCTGAATGAAGATGATGGTTATATCTACAGCGTGCAAAACTTTCAGATCAGGTGAAAAAGAAAATCGCGCCTCTTCATAACGTAAAAGTCACATCCGACATATGTTCTGATTTTCTGTTTATACCTTTCTCTCGTAATTTCATCTAAACTAGGATAGAAAGAACTTTCCTTTATCTCATCTATTGCGGTTTTCACTTCCTGCCCTCCATCTGGTTTTAACGAGTCATCGTCGCATGTGACCGTAAACAACTTATGAATACCTGTTCCCTCTGAGGAATAAATGTTAAGGTGAGTCATTTCCTAACACAGCTTAAGTGTTATTTAAACAGCAGTTAATGGTTGGGAACTATTTTCAGCCGCGGATTGATACACATTGGTACTCCACATGAGATTGACCCCAATTATAAAGAAGCATCAGTGTGACTGATGTTTTTAATGGTTTTGAACAACACTGGAGCTCTATGGCACAGAGGAATGAGATTTATCAGGTTTACAAAACAAAGGTAATGCTTTTTAACTATCATCAGTTCATTTTGTCTTTTCATGGGTTTTATCAACAATAAGAAAAATTAAGAATATCATTGGACTTATCCTTTAAGGTGGAACAGTCATGAAAGAAGTCTGAAATCACCAGAGTGAGTCTCTAAATGTTGCTCAGTCTGCTCTCACATCAATTTGTTAATTTGGGGTAATTTAAGATGCCTGTCCACCATCTTTATGTCAATGAAATATCAAGTTTTAGGTTTTGATTAAAAGTTAAGGTGTGTGTGTGTGGACATTGTGGGGACATAGATCTGTTTACACAGTCACATTGTGGGGACTCGCTTCTGTACGGGGACAAAATGCAGGTCCTCGTAATGTAAATCATTAAAGTTCAGGGCCAAGACGTGAGCTAAGATTAGGCAAGTAGTGGGTATGGTTATGGTTTGGGTAAGTCTCCAAGACACTGATGTAAGTTTATGTAATGTGGCCAAAAAATGATGGAAACACAACTGTGTGTGCTCACGTTTTACTCACATTGTGGGGACTCCTTACTTATGGGAACAAAACGCAAGTTCCCATTATGTCAATAGTTAAATTTTAGGATGCAGATTTGAGTTAAGGTTAGGGTAAGGTTAAGGTAAGGGTTAGGGTTAGCCAAACAGTGGTTACTGTTATGGTTTGGGTAAGTCTCCAGGAAATGAATGTTAGTCTGTGTAATGTGCCCAGAAGTGATGAAAACCTATCGAGTGTTTTTATGTGTGTGTAGATTATGGGATGTTTAAGGCTTTTTCAGGGTCACTCCACTATTTTACACCTCTGTGTCTTTTCAGTAACAAAGGAAACACAGAGGCTGTCAACACGCTGTCTTTCCATCCTCTGCTGTTCCTTTGTCGCTGTTTTCTCTCCTGCACCTGTATCAGACTGGGATTGGTTGCGCCCACTTTTGTTTTGGTTTTTTTTGTTTTTTTGCCACATCAGTTTAGTAGTGATGATGATTACCTTTCAGCCACTGGAAATGTGCCACGGAGGAGTTTTGCCAGACCAGAAATAAAGTATTCAGCTGGCCTCAGTGGAGGAAATCTGAATCCACACCTTTTAACCAGAGGCTACATTACAAACTGGGGACATTGAGTTTTAAAGGTGTGTGTTTACAGGCTAAAGATGCCACTGCATTGCATAATGTTCCCATAGGATTCAATGTTTTTGAAGCTTAGACCCATTTAAAGGATATAAAATTTCTAATTTGCTGTCCTTCGAGCACAAACTTTAAAGAAGTGTGATATTAAATCGCTGAAGTCCTCTTTGTTTGTATTTGATGGTGAACTTTAAAAAACCTTATTATCATAAATGCATGACGTTATTTTTTCAAGCACAAATTTGACTCAATACTGCTTTTGAATGTCGACTGCAGGTGAGTTTGGTCATTGTGTTGAACATTTACATTCAGCAGTTTGATTTCTTTGATTATTAAAGGATGAAATAATTAGTAAATTAATTCTTTTTTGTTCATGTGACCAAAAAAAAGTCAAGTATATTAGCATTGTTATTTATCATAAAAACTTAAATGTTAAACTTTTGTCATTTCAGGTAAAAAAGCTTATAGCTTATCTTAACATGTTAACGTGGTACTTAATATTAACAATATGAACTTTGCAACAACTTCCATAGAAACATGCAGCCTAAAGTGGCCCCACACAGCAAAACTGAAGCAAGACAATAACTCTAACCCAAAATTTAAAAAATTCCAACAATAAAATCATAAAATGTGAAATAAAAATAGCATCAATCCAAATCAAAAACCAGATTACAAAGACAGGTCTAGTTTGCCTTTCTAACGTCCAGACAGATCCACAGTGTGAAAACTGCAGGAGGTCTCAGACACATGAGGAACATTTAAAAGAAAAGCTGTGGAGGACCTCATGATCTGCCAGAGCATAAAATGAAAGAAAACCTCTGATGTACGGAAGGAGCGAGATCATTTAAAGCTTCATAAACAAGTAAAAGAAAAATCAAAGTCAACTTTTCGTCCATTCTGAACAAGCTGCAGTTTTTCTGGTAATCCAGTAAAAAAAGAATTATTCCAACAGTCTAAGGGGCTCCGAGAGAGTGTTTCAGCATCTTTTTGAGTGAAACAAAGTTGACTGAAGATGTTTTAATGGCCTCGTTAAAATGAGAATTAAAGTCACAGTTTGTTATGAGCACAGCATCCCGCATGAACCTCCTCACAGACTCAAAAAGCTCTAAACCTGATGTAGGAGAGGAGAGCAGCCACTAGATGGCAGCCCAGCACGACACTCAAAGAAAAGTTGCTCCTCAAAAGTGTCTACTGTGAACCTCCTCCTCCTCTGCTCCCCCCTCCTCGCTCTCTGTTTGTGTCTCCATCCCTCCCCCGCTCTCCCTCTCTCTCTGAACCTCAGATATAAAACATCCCTCCTCTGTGACGCTCGTGTACAAACACCTCGCTGCTCCCCACAGCGCCTCCAGATCTCCAACCACTAAACCCGTTGGAGCTGCCGACTTCTGACCCTCCTGAATGAGCCTGAGAAGCTCCATCTCTGCTCCCTCACCTCAGGACCGCCTCCCTCGCTCTTTATTCCTCCTCAAGTGCGGCAGCTGATAGCGGCTCGGTCAGAAGGAGGTTTTCAGCCGAGAAGATCAAGGACGGTTTTGACATGAGGGGCGGCATGAAGACCACATGTCTTTGGGCTGCCGCTCTGCTGCTGCTGCTGCTGCTGCTGTCACTCATCTCTCTGGTGAGTTAAATGATTTTCCCTCTTTCTGGTCTCACATCATTTTGTCTCAATGATGTTTGCACCTCTCCGGTAGGAAATCGAGGAATGTTTGCAAACAGAGGTTTTGATGAGTGAGTTTCAGCTTCAGGAAGAATTTATGGCTGCAACATCTGAGAATGTGGAAAAAAAAAGCTTCAGCTTCAGCTTCAGACTCCTCTTACATTTGTTTGTTTGCCTGTTTCTAGTCGACTTAAAGGCACGTTTTCCTTAAATCTCGCCACCACAAACCAGATTCCTAACTGCTGCGTGCGTCGCCTCATTAATATCTTCAGGAATTAACAAATGTCAGTGTGAACACAAGCTTCCCAAATCCCAAATCTGCATCTTGACAAATCCTCCCGCACACAGTCCCGCTGGATATCTCCCCCTCAGCACTATCCATTCAATCCTTATTTTGCATTTTCCCCTCCCTTCTCCCATTTACAGATGCAGCTCAATAAGAATGTATTTGACAGTATGGTGGAGAACAGCCTGAGCCCATTATGACAAACAGACCAGAATGCTCCTAACTCAATGCCTTGACAGTTTGTGACAACCCAATTCCTTTAATCCTTGCAGAGACAGTAACCCCTCACCCACTGATAAATCTGTCAACAAAGCAATCAACGGCGAACAGGAGCCACTCCTCTCTCCAACAAAAATTCCATAAACTTAATCCCTACAAACTTGACTGGCCTTAAAAAGCTCCCGTGGTGTTATCTGTGTTTAATTTGCATAGTGATGGAAAGAAGTCAATTACTATTAATTATTCTCTACAACTTAATACCCATTATCGAATTGAATTCACCGTCTTGAAAACCATAAACTCAATTTCACAGCTGACTAAGCGCACTAATCATTTCACCCCCCTTCCTTTTTTTTTTTTTTTTAACTTCACGAAGCCTTCCTGCTCTGGAGGAACAGGAGGATTCTTCTCTTTCAGAAGAATGACATTAACTAACATGGATTCTCCTATTGTCCCACCATAAAGACAAACACTCGTCATTAAATATGTGACTTATATGTACAATAGCATCATGGTAGCGTGAGCTGATCTCGCAGCATCATTTGATGGGGGTGTTTTTTTCCAGACCAGGCTGCCAAATTGCTTCGCCATGCTTTAATGGGATGATCATAATTGTTTCGTACTTGGTGCATCCTAAGCTTTCGCCTGCAGCTCCTTCAACAGATTGACAGACCCATGGGAACCTCACAAACTTATTTTGGCCGCCTTTGAACCAAGTCGTGTGTGAAATAATATGATTATGCGTTTTTCCTCTGGGTAAGTTGAAAAACTGGTGGCTAGGGTTTTTTTTCCCCTTCTCCCCCCACCTCCTCCTCCTCCACCTCCCTCTTCAAACTGCCCCGCTCTAATATCCCGCAGTCTGTCCGCGTACAGTATTTATCCTCCTCAGAAGTCATGGTAATAATTGTGCCCCGGCCTCTCAAAGCGGCGCTGCAGTGATAGGACTCGGCTTCATCCACAGCTGCCTGTGATGTCTTGACACACTTTGTGATTTGTCATCATCTCTGACCCCCCTCAGGTAACACTTTGATATCACTGCGAGAATATAGACCTAAACTCTTAGTGGGCGTCAAATGCCCTCAGTTGATCCATCAGCTCAACTTCAGGGGGAGCTCACAAGGCAAGACAAGTTAAATTCACTGTAAATGAGTATGACGACAATCATATCCCAAACGGCCGGTCGGAAAATGCTCTAAAAGACGGTTTCAACACCCTAAAGAGTCTTAAAGCGGCTTCCTGTCTGGAGGAACATTTCTTTCAACCACAGAGAAGCGACTCGAAATGGAAGCAGATATTTCATGGATTCATAAATTTCTTCTCATTGAAGCACAATTCCAAAAATGTTGCTCATCCTTTTTGACATAAACTCAATTGAAAACAGCACAAGATGTTAATGTCTGAGCTCATCAGCTTCTTTGATTTTTGTAAATATCTGCTTATTCTGAATCTGATGCAGCAACACGTTTCAAAGACAGAGAAAGATGTGTAATGCTCCAAAAACACCTGTTTGGAACATTCCACAGGTAAACAGGTTCACTGGTAACAGGTGATAGTATCATGATTGGATATGAAAGGGGCATCTTGGGAAGGCTCAGTCGTTCACGAGCGAGGATGGAGCGAGGTTCACCGCTTTGTGAACACATGACTGGATGAAGGAGGTTAATACATGAGCTCATCAGTAAACACAGCTCGTTTGTAAATGACTGAATTCTATTTTTATTTACGTTTCACACAAAGTCACAACTATTTTTTGGAATTGGGGTTGTGACTCATGGCATCCAAAAGTCATAAATTAGATTAAAATAAGCTTTTGCTGGGAGTGGTGGAGCGAGACGTTAGATCTCATACCCGAAAGGTCACAGGTTTGATCCCACAACAGCCACATGTCCCTCAGCCAAACGCTAACCCCTATTAGCTCCTCACACTTTAAGCCTCTCTGGATAAGAGCATCACTTTAATGCCTGAAATTTGAAAAAGTAAATAAATCCGCACAAACTTTTTGCAGTGTGCAAAAAAAAGAAAGAAAAAGAGAGAGACAACAACACTATTAATTTCTGGATGCTGCAGCTGAACTCTGAGCACACACCATCCAATCAAGGCTGCAGATTGGCAGCTGAAATCTGCCATCAGCCACTGCCTCTCGATTCCTACTGTTCAACTCCAACTGTCGCGCTCACAAATCCTCCCGCACAGCAGCCGCGGCATTCAGGTAAATGAAAACTGACACACACTTTCATTCTTCCTCGCAAGGTTTTGTGCACAGCCCACCGCCAAGTCATCTGGTTCCTCCGGTGGTTCTATTAAAGGTGGAATTTGTTGGCTCCTCGCTGGTCCGGCCCATAGAATATCCTCCCGAGGGAAGCCGCGCTTGTTTATCTTCCTGTTTCAAAGAGCGGACGCCTGCGCCTTATCACAGCCTCGCCAAGAGCAGATAGCATTTAGGTTTGTCCAACAGCCTGCCTATATGCTGCATCTGGCAATCTGAGAGTCGTTTCCTAAAGGACTCCTGCATACCGATGCTGTTTGTGTTATCTTGTCCAGGGATTCTGCCTCATACACCGAGTCTGGGAATAATATTAACAGACAGTTAATGGGGTAGGGGAGACTCCTGCATGACAAACTGAGGGTCGAAAAGTTGGAAAAACTCTGAGACATGAAATGAAAGCCTCTGAATATGATTTGGAGATATGTTTGAGTGTCTTTGAATGACAAATACAGTATTTTATATATATTGCAAATGACATTTTTTTTAATATTTTATTTGTACAAGGCTTTGACTGACAGGATTTTCTGCAAGTTTGTGCATTTTCTTGTATTAAAGGGCCACTTGGCTGAGTTTTAGCCCTTCTCATGAACTGTGCAAATGAAGGCTGAAAGGCATTTTCCAGGCAGGTAGTCTAAAGATGCTTTTGTTTGAATTATGGGAAATGTAGGAGCTACAAGGATACTATGGATGACAAAAAAATGTGGATATTTCAGCTTCTGCTGCTTCGATTTTTACCTCTCAGGAATCTCTATGGGACTGCATGGAAGAGCAAAACTAAACTGATGTATTTTAGTTTTATTTATGTTCTTTAAAGCCTCTGAAATGTCTCCATAACATTAAATATTCTGAATATACCTAAACATTACAACAAAGTTCAACTTCAGGCAAACAGGCTTAAGTTCTAAGTGTATTATTAATATTATTGTTATTCTATTATTATAGAGTCAGAAATCAGATTTGACAGTGAAACAAACCAACGTTGCTAAATTCTGATTGGTGCACAGAATTATCATTTTCCAACTGAGCCCCACCCACTTGAGAGGAGCTCAGAGAAAAACCAGAAATCAGAGAAACGAATCTCTTAAAGTCTGACGCTGATTGACAAAATAAGTTTCCACTGCTTCTAATTCTGAGCTAAAGACACAAGAAACCCAAACCGGCGAAATAACATCAGCATCAGCAAGTTTTTTCTAGCTTCACTGGTTTTCAGGGGCAGATGTCGAGCTTCAGCAGGCCGCCGCCGCAGTCGTATGTTTCCGTTAAAGCTTCTCAACCAAGTTTGAAAGGATGAGAGGAAATTCAGTTTTTCGACAAATCGCACGAAAAGCTTAAAACCAACAACGCGTTAGCTCTTCTTGTAACCTTTCCCGACTTCCCTGTCTGTGGCACTCAGCCTCAAGCCCATTGGGTCTCTGCGAAGACATAAATCTTCAAAAGTGGGTCACTAATATAGACTTTGATTTTTTTAGAAAAAGCTCAGTCATTTCCTACAGGAGTCGAACTCTGCGGCTTCAGTGAACGTTACTCAAACTGGAGAAAAAAGTACATTTGTTCAGGACTATTTTTAGAGGCAGATTAATACACATTTGATGCTCCGAGCGAGTATTTACAGCTAGACGGTACACAGTGTGTTGGATGGAGTCAGTGTGTGTGTGTGTGTGTTCATGCTAATGGAGGAGCATGTCAGCCGGTGCGACTGTGAGACTCTCTGATGTGTTTTTAATCGTTTCTGGACAACAGAAGAAGAAGTTTTACCAGGCTCTGATAAACACACACACTTGTTTGCAGACACATTCAGTTCTGGCTTTGATCGTTTTCATGGGATTTGTTGACCGAAAGCAAGAGAACATCACTTCAGGAGTCTGATAATAGATTTTCTTATTGTGCCGAATATGAAAGCAACGGCTGGCAGGAAATTAAAATATCTAAAAAACAGCCGCATGATAACGTCACAGATAAACAGCTGCTGTTTTGTCTTTCTGTGAAAAAGAAGCGTTTCCATTTTGATCGTTTGCTCCCAGAACACAATACAGGATTTACCTTTTTGTGGGCGTTAATATTAATGTATTAAGTTTGTACATTTTTTCTATTTTTTTCACATTTTTTAATAATTGTACTGTTTCTCTCTTTGTGCTGTTTTATATGAACTAGTTCATTCATGGATTCTATTTTACTTAATTGTTGTGATTATGTAGATCTTAATAATAATAATAATAATAATATTTATTTATATAACACTGATCAGAATCACTGCGTGTTTTTATCTTTTCTATATTTTTATCGTAAATATTTCCATCAGTTGTCCCCTCATGGAGACGGTGTCCAGCAGCACTCTGATTGGTCCACTCTGACGGCCAGCTGAGTTATGGGTGTTTGTGTCCATTTGACGGCACCTGATGATTTTTTCCATTATTGATTCATCTGAAGATTATTTTCACAATTAACAGATTTTAGTTTGTAAAATGTCAGAAAATGGTGAAAAATGGTTGTTCTAATTTCCAAAATCTCAAGTTGACGCCTTCAAATTGCTCGTTTTGTCTGACCAACAGTCCAAAATTGAAACAATTAGCAAAATAGCTGCAGACTAATTTTCAGCTAATCATTTAATGGACTAATTATTTCAGATGATGAAGATCAAACGTTGCTCTGTTAAATTAATTGAGTGCACTGTGCAGATTTTTGTGTGTCTTTTACTTCACAGATAAACATTTTAGAAAAACACATTGAGGATTTGGAATCAACGAGCTAAAACGTGTGAAATCACAGGTTGAGTCCTTCAGCTCTCAACCTGGAGGTTTGGACCCCTCCACTGATTCATCACAGATGATTAATGGGAGTACAAAAAAAATATACAGATCTTTGCTTTTTTCTGGAGAAATACTGAAGAGCTTTATCTTTTATCTCTTAAAATATTCAAATGAATTAATCTGAGAAATTTCACAGACATACGAAACGTGTGACGAACGGTCACACGAAGGCTTTGCTTCATCATCACAGTCAGAAAGAATGACTGAAATGAAACAGCACAATTAAATTAACACAATTAACTGCTAAATAAATTTCACTCTGAGACGTGGACGATATAGTTTGTCCTTTATTTGATATTTAATAAAACCCAATATTGACAAAGCAATATCTGTTAAACCCAAAGTTATCAAAGTGTGACTGTTGACCTTTACACTGCCATGTTTGTTTTTCTCCTGTCCTTTATCCACAACACCTTCCCTCTTTCCTCTCTGCACTGTTTCAGACACAACCATGCATATCTCTCTCTCTCTCTCTCTCTCTCTCTCTCTCTCTCTCTCTCTC